>JAABKJ010007545.1:229784250-230127107 GCA_011634705.1 Andricus grossulariae
GGAATGACCCTACTCAATAAAATGAAACAATTTGTGTTCTCAGTTGTGCTAATTAGGGGAATAGTGCCTAAAATTGACACCTTAGCACCCCAATTTTGACGGTTCTATCAACACGCTCGGATAAAATGGCCAGTCTCCAAGAATTAGCCTAGCCATGTTTATTTTCCTCTTAGTTTCAGCACCAAAATTTGTAAGTTTTGACATTATAATACCTTGTTTATCATTGTACCATTTTATTGTATAAAATGCACGAAATATTGTAAAATATGTGTTAAAATAGGTTATAGTTGTATTAAAGTTAAAAGTACAATAACCCATTATTTATAAAAAAAGTTATTGTTGTCAAAAATAAGGAATAAAGAACATAATTAAAATATATATATTTTTTGTATTAAAAAAAGAGAAAAATCAGAATTTTCTGCATAACCTTAAAGCCGCTGGTTTACTTTAAGTAATTATTTCTTATAAAAATATTAATTGGTACATATGTATGGTGAATAATTTTATAATATAATTCGATTTTGAAGACACATTTTATCACAAAGAGGGTGAAATCTACCATTATATTTTATAAGATCAATTTACATATTTGCCGTTTCAAATCATTGTCATTGGTTGTGTACTTCACTTCTCAATATTTTCAAAAAACAACAAAAAAACTGTTGGTTATTTCTTTTCAACAGACGATTATTAAAGGTTGACAGTTTTAGCGGAGTGACAGTTTTAATCACAATTCTCTTACTCCGAATCGTCAAGCTGGCTGAGAATCGGTGGAGGCGATGAAAAGTCCATTAACCTGAAAGAAGGGAGAGAGGAAAATTGTTTTAAAAAAAAGAAAAAAATTTTGTGAATATAAAGGAGGGGGGAGAATTAAAAAGTAATCCTCACCCACGCGTTTCTTTGTTATCTACCCAAAATGAAAAAGATTTTTGCTGTCCGTCAGCCCGATCCCATGGATCTGACGAATCTGATGGAGTGCATTTTCAATTGAATAGGATTTGCTGTTACGAATCTTCCTGACCGAGGTTGAATTGGCACTAAATTCGAGAGAGAAGGAAGTCATTATACTCAGCTGCTGGAATCTTATAATCATGTACATTCACTAAAGGTTAATCAGAAAAATTGAACTATTTAAAATTCCGGGATCCTTAATTTTTCAAAGGTTTCTAATAATAACTTTTAAATTCATTTAATTTTTATTAAAAATCATAATTATCGTATCGAATAAGCATCCGAGCTTTATAATATCAAATTTAAAATCTTAAATATTTTTAGGACAAAAATTAAAAAAAAAAATATATATATATATATGCACTTTCATTAATTAATCTTGTTAGTTCCAAAATTTTTGCTTGGCTTAAAATAAAAAACGTTAAATATATTTTACACCAAATATTAAATCTAGTAAATAAAATACTTTCGACGCAAAGCAGATGTTGCTCGATACTACATGACATGGTACTTATTTTTCATCTGAAAATCTCTGTAATTTTAATTCAAAATTATAATCTTAAATTTGCGATTCCA
This sequence comes from Andricus grossulariae, assembly GCA_011634705.1. Lineage (NCBI taxonomy): Eukaryota > Metazoa > Arthropoda > Insecta > Hymenoptera > Cynipidae > Andricus > Andricus grossulariae. The sequence continues at coordinate 229,785,778 of JAABKJ010007545.1, forward strand.
AAACATTTTAAATTTTGCATCCATAAAGTTAAAGTTCGGTTTTTTTTTCAAAATCTAAATTTAGCAACAACATACTCAGTTTTAAAAAAATCTTCTTCATCAGTTTTAGGTTGAAAAGAAATAAATTATCTGGTTTATTTTTTTTTCAGTCGAAAAATTCCCAGAATACAAAATACTTCTAGATGAAGTGTTAAAGCTAATTTGTGTGTGTATGTGTGTGTGTGTACAAAAATCTACCTCCCACCGAACCACTTTGAAAATTTCGCGCCATACGAGATTATCAATCACAACCCGAACAGCTAACTCCCATATCAAACGTATGTTTTCATCTAACACAGTAGAATCCATGAAACCTTAACTGCAATTACGTCGCAGTTATAATTGTAAATCTTCGTGCACACAAAGCATGGAAAGGATAAATATGAGCTGGCCTTCGAGAAATTTGACAGATGGAGAAAACAATACAGAAGAATGTTTGTTGTGTGATCGTCATCACTATCAAAAAACATTCACTTCATAGAACGTTCTTGCATCGTTTCGGTAAGGGGCTATCCAACGCTCACTTTTCTGGGGGCTCTACAGGCTCATAACATGGTGGTTTCGAATAAAATACCTTATATCACTCGTAGAGTTACACACGTCTCTCCACGGAGAATTTAATGTTCGCAGGACGACCAGAAAAACCATGGCCTACTACTCGTCCTGCGAACATTGAGCTCCCTGCGGTAAAGACGTGCCTAACCCTATTAGAGATGTAATATACTATTATTTGTACATGGCTTCGCATGGGTGCCCTCTCACGATGCAGATTAGGTAATTGTGCAACTCTAAACAGTTGCATGCAACTTTGTGAAAACAATCTAAAATGACAGCGCGTATTAACACCTACTTATGTTACCACCTGCAACTAGCGTAAAATCTTTTGATTCTGAAGAATGTGCGATCATATCCGGAAATTTAGTTACAGTTCCTCTAGACGCTCAAAACGTGATTTGTCATTATTACTTGCCTTTCTCTGACTTGTTCTACTCCGTGTTCCACATGAAAAATGTGTTTTTGGCTTTTTTGCTGTCTCGGCTTCCATTTTTTGACACTGCTGTATAATATTATCATATATTTTATCCCAAGCTACTAGTGATACCAAATCTAGGTCCTTATTCCTGTTGATTGAGAACGTATTACTGGTTCTCCGCATTTCCATGCGGAAAGACGTTCATCCCTCTCGCCTCGGTAGGTCGATAAAATAGTTAGGAAATTGAGGAAGGTTCAAATCGAAAGATTAATCTATTTGAGAACCTATTAAATCTTTACCTGTAGAGTATACTGTACTGTATCTATTTAGAGTATTATCTTATTTTATAACACGCGAGGGTTGAAGAAATAGATTCCAATTAACAAGTAAATTCATTTATTGGTCAAAGCTTATAATGAATGAAGAATACTATTACCTCAGGGAGTCTGACACCTGAGAATAATTCCTAATTAATCACAATATCGCTTAAGATAATACTTTCTTTAATCATCTCAGTTTTCTGACACATTGCACTCAATTTTCGCATACGTAAAAATCTTCTGTTTAGAGAGCAAGTTCCACTTTAGTTTCGCGAAACGAAATATTTCTGGGCTTTATAATCAGATCGTCACCCTGCAATGATAAATTAAATTAATTCAAAAACTAACTAAAACATAAGTTCAGCGTGGACCCCGCACAAAAGCAATGAAAAAAATCAGTCCGTCAAATTGGCTGAAACTTCAGAAAGTGATGTTCTTGGCGTTCTGAACAAAAGCCTCTATGGGCGAAAGTCGATCCTATGAATAGTTTTTGAGTTATGCGGAAGGTCCAAACGACAAGACCATAGTATCTATATGTTTTTGGGGTCGCTGAATCCGAATCCGGGATCCGTTTGACCCCATCAGGTCAATGCCAAGGTCAGTCCAAGGTCAAATCTACAAAATCAGCTTTCTACTTTGCAAAACCTATCTGTTTATACGTTTCTGGGGTCGCTGAATCCAAATTCAGTGTCAGTTCACACCCACCAGGTCATAATGAAGGTCAATCCAAGGTCAACTCTACAGAATTAGTGTTCTACGAAGTGAACCAATGTATGGATACCTTCTTAAGGTCACCAAATCCTCTGTTGGTTTCATTTGATTAGATCGAGGTTGAGGTTGAGGTGTAGACGGATGTTCTTGGCATGTGTGAATATATATATATTCACATGTACACACACATATAAATCTATGTAATATGTCTGTGTGTATACGCACACGCGCGCGTGTGTGTGGCTGTGTGTATCCTGGGGCATATGCGGTTGCTTCTCCCATATTGCGGGAGAGTTTAAAAGTATAGGGCGGGTGGCCGGAAAACTAATAAGTGCCTTTATAACTAAAACTACTTCCCCTACTCCATTTTCCAGATTATTTCCAGATCGATCACACGCGTTCATGCACATAGTTTTCGGTATCGTACATTTTTACACATCAATTATTTACAAGTTCTCTCTACCATTCGCCATCTCTCCATTGTATATAATTATTTCTATGCTAATTAGTGATTATGTGTTCAGAATTACTTATAACCGCTCTCCCTTACTTACTCACTCTCTTTGCTCATTCACATGGTTTAGTTTAGGTTATTACAAGTAAATCACTAACTTATTTTTAGTCATTAATGTATTAATAATTTTTAATGTTTTTAATATATTATGCGATTTCATATATTCTTCGATAGATTCTGGTTTGTTCGGGCCACGTCTCACAACCGCGAGATGAGTGGTCACAGGACACGACGAAATCACAACGACAGGTCGGCGAAACTTTCGTCAAGAGGGCGCTTTTAGCAGCCCGATTTTGACGGAGTCTCTTATTCCATTACATGAGCAATCTCCCACCTCATCTCTAGTTCCGCGATTTATTCATACCCTGATACACCTCCTAACGATCAGTTCAACGAGGTGAGGAACGAATGAAAACGATCATGAAAAGGATCAAGCACGCACGATCGATGAGACACCGGAAAAACACACCAAACAAAACAAACGTCGAACAAATTATGCAAAACGAGACGAGACCACGAGACGAGACCGCGAGACCAGAAGTCGCGATGATACTCGTGGCTCGTCGGGCATTTCCGTTCGATCGACGAAGACTGCTGCGCGATGTATTATTCAACGACAGCGCGCGGTTTTTAAATACAGCTTTCTGCATTCCACTTGTAAATAATAAAGATATATACAAGTGCATTAAAAAGTAAAGGCGCATGTTTTAAATTTCTTAACCGATTTTCTGAAAATTGATTTTAAACTTCATTCAATATTAAACATGAAATTCAAACTACAAATTGAAGTTATGAAAATAAATAATATTTAAAGTTGTAATTATTCCAACAGTTTCATCTTTAAAAAAAATTCCAATTCAAATTGAAAATTTTGAAATATTATGTAAATACAAGACGAAAATTTCTGGCTAATTGGGATTTCTTTAGGGCAGATTAAGATTTAATAACATATTTCACTTCCTAACCTTTACAGCTTTTTTTGTTCTTTTTAACTTTCGGGATAACCATAAAAAAATATTTCAAAAAAAGTCTTCACTCGGTGTAAGCATTTTTAGAAATATTTTTTAACTATTCTCTTTTATAGTTTCTTTATTCATGGTTTTTAACTTTTTTTTGTAATTACACTGATGTAAGAATGATACTTAATGTAAGAATTATTAAACAAAAATTTTTTGTGGTTATACTGAATGTTCGAAAACAGACCCAAAGATAATAGAAAACAAAAGTTTAAAAAGTTAGAAGTTATTTTTCCCCTTTTAAAAAGTTACAGAATTACCAAAAAAATTTCTTGTTAATCTTACACAGATCCAATAAAGGAACGTACTATTAAATTACAGTTTTAAAATAAATAAAATGCATTACACATTAAGCAAATTTCTTAATTTATGTTTACGATGAAATTGGGTATTTTTCAATTTTTATGAATAAACCATTTTTACAATAATTATAGTTGAAATTATAGTAATAATAATAATTATTTAGTATTAAAAACTACGCTTGTCACTTATGTATTCATGCCTTGCACCCTGCAGGCACGGCGTGCTTCGCATTCCGTGCGTGTAACGTGCCCCGCATGCTTGCTATCTGGGTCAATTAGGCTGTCCAATGGAATATACTTACACAAGTGAGGAAATTTAAGTCTTACAGGTAGCAACTGGGTTTTCTGTCCAATATATGTGTAAAGCACGTACAATCATTCACTGTAAAGTTAGATGCTTTAAAGATACGTATAGTTCAACTTTTCATAAAAAAAAGAAACATTAATTACATCACTTGAAACAATAGGTCTTCATATGGTTTCAGGAACTTGTACGCGTTAATGATAGAAATGCAGAGATTATACAGAATGACAGTATGGTAGATTTTAAATTAATTATAACATAAATTCCAAATTCTTATTTTTTTCATGTTATTCCTATGAAAAAATATAAATATGGGGGTTTCGCTGGCTAATCATTGTAATGTCATCGTTCCATGTAGTCACTCATCTCACGGTCGTGAGGTGTGTCCATAGGTGAAATTTACCGCGGTTATACTGGGAGAAAGTGACATTTTCCTGCATGGGGGCCGCTAACGAGGGGACCTTGCTTTAGTTTTTAACCAATTTTTACATTCTTATCTCAATGAGAAGGTATTGGTGTAATGCGAAAATTAACTTTCGAAGATGTCATCAATTCGCGACCTTTCTAGACTCAGTGATTGAGAAAAAAATTGTTTTTACTTCGTTATCTATGTGCCGTCGTCGTCAGCGTCTATGAGTACGATAACTTTCGAAGGAATTATCTGATTGGATTGCCCTTCGGCAGACTTTTTTAGTGCCTAATAAGAAAGGATATATTCGCTAACCTGCCATTTTTCACCAACGATTCTGACTTCATCAATCGAAAACATAAAACCATCACAAACCACGTTAGAACATTTTTAACATTTTTAAAGGCTCAAGCATACCTTTTTGGTAATGAATTAGTCAAGTTTTAGATTTTTCACGTCATTGTGGCTTCAGTTTCACACATTCGAAATGTGACAGGACTGTTAATATGTTTTTTACCTGTATTGGCCTTGGGCACTTTTTTAAATACATAATGCAGCTTGAATTGTAATTTTAACATACAATATATTATAGATTCTGTTTGAACGAACCATCGTTATATGTCTGTTCCTCGGTTTGGTAACAACTCCGAAAAGTTTATAATTCTAACGATTTTGAGGTGATGGATTCGTGTTGTTATAATCGATTATAATCATAAAAAATAAATCATTTCTATCAAATTTCAAAAATATATGACGTTCAAAGAATTTTCAAAGTGATTAAATCTTCGTAAGTCCAAAGCCTCACAAAACAAGAGGAATTTTTTTTTTTTAAAGATCATAGAATAAGTAGGGTTTATAAGGAAAAAAAACTCTTCCAAAGGTGGCATTATGAACAAAAAAATTATGTGAATTATATCATGATAAAAATGATAAATAACTACTCAGAAGCCTTTTATTGTATGCGCTGATAAAATTGTCGAAGCTGCATTGAAGAAACAGAAAACGCCTGCTCTTTCTTCTGGTAAAAAAGGGTTTTAAAGGTATTTTTCTCGGACAACAAATCCAAAAAACTTTATCGAACAAAAATTTGTCTTGATAAGATGTTTAAAATTCTTTTACAATTTACAAAGACAACTTCTGCACATTTTCAAATATTTTCTGAACCATTTAGACTCTTTAAAGCTGACAAAATTAGCCTTAAACCTTTAGAATAATGTAGATTAAGTAAAAGAATAATTTAGACACAAATTATTGTGAAAAAAACAGTAATCTGGCTCGAGCAGGTTTCCAGCCTTAAAAAGTGCATACTAGTATTTTATACACTTGGCGCGTAGATTGGAAGTCATGTCCTCGATAAACCGAATATAGCCACCCTAAAGTATAAAGTATATAAAGCCGACTGCAGTTACCATAAAGCAGCAACCAAACTTCCTGTCTTTTATATACTTAGTGCATAGATTGTACGTCATGTCATTGAAATACCGTCTTCAAGGACATTAAAGTACTCTTAAAAACAAACTTCCCAGAGAAAATGTATTTTGCCCACCTATTGCATAGGTTGGATATCTTATCCTCAAGGAAACGATTGCAGGAATGCTAAAGTACTCGTAAAACCAAACTTCCCTGGGGTAGATGTGTTCTTCATAGCTGATATATCGGTTGGATATTCTGAGAATTTGCCGTTCGAATTGGAAGCACTCGGAGTGCTGCAGAGTGTTAATATCGGAAACACCTACTTATAGTGCAACTTAATTTAATTTGAATGACTTTAATTATCATTTAATAAGAACAACAATTATGCTATTTGATTAATGTTTGTAATAATAATTTTAGGGAAGTCGGTAGTAAATGGGCATTTCAAGAAGCAAAGCGCAATCTTCAAAGGCATTATCTTCTAGTAGGAGTAACTGAGGAGCTTCCAGAATTTCTACAAACCCTGCAAGCCATATTGCCGCGCTTTTTTAGAGGAGCGTATGACCTTTTTATGCATAGTAAGAACTACTTTCAGTATTAAAAATAAGTATAACTATGTACGTATTGTAACTGTGTAGTGAGAATATTTACGAACCAATTATAGTAATTAAACGTAAGCATATAGTCGTATAATATACATTGGAATACGAAAAATAGGGTACTAGTTTTTGTTTACGTTTGGATAATTGTGTCCACGCGCGCGTGCGCGCGCGCGCGTGTGTGTGTGTGTGTATAAAGGGCGGTTCTTAATGTCCACTAACCTCATATGGGTAAAAAACGAATCACGAACTTCGGTGTCTCAGGACCACACGTTAGAGTCAAGAGGTTCGATCGCTGAGGATCCCTCTGGAGATTTTTCTATGTACTTTTACCGAGGTTCTGGTGGCTTGGATTCAACCTTAAGCTGCAGGTCCTCCCATTCACGTACTTGGCTGCAACCCAGTACATGGATGGTTGATTCGACTACAAAAATGTATCTGTGGCTGATAATATATACCGGGAGAACCCTGTGTAGAATATTTAATCAGTATAAAAATCCAACCCAAAAAAATATACGTTCAACATATTGGGCTGTAACTACCTTGAGTCTGATAGGAAATTGAATAAATGATATGTAATCGATGTTTGAATAATATACCTTTCTTCCAAAACCTTATATCACAAAAGCATTACTGGAATTGTTTGACCACCTTAACACACGGGTTTTTTCTTTGCACCTAATTTAACACTTATGTATCACACAGTTACAAACTCTTGTATACTGAGCAGCAGTTGCCATAGTCAGGACACTAGAGCAATAATACCGCCTGTCGGAGTGTTAGAAAATATCCAGCATGGAAGAGGAAAATCGAGAAGGAGATTAACAAAATAAGACGCAAGCTGGGCAGGCTGACGCAATATAGACATGACCGACATCCTTCTTTCACACAATATTCCGTCTACAACATCAGATGCTACGACGCTGGACGAAGTGATTGAATCCTGCCTGCATAGGCTTTATGCGGTAAAATGCTACGGTACGCGTATACTAGAAATGTAAGGCCAGAAAATAACGTAACAAGGCCTTTGCGACGGATGAAAACCGGTTCTAAAGAGAAATCAGTGGAGCTCAAAAACAAGAGCTTACATTCGAAGTTTCACTTTTGGAATACATGGCGGACTACTGGGAAGAAGTTTGATGGAAAAATAACCAAAAAAAACCGGAAGAAGCGCGGCTCTATCTCAAAAGGGATCGCATGTCAGACATTCCAGAAGTAGAGGTTCTCAATATCACAACCTCCGACGTGCCTGAAGTGACAAAGAGGGCCAAAAACTGGCGAGCTCCTGACACGGAAATGGTGCATATCGGAAAAAGTCTACGCTCACTGTGAAGCTAAAAAAATCCTCACAGAAGAGCAAAAGCGGTTTTTTCGTAACTGTCAGGAATGCTAGGAGGTGGTAACAATCGATAGTGTTGCCGTGAAGCAGGTGCAAAAATATCAGCGCAACCTGCACATGACATATATTGATTATAAACCAGCCTTTCCCTCGCTACGCCACGATTTCCATTTTCGCTTCCTTTTTTTTCTTGATATTTCCCATCTAAACTCTTTTCTCGCCTTCAATGATTTTACTTTTAACTGTCTTAAGAAGTGGGCTTCTTCATGATAAATCCTGAGTTCATGAGATCTAGGTATCTAGTTTTAGTATTACGATACTTTCTTTAATAATTTGAGGCCTGAGAGGGTTGTGTAAAAACTAAAAATAACACCCACTTATTAATATAACTTTATTTTCAGATAATAAATCTCATTTGAGACAAACGACGCAAAAAGTAGATCCTCTTCCGGAGACTGTAGAGAAAATCCAAAAATCACAAGTCTGGAAAATGGAAAATGAATTTTACAATTTCGCTCAGGCTTATTTTCATAATGTCAAAAAGAGACTCATAAACGCTTCTATTCAAGATGTGAATCAGCGATTTATGTACGAAAAAATACGACCAAAATAAATTAATTTGTAAGTCTTTTAGAAAAGGGATAATGAGGTCAGTAAAGAGGGGGTTTAGATACCAAGATCGATCGAATCCTTACTAACTGCAACATATTATCGGAAAGCTAAAAAAATTATGAATAGAAGAATAATGCCTCAACAAAAATAAACAATTTTATGGAATTAATCGTTGCGAACAAAACGACTGCTTCATTTTCGCATTATACAGAAGAAAATGCAAAAGGAAATGTCAATGCAACTTTTTTTTATCAAGGTGGAAAGTGGTGATAATTTTAAGTTTTTTTTTTCGAAGTTCCTCTGATATTCAATAGAAAGAAAAAGTTTTGTTTTAAGAAATGGATTCCTGTTTTAAGTCAAAGGCATTTTTTCAAGCTTAAAAAAAGGTTTAAATCTAACTTTAAGGCAAAAAGTAGGCTTAATTTAAATTGTACTTCAATTCAGCCGTAACAAAAGTAATACTTTTTTCTGTGCGATACTAGAAAGTATGGATCATGAGTATTTATTCATATAAAGTCTAGATGTAATAATTTAACCAGATTTTATATTTAATTTTGGTTTAAACTTGATAAGTATCAGCTGAAGCAGGAGCCTCATTCTTAAAGTGAAACTTTCTCTTTCTGTTCAGTACCAGAGGAAATTTGAAAAGTAAAAACTCCAAATTATTACTACCTTCCTCTATGATAGAAAGGTTTGATTTACTGTTTCTAATGCCATTTTTTCAGTAGTATACGGAAATTAAAGAATCGTTTTGTTTTGCGAAGATTTAGACTATTATATATATATATATATATACACATTGTTGGTTTTTACGGCATTATTCTTTTTTCCTTATTTTTGTAGCTTTCTAATCCTATTGATCTTGGACCTAGAGCCATTGCCCTTTTAGGATAATATATGACCTTACAAAGAATTGTTCTTATATTCTAGCCTTCAATTTCTCTAATATGATATGGAATTTACTGTAACAAACATTGTCAAAAGAATAAATTCGTCTATATACTTGAAGCGCTTGCTTATTCAATAGTTTTATGATTATATGTTTATTATTGTATATGTGGCCATGTCCCAGACAACAAGTAGTGAATATCGGGGGTTTGACGAACTCGGAAATTAGTCCTCTATTCCTAATTTGTGTGAACCTTGCTTTTCAGCATTTGCTTCAAGATCGTAACCAACCATTGAACGAATATTCAAATGACATTGGACGTAACTATATGAGCCCGGACTTGAAGCCGATTTGTAGAACGGAAGCCAGAAGCATTGCAAATTGAACTTTTTCGCATGTACTAAAATATTAGGTACAGGGAATAAATACAAAATAAGTCATTTTAAAGAAATGTTCCTCATTATAAAATATTGTAACCCTGCCCTTACGAAACTGTACTAGAGGGCTGAATAAAGGATAACTACAGCCGAGTACTACAGAATTACATTTGTATACTACTAGTTTACTCCAGGTATACCTGTAGTATACTACATGTATTCCACTGGATCACACTGTAGTAATTTAGTAGTAAATTCGTCATGTTCTTAATCGCCGCGCCGTGTCGGAGTACAGTGCAGTATACGATTTTATTTTGCGTCGGGCAGACAAAGCTGATTACGTCCAACATTCCATAAATGGCAGCACGTAGTGCATGGATGTAGGGTCCTAGCACTCCCACTGCTCCACTGAGCGAGGTAGAATCAGCGAGCGAGTTTCCAACCTATATACGCGACCCGTGGTCGAATAGGCACCATAAGCGATGCAAGAGTTTCCTCTCTAGAAAAACAGTTCCGTTTAGTCAGTCGCCATCACCGCCAAAAGACACGTTCTCGCAGTACGAGCAATGTACCGCTTGTAGTTTAATAAAGTTATTTGTTATTATAAAGTCTGACTAACGTCTCTCACCACTCATTACACAGCGGGCGTAGGCCGCTTTTTATATCTATTAATCGAGCATTCGATTCCTACAAATGGTGACCCAAACGTGATACGTCGAAACGTGGTGTGGCCTCAGGTCAACTTTGGTCAATTCTGGACCGTATAAATTACAATTCTACAAAAATAATGTGATGGCTACCAACTTTGAGGCCCAATCCACCAACTGAGCAATGATATATGGACGATTGGCATTTTTTGGATTTTAACCAATTGGATTTTACTTCGGCTTTGGATTCCTTCGTTCGGCAATGGTGCCGCTATATTCCCGTTGCAACGTGCTTGCCATTCAAACAAAGACAGCACGTACTTCGCCTACAAACAAAGGCCAGATGAGCTTCAACTTTTCCTGAGAACTTCAACTCCGGTAATTTATGTAACCTCGAAAAAAATATCTCAAGGTATTATATGTACTTATATTAGTAAGATATTCTTTGTAAGTAATTTTTGTGATCTGAAACTTAACCTATCTCCTCGCGATTTTTTGTGAAGTGCGCGTTACAAAAATGTGCTGTTTTCCTTCTTCTGTCGCGCCGCGAATGTAATAGTGCAAATTAAGAATCTGTCATCGGGATATAGCAACTCGTATCATAAGATCTGTTTTTCTCAAACGTCTTTTCGCGTTACTTAAAAGTCAAGTTACTCCGCCAAATATTTAACGTTTTCAGTGCTAGTCATCGTTCGCAATGTAATTAAAATGTAAAATTTACTGCAAAAAAACAACTAGTCACTTAGTCAGGCAAATACCAGCGGTGTAAACTCACCTGTCAAACTTTCGAAGACTCTCGCGACGTGTATGATTCCCGGCGATCATAATTAATCTACGTATTGTTCACGATAATTCAAGCGTGGGTTATCTGCATCTACTCAGTATTTCAGCACGATTTAAATAAAATATATTCCGGAAACAAGATTACTGACAGCCGGTGTACGCACGTTCGCGTCGGTATTTTGACAGTTCAGCGCTCACAATCTTCTCGTCACTAGTTTGCGCGGTCGCGTCTGCAGCGATTTATTTCTTTTTTTTCCGCGTAACGTAAATCCAAACAGCATGGCTAACGGGCAGAATGCTGAAGTAAACCTGGGACAAGAACTCCTCAGGGCCCTCGAGCAGTTGGGCATCAACCAGAGTGAACGCGTTGATGTTTGTCGAGTTCCGAAAATTCCACCGTTCTTTCGTAATGATCCGTCATTATGGTTTATGCAAGTTGAAGTGTTATTTCGTCGCGCACGTGTCACGGACCAAGTCACTATGGCTGACTGCTTAATTTCGCATCTCGACAAGGATGTCATTGCGCACGTCAAGGACATCCTGACTACGTCACCGGCTCCCGCGAATATTTACGACCAAATCAAAAATCGGATCGTTTAACTATTCGCTGAATCCGCCGAGACTCGTCTCCGTCGGCTTCTCAAGGGCGCAGTGTCCTTCGAAGGACAACCATCCGTCGTTTTAAATCGTTAGCGCAGTTACAACGACGGAGGCTGCACTGACGAGTTCATGAAAAGTATTTTCATGGATAACCTTCCGAAGCACGTTACAGCGATCCTAGCGGGCACCGAAAGCGCCGATCTGCAAACTTTGGCTCGTTTAGCGAACAACATCGTAAGCGGCCGTACCAAGTCCGCCCATATCGCAACTCAACTCAGCCGCGATCACAAAAGAAACCTCTCCGGAAACGTCCGACGCCAAACTCGACTGGCTTGTTAACGAATTCAAGCAACTAAAATCTCAAGTTTCAAAATTACAATCCAATCGGTCACGTGACCCGTCGCGTTCAGATTTGCAGAACCGAAACAATCGCAACCAATCTCAGAGCAGAGGTGGAAAAAAATTCTGCTTTCATCATGAGAGATACGGTGATAAGGCAAAAAGTTGTAAACAACCGTGCGCGTGGACTCAGAAATCGAATTCGAAAAACTAAGGGAGTCCCCCCGCGTGGAGACCATCGGTTCAGGCAAAACCTCCAAACGTCTCCATATCCGCGATCGTAACTCCGGACTTATTTTCCTAATAGACACAGGCTCGGATCTTTCGCTATTGCCGGTAGACAAGACAGCAAAAAAACCTAACGACGATATTTTATTTGCAGCAAATGACACTCGTATTTTCCACATTCGGCGAAAAGCGAATTTCACCGAATATCAGCCTTCATCGTGATTTTACGTGGAACTTCTGCGTAGCGGAGGTTCCTTATCCAATCATCGGTGCCGACTTCCTAGCGCATTATCGCCTCGTTCCATTCCTGCATAATTCTCGTTTAGTGGACACAACCACCGGTCTCACCACTGCCGGTTTTCTAAAAAACGTAAGCATATTCCGGGTGAGCGCCTTGGATCGGTCCCAACCTTACTCGGAAATCCTGGCTGAATTCCCGGAAATCACTAGAGTCTCGCAGACACCCGAGGTCGTGGCACGTGATGTGCAGCACCACATTCTCACCACAGACCCACCAGTCTCGGAGCGCGCTAGGCGTCTGCCTCCGGATAAATTGTCCGTAGCAAAAAGCAAATTTGCGCAAATGATCAAAGACGATATCTGTCGTCCCTCCAGCAGTTCCTGGACTTCGCCTATCCATATGACTTGAAAAAAGATGGCGAATGGAGAATCTGCGGCTATTATCATCGGCTTAACGCCGTGACAATCCCGGATAAATATCCAGTTCCGTATATTCATGATTTCTCGGCTCAGCTGTACGGAAAGTCGGTATTTCCTAAGCTCGATCTCGCGATGGCTTATCACCAAATACTGATCGCTCCAGAGGACATGCCGAAGACAGCCGTCATCAGTCCATTCGGCTTATTCGAATACCTCGTAACTACTTTTGGTCTCAGAAACGCTGGTCAATAGTTCCAGCGATACATCTACCGGGCGCTGGGAGATTTCGATTTCGTGTATGTTTACATAGACGACATCCTTGTTGTCTCCTCAAATCAGGAGGAGCACGCCGAACATCTGAAAATCGTCTTTCAGCGGCTCAAGGATTACTCTCTCCGGCTCAATCTCAGCAAGTGCCAATTCGGGAGGTTAGAGTTTCTTGGTCACTTGATCAGTCGAGACGGCTTCAAACCGACTCCTGAGGAGGTGCAAGCCATTGCACAGTTCCCAAAACCTCGCACGGTTGTGGAACTCCACATATTCCTTGGCCTAGCAAACTTCTACCGACGCAGCTTACAACACGCAGCTGACGTCCAAGCACCCTTACATTGCTATCTGTGTGAATCGCGTAAAAACGACAAGAGAGAAATTGTCTGGACTCACGAGGCTGAAGAGGCATTTAACAAGATCAAGCAGGATCTTGCCAATGCGACTCTTCTGGCACACCCTGTCATTGATGCTGAGACACGTCTCGTTACTGATGTATCAGACACCGGAATGGGAGCCGCTCTCAAGCAGAGACCACAAGCCTCTAATATACGCCTTCGTGCAGCGTTCAGAAAAAGCTTCTGCCCGTCAGCAAAGGCAACTAAACTTCATCTCTCAATTCACGACAAAGCTCGAACATCTTCCTGGCGTTGATAACGTCGTAGCCGACTCTCTTTCTCGTGTGCAAAAGAACCATCAAGAACTGAAAAGTCTCGTCAATTCTCCGGATTGTTCACTGAACTTCCGGAAAATAAACTGGGATTCTGGTCGTAGGTCTTTGTACTGCGACTTGGCAGGCGAAACACTGCGTCCATACATTCCCTCCCCTCTCAGAGAAAAGGTATTCAAACTCTCTCACAATCCAGCTCATTCAGGCGCTAAGGTCACGGATCGAATCATCCGCATGCGCTACGTATGGCCCAGAATGCATAGTGATGTCAGCAAGTGGTGCAAGGCATGTTCCGACTGCCAGCTGTCAAAAATAACGCGACACAATCATCTCGCTCCCGCTCAATTCGTAGCTCCAGACGGACGTTTCAAACATGTCGATATGGATATCGTTGGTCCATTGCCCGACAGTAACGGATTTAGATACTGCCTGACAATGATAGACCGTTTTTCACTATGGCCCGAAGCTGTGCTCTTCAAGGACGTCGAGGCATTGACAGTGTGTCGAGCTTTCGTAGCTCACTGGGTCTCTCGCTACGGAGCTCCCGAAACGCTAACAACTGATCAAAGTAGTCAGTTTGAGTAACAACTCTTCAAGGCACTACTCCTGTTGATAATTTGTTTGACATTATTGTTTCTGTTGATAATTTGTTTGACATTATTGTTCCTCTTTTGATTGACCTTCAGCTTTCATTGATCATAACATGGTCTCCGCCCAATGCTTATTTCTCTCAAAGTTTTCCCTCTGTTTTTGAGTTTCGGGCACTACCTTTTCGTTGTGTGGGAACTCAAGTAGTAGCGTGAGGCTTTTTTCGTTGAGCAGGCTCGGACCCGTTTTCTGCTCTGCTCAGTTTCAATCACGGAGTAGGCGAGTGTAGACACTTTTCGGTGGTCGCAACAATTAAAATCAATTGTGGTTATTTTCGAGACAATTCAAGTATTTGAGTCTTTTAATTCAAAGTCTGTGGTCCTTCAAGTTTCTATTGATTGTGCAGTGATTTCCCGACTCGATCGTCTTCTGGTGTCGCGGGAAGTGACGAGTCGGATGACGTATTACCTCTGGTTGCGTCGGGATCGACTGTTAGGTGAAGGATCGTGGTCGTAGCTTCCGGAGGCTATATCTGTGCCAATTTTCCAAAACAACCAGAACCTTTTTTTGGGCACAAAAGGAGTGCTGTATGAGACAGGCTGCGGAACTCGTATCCCGGATTAAATCGATACAAGGTATTTAGAAGTGAAGGATCGCGGAGAGAAATTGTCTTGTTCATTTTCGTTGACTTTAACATGACTGAGCATGATTTCTTCGCCACCCCACGCCAGTCCGTCAGTAAGTCAAAACATTTTTGGTCCTTCGAGCCGGATTGTGGGTTGGCGAGGGTAGCATGATCTTAAAGTAAGTTTTGTGAAATTTCAAGGTTTTCGCACTTTGTTTGATGTTTTTGAAGAATGCATTGCTATTCATGTCTTTCGAAAGAGCTTTAATCGTGAAGATATCTTACGCATATGCAATGACTGAGTTTAATGAGTTTAAATTAGACTGATATTTCAATAAATTATGCTAAAAAAATATCGCATGAATTGTGAGGAATGAAAATTCACGTGGAGGCTTATTTTTTATCTAATTTTTCGTCAGATTCACATACTGTCAGCATCTTGCTGATTCTTGATGAAAAAATGTATCTCATTACTTTAAATGTCATTGGAATTACTTGACCTGCAATTTTGAACAATCTTGGTGTGGAACTCTCGCAGGTTCCGTGCTTTTGTGCACGTTAAAGTTCAGCTTTGAAGCTTTAAGATTTAAGTATGCAATTTGAAGCATTCGCAAAGTGTCGGTTGTTTAGATTGACATGTCTGCCAGATTTAACATTTTGTGCTTTAACAGTGTACATTTAAAATTTGAAATATAATATTTAATCGTTAAAATATTCGTCGATTGTGAATTCAAAAACTATGCAGGTTTGGATTCTTATCTTCTGAATATTCCATTTTTGTGAGCTCTTAAGGTTTTAGAGATTTCTTAAAATTCGTAGCAATATTTTTAATCTCTTGAAAATCGATGATAAGACAGGAACGTTTCAGCAAGCGAAATTGAAACTAAAAAGAAAGAATGTATTAAAAAGATACAAAGTTGACTGTGTGATTGTTTTCAACATTGCGAACTCCTCGAGACAGGCTCTCAAGCATGACAAACTTACGTACTGACTGTTTGATTGTTTGCAACATTGCAAACGCCTCGAGACGGGCTCTCAGGCATGACCGACATATTGATGATGAATTGTTTGCATGAGACGTGGCCATGAATGGGATTTACCGTGGTCCTACTTGGAGCCGATGTCATTTTTTAGATGACAGTTGCTCCCATTGAGTCTACTAAATTTTGTTAAGAAGACATATTTTTTGGGTAAAATAAATTTTTTAAAAATTTTATTTTAATTTGAAATAGTTTTATTCCATTTATGAAAGATTATATACTAAAAAAGTAACAACATCAAATTGTTGCTCTTAGAATATGAATGGACAGGAAAAATTGAAAATTGGTTGGGAAAGAATCAAGGAAGAGGCAAGGAATTTTGTAAACAAAGTTTTGCGGCCACTATGATCTACTTTTGAAATGAAAATTATAAACTTATTTAAAAAGTGTCAAGGGCCAACGCCATTGAGCAAGCTGACTGTCTAGATGATTATAGGTTAATGTTGTGAACGAAAGTCGTTTACCAGTACTGTTTGAAAATTCTTCAATATTGGTCGATCCTTGCCTAAGGGCGATTCCTCGATTTCTTCTAGGGTCATTTCTCCAACCTTACCGCTGTTCATGTTTATTTTTGCCCGTTTTTCACCGTCAATTCTCATTGTGAATATTCCACGAAGAGCTCTATTACCTCTATCCACTATTGCAAAAACGTCACCATTGGAAGTTGATAATACAGTTTGTCTTTCGGTTGGCATGGGCGAACGAACATAATATCTTCCTCGCAAGTGAATTTGTTTATCGCCGGGGAAAGCGTATTCTCGAATTTCGAATATCCGGTTCGGATTCGTGTTGGGAATAAGCCGAACATATCTAAGTTCTTCAATTGTAAGTCCTTGTAGGCGTAAAGGAGAAGGAATGGCAGGAGGAGACCTCGACCTGGCACGAAGTAAAGGCTCGACAGGAGCAGACGACCTGATCGGAGAAGGTAGAAAATGAGATCTGTCGGGGGAAAGACACATTTCAAGAAAAGAAGAATGCCTGCCACGAGGAACACCAGGAATAGGTTCACCATTCGGTAGACACTCGAACAGTGAACTCAGATCTGAAACAAGAAACAGGATTAAATTTTCCTTGTGTATTCTTTTCCGGCATATTTTCCCCTTTTGGCCTATTTGCCTCTTTTGATACATTTTTCTTTTTTGGACGGGTTCAGAAACTACGGCAAACTGCCATGGGTGGCGAGATAACATGTTAATAAATTAACATTAGTGAATTTATTTCACAAGTAAAGCATCTAAATTTAGACTTCATACTCTTTCACCAATTCGTCTCTCTTCCCCAACGAGCAAAATGCAACTACTTTTCGTTCATAGTTTATCCTATTTAAGTAAAATAATTTTTTTGAATGAAAATTTAATTATTTAAATATTGGTTCAAAAGTCATAGCTTTTAGCTGAAAATCGAATAATTTGGATAAAAATGAATTGATGTTGTTGTAAATGTTAAGGGTTCATTGGATTTGTTAAAAAGACAACTTTTCAACTTTTATGTTAAAAATTTATCTTTTTTTCTTGAAAATCAATTTTTTCAGCTGCAAATTCAACTACTCTATTTTTGGTTCAAAATTTATCGCTTCCAGTTTAAAATTTAACTATTTGATTTAAAATTAACTCTTTCATTGGAAATTCGTATTCTTGGTTAGAAAACTGAACTGTTTTGTAGAAAATTCGTCTTTTCGTATGAAAACTCAATAATTTGGTTGAATTTTTTTTCTCACTGAGCTTAGAAATCCTTCCTGGTTGAAAATTCAACTATTTTGTTAAATATTAAATAATTTTGTTGAAAATGTAACTATTTTATTTAAAATTAAATTATTATGGTTGAAAATTTGGATTTTTGGCCGTAACCAAACTGTTAGGTGTATAATTAATCTTTCTGTGTAAAAAATTGAATTATTAGATTGAAGATTCGTCTTTGTCGAAAATTTAACAATGCGGTTACAAATTAAACTATTTTGTTAAAAATTAAATCATTTTAGTAAAATTTCAACTATTTTGTTAAAAAGTCATCTTTTTTGGTTATAAATGCAGTTATTTTAATGAATATTTGGGGGGGGGGGTATTATTCCATAGAAAATTATTCTTTTTTGTTGAAAATTCAAATTTTGAATCAAAAATTAATTCGTTTTGCATGGGTATTCAAATATTTTCTTCAAAATTCACCTTTTTTGGTTAAATTCAAAGGATTTTCTTCAAAATGAAATCTTCTTGCGTTGAAATATCAACTAATACCTTTATAGTTAAAAATTCACCTCTTTTGTGTGAAGATTCATCACTTTAGTTGAAAGTCGATTTATTTGGTTGAAAATTTAACTATTTTTAAAAAAATCGTTTTTCTCAGTGAAAAATAATTTTCGTTATACGTACGTAAGAAATGCTACTTTGCACGTCTGTTTGGCGACCGCAAAATGCTAAATTCTCCACGAAATCATTATTTAAGTGTATTATTAGTTCGCATCATAGATGTCCTTGATATTTTTTCAAGCAAAAAATATATTTCCTCACGCCAATCGACGCCTGCCGCCATCTCTTGGCATTAAAGTGAATCAGTAGAAACTCAGCAAAGCGACATTTTCAACTGCGCATGTACCGAAAAGCGGGGGTCCATTTGAAATAAATAAATACTATCAGTAATAATACAGATAAATATTTAGAACAAATTTCCACTTTCAAAAAATTAATTAAATTTAATCTAAAAAGTAGCGAATTTCTTTAAATAATTTATTTATAATATAATATTAAAAGTTTACAAAGCCAGCGGAACGCAGGTTATCTATCTTTCTCGCTCCTTAAGGAGCGTGAATGTAAAGGAATTAGGGTAAGCGAGACACTCGCATGTGGAAAACCGTCATCTGTTTTCCACATGCGAGTGTCTCGCTTACTCTAATTATTTTGCATTCACACTTCTTAAGGAGCGAGAAAGACAGATAACCTAAGTTCCACCGGCCCTGCAAGTTTATACTTTGAAATTTTAAATAAACATGCGCTTTTCGCTACATGCGTAGTTGAAAAAGTCGCTGCCCCTTAGCATTAGACTTCCTCGGGAGAGTTGAAAAACAAGTTTAGACTCTTTTGATTGTCTGCGGTTAAACCAGAATCAGAAGTGCTGAAAAGCGCGCGGCCTTCAAATCAAATCTACTCAACAGAAATTAGATTTAGATATTTTTGCACATCCTAGCCCAATGCGAAGAAATATCCAAATCTAATTTTTATCCAGTATAATAAGAAAACACAATCTTTATGCGTTCAACTGCCTTAAAACCAGTTTATGAACATCCAAAACTCCAACATATTCTTATATAATTCAACAATTGAAGAAAAAGTTTCAAGAAAATGGTAAATTTATTACGTAGAGATAAATAAACAATTATTTTTCATTATTCTTCATTCTGTATTATATTTATTAATTAATAATTAATATTTAATCTTTAATAAATATTATACCAGTAATAATATTATTATATAATGATTATATAGGAATAATTAATATTATTCTTTATTCTATATGCATCATTCTTCAATACTAATTGAATGTTTAGAAAAAATTTGTAACTGATACCTGTAGAGTATATGTTATGAACTTCAAACATATATTATTCTGCACTGTTACTTTTCAAAGCTATAATTATTATATACCAATGTGCTATTGAACTGGATTGAGAATCGTAGTTTTTAATAATTTTATCAAGTAATTTTATCTGCGTTGACATCTAACGCAGCTAATTTTCCTAACCTATATATCCGCCTAGCTTTCAATGGGCATATTGGATATTGGATATATTATCATCAATCTTCTGGCGCGTTTGGAAAACTTCTGATTTCGCATATTTTTTCTTATATTTAAACACGATTTATCAGGTCATCTAATTAAGTTTACGCTCTTGAACTCTCCAATTCCAGATGGCAGTCCACGTGCGAGAGTTCGTAGCGTCGCGAAAAAAAAAACATAAAAGTATAATCCGTTTTCGTTTGCATCTGTGTGAACCTTATCAAAATAAGTGATCCGGGAAGAAAATCGATTGTGATTATAAATGATTATGTGGAAAATACGCAAGATTACTTGAATCTGTAGGATTACCTAAGATTGCGTGATTAAGTTTATTATAAAACAGGAGAACAATTTTGTGGATTAAATAAACAAAGGATCCTGCACAATTTATATTGCAAATGTCTTGTCGAGGAATTGTTTCATCTTGTGATATTTAGTAGTTTGATAAACTATTGAATAATTCACACAAGATGACACAACTTCATGGTAAGTCATTTACAATGTGAATTGTGATGGGTCCTTAATGGTTAGATGAACTACAAGTTTTGCTTAAATCAACCAAAATATTTTCTTAGACTCTTGGATGGAACAAAATATTTCCTTGAATAACCCAAAAGTTTCACTTGATTCAACTGAAATACTTGCTTCAATGAAACAAAATATATGGTATAATCAACCAAATTTTACTAACTAACAAATTTTCTTGCGTCAACGAAATATTTTGTTGTCCATGTAACAATCGTATTCTGGGGTTGATTCAACTAAAATTTTTTTCATTCAGTCAAATAATTTTTTAACGCACATAGAGTTGTTTTTAAACAATTAAGAATAGATAGAATAAAAAGTTTGAAACTCTTTCATAAGAATTTGTAATAATTATTTGTAATAATTTGAAGCATATTTTAAAAACTTATGATGCGATAAATTCGAATTTTCTTCACGAGAAACTTTACTTTTGGTTTAACAGATAGAATTTCTGCTGGACTTTCCTTTAAGTCGCGATATCTTTGTATTTTGTTATCTTGTGTAGTAGACATTTTTCTTACGTAAGGTTTCCCAATTCTCACTTTAAAACTTATAAGAAACAATGACACTTTATTAAACCTCTTCCATCCCTCAAATCATATTATGTAATTTGTCGATGACATATGGGTCGAATTCCGTATCAAGAGGGACACTTTTTGAATTCCATTTTTCTAAACACATATTCTGGATTTCCCGGAACAACTCAGATTAAATTCGTACTCACTTCGGACAAACTCAAACGAAGCTTAAGAGAAAATAGCAATTAGAATAGGTTGTAGATTAAATCGCACACCTTGTGATTTGTGTGTAGTTTAAAAAAAATTTACTTAAAATTATAGATATATGATATTATTATATTCACCAATAAAATTGAGGATAACCGCCATGGATAAGAAGAGATGAGAGAGAATCCTCATATTTTCTAAGTAGAGGGAAGAATCAATTAATTAACACTGTAACTGATGAATATTCTAGAACTAACTTCATTATATAATGCCCATATGCTATTGTCGTTATCTCACCTATTTATGGCGTCAACACAATCCTTATCAGATATTTGTATTTTATTAGCGTTCGTGTCAAGGAAAATATCATGATCATAAATTTCATTTTTTCGATTAAACGAATACATTATTTTTACATATTTCTCGTATGTATGAAATATAGATATGTGGTGCCTGAAATCACTTGAAGTCGTTAAAAACAGAATTTCGAACAATTGGTTCTTAAATAGTTGTCATTCTCATTTCTTTATATAATCTTTTACGTACACGGAAAAAATTTGTACATAAGGACTTACTGAATTTGTTACGATGTGGCAATATGAGAAAAAATCAGTAGTAATTACGGACCTACTTTTTTATAAATGCTTTAAAAAATTTTCTCAGAGAATTCAAAAGAATTCAGAAAATATCCTCAGACGAAACAATTATTTTAATTATGGGCATCTTGAAAATTTCCGAAATTTAAGTCCATTGAAAAAAGTGGAAGATTGGATATTTCAAAGAGAAACACGGCGGATTTCGGTAATCCCAAGGTCGCATGGACGAAAGAGATAAAATAATAAATAACTGAATGTTGTTTCCAAATATCATGCACAAAATTTTTTTTAGTCATAATAAGAGTAATACTAAGTAATAATTCCAATAGATTCATGGAAACATGAAGCTGCATAGTAGTAAAATTCAATATTTATATCTACGTTCTGAGGTTGGAAATTTTTTTTGTATTATAATTTATTTTGATTCATTAATTACACATATCATAATGCTTAAAAAATTATAATTGTTATAAATTATGTACCTATAATTTCTTTAGTTATATATGCATTAATAGACATATTTACCGCCTGTGTGATGTTTTGCTTAGTAAATTTAAAAGGTTTCCCAACTTCAGATTGGCTGGTGATAAATCGACGACGTTCAACTCGTCACATGCTTTCACAATTGAATCGTACAATTTCATAACAATTTATTCAGGCAGAAAATAAAAATTTCTATGGAAATTTATGTCCACGGATTTCCTGGATTCGCTAACGAATTCCCAACATTGTCCCGTATTTTTTAAAATGTAAAATCCGGCAAATTAGATTCGCGGAATTATATTGTTTAATTTTCAACCTGTATCGCAACTGTGTGGAGCCCGATCACGACTGTATTGTATTTCAAAACATTTTAGAGGTTGCGAATTCTAAGCGACCAAAAAACACAATTCTAGCCGTTGATGAATATCAAACATTCATTCAGAAGAAATAAAAATTGTCTTGAATTTTTCAAAATGAAATATCTTACTATTTCATACTTTCTCTACAACTTAATCGTGATTATCATTTTTAAATTTCACCAAACTGACTTTTCATATTGATTATCAGTTTGATAATTATTTTTGAACAGTTCGAGTTGTTTTTCCAAAAAGTTATTTATCATTCACCGAATTTTTCTCATATCCGCCGCATTGTAATAAATTTAATAATTCCTGAAGTACAAATTTTTTCCATGTGTGTTTATAGCGTGGAACGGCAAATGTGAATTTGTTTAAATAATTTTTTTATAGCAATAATAATAACTTTGTATTTTTAATATTATCTAAGCATCGCTTTTACCTATATCCCGATTAAAAAATCAAATAATTGTTTCCAAGTATTTTTAATCTTGAGTTAGCAGTTTCACTCATTAATTTTTTAATATAATAATATTTCTTGTTTAATATTGTAACCTGCTGGATAATGTTTTTAAGGAATATTTTTACTAATTTCATAATATTTTGCATGAATATAACTTGCTGCAAAAACATACATCTTTTATAAAAAAAATTTTTAATCCCAACTTTGTTGTTTAATGAAAAATTAATAAAAACAAAATTAAGAAATCAGCTCTCACAAATCTCTTTGAAGTTTACTTAAATTTAATTCTAAACAAAAATCTCAGATCGGATCAAAATTGTAAGCTCTGGACTAATTTGTCCAGAAATTTTGTATTGTTTTGACATATAAAAAATAAGGTAAACTCTGCATGATAAACTGTCTTTTCGACATCTCAAATCTATTTTTACAAATGCTTCTTTCATTCAACTGCGAGAAATTTAGATTTGTAATTTGAGCCAACTTTAACTTAGTCGTTAATACCACGTTTAACCCAACCTGAAAGTAGCAGTCTTTCAGGCTATTTTGAAAATCGATATTTCGGCAGAAAAAGGCTCGAGACTAGTGCCAAATTTTCAAAGGGATAAGATGAAGACCTGATCCACCAATATGAGCAAACGCTCCAAAATATGAAATTTCAAAATGAAAATTCTCATATTTCAGCATCAATACTTCGAAATGGGGCTAAAACTATGAAAAGTGTGACCAAAAATTAACCTTTCAAAGTAAATTTTAATTTTAAGAACTAAAAGAAATTAAAATCTTCTTCGTTTGAAGAATCAACTATTATCTTTTTTGTGGAGAATTAATATTTTTAATTGAAAATTCCACTACTTACTTCAAAGTTGAATTTCTTTATTAAAAATTCTCTTTTTTGTTTTGTTTTTGCTGCGACGAGTCGCACAGTGGGACCCAATCACGAAAAGCTGTTCAAAAGTATAAAATGTTCATAAAATGGGCCAAATGCTATTACTCACTGGTTTTTGGGTTTGCTGATTACGAATCTGGTGTCAAAAATTTAAAAGCAAAATAGGGGATCCGATATGGCGAGCGAGTATGCTAAATGTCTTTTGATTCTTTTCAAAATTTATATAAGAGGGGTTTCGAGCTCGCTAATTACGAATCCGATATCTGCCATATTGGATCCACCATTTCTGTTTTGTTAACATTGGATTCGTTATCAGCGAGCTCAAAAACCCCCTTATACCAATTTTTAAAAGAATCAAGAGTTTATTTAGCACACTCGCACGTCATATTGGATAAATATTTTTTTTTTAGGTTTTTTACATCGGATTCCTAATCAGCGACCTTGAAAACCTCCTTACCCCAAAATAAAGAAAAATCCCAAATTTATTTAGCAAGCTCGTCCGCCATATTGGATCCGCCATTCTATATGGAAGTGCAAAAGTAACTTGAAGTGCTTTCTATATGGATATACAAATAGGATTTTTTTATCATCGCGCAAAGTCCCTACCTCTATATGGATTCATATGTATGCTTCTAACATGTAATCTATATGGAATTACGAACAGGATTTTGAGTCCTTTCTATATGGATTTATAAATAGGAATTTTCTGAATAAGGGCTAAATATCTACCTCTATGTGGATCTACATGTAAAACAATGACAGTTCGTAATTTCATATAGAGACACATAGACCCAGAATTCTATGAGAATCAATTAGGCATTCCCTAAAAAGAAATAATGATACCAACAAAAGCGTATAGAAACCAGTGGCTGTTAATAATTCCATATAGGGCCATATAGACCCGGAGGTCTATGAGAATCAATTAGGCAAACATCCAAACCAAATAAAGATACCAACACAAACATATGGAAACCACCTCAGAGGCTGTTGGTAAATCCATATAGAGCCATATAGACCCGAAAGTCTATGAGGATCAGTGAGGAGTTTCTAAAAATGAAGTGAAGATACAAACAGAAGCTAATAGAAAACACCCCAGTGACTGTTAGTAATTCCATATAAGCCATATAGACATTAACGAATTCTTGGACGCTGCTCGTCCCACCTCTGCTCACCATACACATAGGGTGATACCACTTCTAACTATTCTTGCTAATCAGTTTTGACAAGTAAAGGGTTATCACTTCAGTGGCGTGGTCATTCTTGTCTAGACAAGCAAGTAGGAAAAAAATCTTTTGTTCATAAAAAAGTGCTCAGTAGGATCTCATGGGTCAAAACCCCTCTATCTAAATGATATAGAATGTAGATATCATTCAGGATCGCCGTTTCCCTACTTACAACTATCAAACGAAGACAAGAATGAGCACTCCTAATAACCAGAAATGAAAAAGCAGAAGAAAGGAAATTTACTTTCAAAGTCGTAATTTCCAACGTGAAATTTAGTCATCAACGAGGTTGCGAGTTAGGTCTGCTCCTTTCTAGCATATTTCGTGTATACTCAAATGTTTATTCTAGAATCTCGATTTATTTATTTAGAATATAAAGTCCCTAGTTTCAGATTCTGAGTTCGGGATCTTATTTATGAGTTTTGTAATCAATCTTTTAGTGATTTTCAACATAGCTGCGTTTTGATCAAAAGACGTCGCGATAACTATAAGAGAACTATACGAGTAGACCTCGACTGGAAGCAGACAAGTGATTTTCTTGGATTGCATTTTCCCAAATGTCATACCGAGATATTTTCCCTACCTGAATCATTCCCACTTTTAGTCTCGGAGCGTTTCTTGCGCTCTTCTTACATTGCGGATAGCGATTTACTACTGTGAAGATTTTTGCTCATTATCCTGTCGGTAATTTCTTACCGATATTTGACCATTGCACGATATATTTATTATCTGTGGCAGTCAGCGCGTTCGGACGCGATGCGCCGCACAGTATCTAGGCTTATACTGACTTTGCTTGAAAGGAGTCTATTGTATTCTGTTAAAAAGTAATGTTTTTTGGTTAAAATAATTAAATAAACTGGAAATTTCAATTTGAAATTGGTTTATTTCGTTTATAAAATACTCTATGTTAAAAATGTTAGAATATTAAAATGGCAGTGTATGAATATTAATGAACAGGAAAAAGAACAATTTGTCAGGAAAAAATCAGGAAAAAGGCAAGGAATTTTGACAATTCAGTTTTGCGGCCACCGTAATCTACTTTCAAAATGAAAATATAAACTTGTTCAAACAAGTTTCCGGCAGTTATAGAATGCAGCCCCTTACTTACCATTTTTGATCCTACTCCGGATCACATATAATACTATATTTTAGTTGAACTCTCAAAAAAAATTTAACTCATATTGTGAACGGAGGTCGTCTACCGTTATTATTTGGAAATTCTGTAAGATTGGACGATCCTTGCCTACGGGAGATTCCTCGATTTCTTCTGGGGTCATCTCTTCAACCTCGCCGCTGTCCATATTTATTTTTGCTCGTTTTCGACCACCTGTTCCTGTTGTATATATTGCACGAAGACTTGTATTATTTCTCTCCACTATTGCAAAGACGTCACCATTGGACGTTCATAATACAGTTTTTCTTTCGGTTGGCATGGGCACACGGATATTATATTTTTCTCGCAAGTGAATTGACTTATCGGGAGGAAAAGTGTATCCTCGTATTTCGAATCGCCGTTGCGGATTCGTGTGGGGAATAAGCCGAACATATCTAAGTTCTTCAATTGTGAGTCTATTTAGGCGGAAATATGAACGTATGGCAGGAGGAGACCTAGACCTGATACGAAGAGAAGGCTCGGCAGAAGGAGCAGACCTGACCGGAGAATGCAAAGAATGAATTCTGGCAGGAGGAAGAGGCCGTTCAGGAGAATAAGAAGGCCTGCCACGAGGAGCATCAGAAATAGGTTCGCCCTTAGGTAAGTAGTTGAACTGTGAACTCAAATCTGCAACAAGAAACAGGATTTAATTTTTCGTATTTATTCTTTTCCGGCATATTTTTATCTTCTGGAGAGAAGAGGGACCGTTCAAAAACTACGTCATACTGCCAGGGCGTAGAGGCAAGAGATTTTGTGACGATTAGTGTGGGAAGGGGGGAAGAGCCTAAGGCAAAATGTGACATCACACATGAGAAAAATAAATGTGAATAACAATTTTGTTAAATGGATGGAAAAATGAAAATTAGGGAATTTATTTACAAGTGACGCATCTAAATACAGACTCCATCA
Source organism: Andricus grossulariae (assembly GCA_011634705.1). Taxonomy (NCBI): domain Eukaryota; kingdom Metazoa; phylum Arthropoda; class Insecta; order Hymenoptera; family Cynipidae; genus Andricus; species Andricus grossulariae. The sequence continues at coordinate 229,813,129 of JAABKJ010007545.1, forward strand.
CTTTCCTCCTATTCCCCGCTTTACCCCTATAAGCAAAATGCAACTATTATTCCTTGATAGTTAACCCTTCTTAATTAAAAAGTCTCCTATTATGTTTTTGGTTCAGAATTTATCTCTTTAGGTCAAAAACTCTACTATTTGATTGAAGATTTAACTACATTATGTTGAAAATTCATACTTATAAAATAATTATATAATAAAATAATATCACTTCCTTGCATTTCTTGTTCATACCAATAAACTTTTATGAACGAAGTCTTTATTTATTTATAGCTTTATTGGTTATAAAGTGATCGTTTTTAGTTGAAAATTAAACAATTAAGATAAAAATGAATGTATTTTGTTGTAAATTCATACTTTATGGTTGAAAATTAATCTTCTTGATTGAAAATTGAACTGCTTTGTTGAAGATTGAACTACTTTGTTAAAAATTCATTTTGTTGAGGAAATTTTGACCTTTTTTGGTTACAAATTCAGCTATTTTATTGAAATTAACGGTTTTCTGTTGAAGTTCAATTTTCGTTGTTTAAAAATTCGACCATTTGGTGAAAAATTCATCTTTCTAGGTTGAAAATTCATTTCTTGGGTTAAAAATACACTTATTTTGTTCAAAATTCCTCCCATTTACTTAAACGTTCAACTATTTGGTTGTAAATCCAACTGCTTGGTTGATATTTTTTTTTTTTTGTAAACAATTAAACTATTTGGTAGAAAATTCATCTTTGTAGGTCGAACATTCAACTAGGTGGTTAGGAATTTAATTATTTCCTTGAAAATGTAATAACTTTGTTCAAAACTCAACTTTTTTGTTATAAATTAATCATTTTTGGTTAAAAATTCAGTCGTTTCATTGAAAATTCTTCTTTTTGGGTTAAAAATTTAAATAATTTCATGGAAAATTTAACTATTTGGTTAAAAGTGATGTGTTTCGTTGAAAATTCAACAATTAGGTTGAAAAATTGTCTTATTCTTGACAGAAAAATCTTCCTTGGTTGATGATTGAACCCTGTTGTTACAAATACGTATATTTGGTTTAAAAATTATTTTTTTCTTGGTAGAAATTAATTCTTTTCTTCTGTCAAAAGTGCAACAGGAAATTGAATAATAAATGCAATGAAAATGAATCTTTTTTGATCAAGGATTCAACTATTTTGTTAAAAAAAATTTTTTTTCTTTGAATTGAATTGTTTTATTTTAAATGAAAATATTTTTTGTGGACATATCAAGTATTACATTTCTATTTAGGTATTGATATTTATTGGTTTCAGATTAAACTTTTTAAGTTGAAAATTTAATTCTTTTAATAGAAAATTCGATCATTTGGTTGCAAATTAACTTTCTTGTTGAAAATTCGTCTTTTTCGTTTAAAAACTCATCTGTTTCAGTAGAAATTCAATCTTTTTTGGTTACAAATGCAACTGTTTAATTAAAAATTATCCTTTTTGGTTAGTGGTTCAAATATGTTGTAGACGATTGGTCTTTGTTTGTTGAACTCAACAGATTTTCTTTGAAATTGCAATGCTTTTGGGTTGAAATCTCAATTATTACATTTGTCATCGATAATTCACCTTTATTGGTTGAAGATTCATCATTTTAGTTAGTAATTGATTTTTTAATTGATAATTTAACTATTTTGTTAGAAATGCTTTTTTTTTTTAAATCAAGTTTTTTACTGTTCCCGTTTTTTGTTGAAAATTCATGTTTTTTGTTAAAAATTCCTTTTTTTGATAGAAAATTAATCTGCTCGATTGGAAATTTATCTTTTTGTGTAAAAATTCAGTTATTTGGGATAAAACTTTATCTATTTTGTCGGCAATGCAATACTTTTACTTGAAATCCTAGGAAGTTGAAACATTTTAGGTTCTGAATTTCTTGCACATATATGTTTTACATTGGATTCTATTTAAGAGTATTCAACACATAGAACTTTTTTTAAACAATTTAAAATAGATCAAATAAGACGTTTCGAACTCCTTCATAAGAATAATGTAATTTTAAATATTTTTCAAGAATCATTTAAGAACTTATAATGCAATAAATTACGCATTTTCTTCAAGAGAAAAACCACTTTTTGTCTGATAGATAGAATTTTTGTTGGACTTTACTTTAAATCGTAATATCTTTGTATTTTGTTATTTTTTGTAGTACTCATTTTTCTTACGTAAGACTTCCCAATTCCTACCTGATAAAGAACTACAGGATTTTATTTAACCCCTTCCATCCCTCAAATCGTCTTACGCAATTTGTGGATGACCCCTCATAGGATTAAATTCGTTCTCATTTCGAATAAATTAATACGAAGTTTGAAAGAAGTAATTAGGACAGAAAGTAAATTAAATCGCACACGTTCTGATTTGCGTGTAGCTTAAAAAATGTAGGAAAAATTATATATATACATATATATATATATATATATATATTAGTATTTATTAGACTTCTTCATTACACCACCTCCTAAATCTAGTTGACGTACTTATTACCAATTATTTTCCTTTATCACTTTTCTCAAACTCCTCACCAATATTTCCTTACCTCTCCAAGTTTTTGAACCTCTTCTTCCTTTTGTGCACCTTCTTTAATTAATAATCTATATTTCTACATTATCTACCTTCAACTCAACTTTAGAATTTACTTAAACATTACATCTTTCCATCTTTTCCAACCTTTAGTCCATACTTTCTTTTTGTATCTCGCTTTAGTACCCTTCAGTCCCTCTTTCGTCTTTGACAACCTTTTATCTTCATCTTCTTCTCTTCTTTACCTTATTTCTTCTTTGAATTCCTTTAGATCCAGTTGAGACTTCCTTCAACTCTTAAGTCTTTCCATTTTCTCGAACCTTTAATTCATACCTTCTTCTCTAAAATCTACCTTATCTCTCTTCTAACCTTTTTCTTTCTCTTCCATCCTTTGAATCTCTAACAATCTTCATTTATCAGCTGTCCTCTTCATCCTTTCTCAACTCTTTCTTCCTAGCTGGGTGAATTTACCTTCTTTAAGATTTGTTTCCTCTATTACCATATACTTTATATCTTTATCAACATTTCCTCTCTCCCCCCTCCTTGAAGTTCCCTAACCATTGCATCTTTCTGAATTCTTTCCATCTTCTCCGACCTTTAGTCCATACTTTCTTTATGTATTTATCTTCCCACTTTCTGATATCCTTATATTTCCACCAACCTTCCCTCTCTCTTTCCTCTTTTTTCATCTTCCATATTCTTCATGTGTCATGTATCACCTTTCCCCCTTTTCGATTTTTTTGTCTAGCCTGTTGAATTTAGAGTTGCAACTTATTCAACCTCTTGTTTGTTTCTTCTTCACCCTTCCTAATCATTAAACTGTATTTCTTCATTGTCTTCCTTAATCTCCACTTCAGACATTATACCACCTTCAACTCATACATTTTTCTTTTATCTTTTTTTTTTGTATTTTCTCTCAAACCTACTTCATATCTCGACCGAACCTTGTTTCCCCTTTCGTCCTTTCAATCTTTATAACATTCCTTATACACTTAGCACCTTCCTCCTTTCTTAACGTTTTCTTCTTGCCTGGTGATTTCAGAGTTGAAACTTTCTGCACCTCTTCTTTTTCACTGCTTCGCCTTACTTAATTATTAAACTTTATTCATCTGTCATCTTTCTAAAGATCTATTTCACATTTTCCTTAAATATTCTATCTTTTCCTCTTCTCTAGCCTTTAGGGGGCGTTCAGAAACTATGTGACGCTATTGGGAACACTTCTTCCCAACCCTTATTTTTTCCAACCTTTTTTGGTATCCTGTTGACCCTCACTTTTATATTTTCTCTAAAAATATGCTTCATATCTCCACTAAACTATCCTTCCTCTTACATTTTCTCAATCTTTTAAAACCTTCATTTATCATTTATCACCTTCTCTCTTTCTTAACATTTTGTTCTAGCCTGTCGGCTTTAGAATCACAATTTCTGCAACCTCTTTTTTCTCACTTCTTTATTTTCACTAATCACTAAACTTCATTTCTCAATTGTCTTCCTTAAGCTCCACTTCAGACATTCCCTAAGCGATACATCTTTCTATCGTTTCCAAACATTAATCAATACCTTCTTCACATATCTCTCTTCAGCATTCTTTCTAAATTTTACTACGTATCTGCACTAACGTTTCCTCTCTCTACCTCTTCGTCCAACTTCTTTCCTTCCTCTAAAACATTCATTTGTGATTTATCACCTTTCCCCTTCTTCCTACAGCGTTTTTTTTTAGCCTTGTGACTTTATACCTATTGTTTTCTCTATTGTTTTCTCTTCTTCACCTTTCCTGGTCATTGCATTTCATTTCTGTCTTATTTTCCTTAGGCTTTATTTCACGTCGTCTATGACCATATCATCCATTTATCTTCTCTAACATTAAAACCATTATTCCTTCATGTATCTGTCGTTTTAATTCTGTCTAAAATCCACTTGATATGTTTCCAACCTATTTCTATCCCTTTCTTTTCATCTTCCACAACCCTCATTTGTCGTTCAATATTGAACGCTTCCTTTCTTCAATTTCTCTTTTCAATCTCTCGGACTGAAGACTAAGATGTCACGTGAATATCAGGTTAGGACTGAGCTTCTTCATCATTGCTATTCCCTAAACTTTATTTCTCCCTTGTCTTCCTTAGACTCAATTTTCGACCTTCCCTAACTATTAGATCTTTCCATCTTCTCCAACCATCAACCCATACGGTCTTCTTGTGCGTCTTTTGTATTCTCCCTAAAATTTACTTGATTCACGGCTAACCAAGAAGCTCGAAGAATCTTGTGAGCAACTTATCAACATTCAGCTTTCCTAATCATCTAATCATATTTCGCCTATCTTTAGCATTCTCTCTGAAATCTACTTCATTCACGGCCAACCAAGAAGCTCGAACAATCTTGTGAAAAACTTACCAACTTTCAGCTCTCCTAACATGATGGTCCATCAACAACAATATCGTCATAACTGCAAGTCGCTTGTATTACTTGTCAATCCTTACAACTTCTTCAAACTCGTGTTTCATTCTTCTTCATCATCAATCTCGAAGAATCTTGTGAAAAACTTACCAACTTTCAGTTTTCCTAAGATGATGGTCCATCAAATACAATATCGTCATAACTGCAAGTCGCTTGAGTTACTTGTCAATCGTTAAAACTTCTTCAAACTCTTATTTCTCTCTTTTTCATCAGCTCTAATCTTTAAACTGTATTCCTCCATTGTCTTCCTTACAACATAAAGTTCAATAATTAGGTAGGATGTAGATAAAGAAAGAGCGGTTTCGAGGATAAAAAAGAAAATAGTTTCTCTCATCTTGCCTTTCTGATTCCAGGGTCAACAGTATCAATCAAGTTCCGTCTTCCGGTTACCTCTTTTCCAAGACTCGTCTCGCGATAACTTTTTCCTTCTCCGCTCAGCGTGTAGCGGTGCGCTCGAATTTATGCCAGACGTAGAATTAATGCGTGACAGATTTGTAGTTATTACGAGAGTGGTGTTGGTAGTGGTGGCGATGGTGAAGGGGTGAAAAGAGTGGGAAGACGAGTGGCCCCCGGCTTGGCCTCGGCACACTCTGTACGGTTCTGAGTTGAGTTAGAGAGAGAGAGGTTGTGAGACGAAGGGATAGATAAAAGAAGGGTGCAAGGGAGAAGGAGAGCCGCGAAGGCATCGAGGCACACAGCCATGCAGCCAGTCAGGCATTCAGGCAGCGATGGCGGCGGAAGTGAGCCCATTACTTATTATAACTGCCTGGCGAGAGCGAGGCGAGCGAGGAGCGCCTGTCAGGCATCCATCATCGCGACGAATGGCCTCGCTGCCAATAACATCCGCCGTCATCGCCAACTTTCCGCGGCCTTGCGAACTCCGCCTGCCAACCTCGATTATTTATTTGTATTAATTTTACGGCCAACCAAGATGCTCGAAGGTCTCTGTGGAAAACCTACCAAGTTTCAGCTTTCTCATCTTGATCGTCCATCAAATACAATATCTAAGCTTGAATTACTTGTCAATCATTACAACTTTTTCAAACTCTTCTTTTCGTCTTTTTCATCATTGTTAATTCCTAAATTTAATTTCTTTATTCTTTCTATTATACTCTATTGCAGACCTTCCCTAACCATTAGGTCTTTCCACCTTCTCCAACCAATAACCCATACTGTCTTTTAGTGCCTGTCTTTTATATTATCTCTCGAATCTGCCCAATTTACGGCAAACCAAGGAGCTCGAAGAATCTTGTGAAAAACTTACCAACATGGAGCTTTCTTAACTTGATGGTCCATCAACTACAATATCGCCATTACTACAAGTCGCTTAAATTAATTCTCAATCGTTACAACGTCTTCAAACTCTTCTTTCTCTCTTCTTCATCATTGATAATCCCTGAATTTTATTTCTCCATGGTTATTTTTTTCATTTTAGACCTTCCCTAACCACTACATCTTTCTACCTTCTCCAATCTTTAACCCATACTGTCTTCTTGTATCTCTTTTGTGTATACTCTCTGAAATCTCCTTCATTTATGGCCAGCCAAGAAGTTCTGCGGTCTCCACAAAAAAACTACCAACTTTCAGCTTTCCTAACTTGATGGTCCATCAACTACAATATCGATATAACAACAAGCCGCTTGAATTACTTCTCAATCGTTACAACTCCTTCAAACTCTTCTTTCTCTTTTCTTCATCATCTCTAATTCTTAAACTTTATTTCTCCATTGTCTTCCTTAGACTCCACTTCAGAACTTCCCTAACCATTACATTTTTCCACCTTCTCCAACCTTTAACCCATAGTGTCTTCTTGTGTCTCTCTTGTGCATACTCTCTAAAATCTACTTCATTTGTGGCCAGCCAAGAAGATCTATGGTCTACGCAAGAAAAAAAAAAACTTTCAGCTTTCTTAACATGATGGTCGATCAGCTGCAGTATCGCCGCCTGAATTACTTGTTAATCTTTACAACTACTTTAAGCTCTTCTTTCTCTCTTCCTCATCATCTTTAACCCTTAAACTTTATTTTTCTTTATTGTCTTCCTTACACCCCACTTTAGGATTTTCGTAATCATCACACCTTTCCATTTTCTCTAAACTTCAACCCATACGGTCTTCTTCTATCTCTCTTGTGTATCCTATCTCAATCTACTTCATGTATGGGTAGCCAAGAAGCTCTACGGCGTCCGCAAAAAAACTACCAAATTTGAGCTTTCTTAACATAATGGTCCATCAACTGCAATATCGTCGCTTGAATAACTTGTCAATCATTACAACTTCTTCAAACTCTTCTTCCACTATTCTTCATCATTGCTAATCCCTAAACTTTATTTTATCATTGTCTTTCTTAGAATTCATTTTAGACCTTCCCTAACCATTTGATCTTTTTACCTTCTCCAGCCATTGACCCATACTGTCTTTCATATTTTCTCTCATTTCTACTTCATTTACGGCCAACTAAGAAACTCGAATGTTTTTGTGAAAAACTTACCAAGTTTCTGCTTTCTTTACTTGATGGTCTATCAACTACAATATCGGCATAACTACAAGTCGCTTGAATTACTTGTCAATCGTTACAACTTCTTCAAAGTCTTTTCTTCTCTCTTCTCCATCATCTCTAATTCTTGAACTTTATTTCTTCATTGTCTTCCTTAGACTTAATTTTAGAACTTCCCCAATCATGAAACCTTTCCACCTTCTCCAATCTTTAACCAATACTATCTTCTTGCACCTCTCTTGTGTATACTCTCTAAAATCTACTTCACTCATTTTCAGCCAAGAAGATTTACCGTCTCCGCAAAAAACTACCAACTTTCAGCTTTCTTCATCTGATGGTCTATTAACTACAATGTCGTCATAAGTACAAGTCGTTTGGATTTCTGGTCAATGGTTACAACTTCATCAAAATCTTCTTTCTCTCTTTATCATCTCTAATCCCTAAACTTTATTTCTCCATTGTATCTTGTATCTCTCTTTTGTTTACTCTATATAATCTGCTTCATTTATGGCCAGCCAAAGAGCTCTACGGTCTCCGCAAAATACTACCAACTTTCAGCTTTCTTAACATCATGGTACATCAACTAGAATATTCCCATTTTGATTGCTTGTCAATCATGAAAACTTCTTCAAACTCTTCTTTTTCTTCTTCATAATTTCTAATCCCTAGACTTTATTCCTTTATTGTCCTTCTTAGACTCCATTTTAGACCTTCCCTAACCACAAGATCTTTCCACCTTCTCCAATCAATAACCCATACTGTCTTTTAGTGCCTGTCTTTTGTATTCTCTCTCAAATCTACTTAATTCACGGCCAATCAAGGAGCTCGAAGAATCTTGTCACAAACTTCCCAAATTTCAGCTTTCTTAACTTGATGGTCCATCAACTACAATATCGTCACAACTACAAGTCGCTTGAATTACTTGTCAATCGTTACATTTTCTTCAAACTCCTCTTTCTCTCTTCTTCGTCATCTCTCATCCCTACACTTCATTTCTCCATTGTATTCCTTGGACTTCACTTCAAAACTTCCCTAACCATCGCACCTTTTCACATTCTCCAGTCCAAACCCAAACTGCCTTCTTGTATCGCTCTTGTGTATACTCTCTAAAATCTTCTTCATTTTTGGCTAGCCAAGAAGCACTACGGTCTGCGCAAAAAAAACAACGAACTTTCTGCTGTCTTAACATGATGGTCCATCAACTACAATATTGCCCCTTGAATTACTTTTAAATCATTGAAACTTTTTCAAACTCTTCTTTCTCTCTTCTTCATAATTGCTAATCCCTAGACTTAATTTCTCCATTGTCTTTCTTAGACTCCGTTTTAGACCTTCCCTAACCATTAGATCTTTCTAAATTTTTCAACCATTAACCCATACTGTCTTCTGGTGCCTGTCTTTTGTATTTTCTCTTAAATCTACTTCATTTACGGCCAACCAAGAAGCTCGAAGTATTTTGCGAAAAACTCACCAACATTCAGCTTTCTAAACTTGATGGTCCGTCAACTACAATATCATCATAACCACAAGTCGCTTAAATTACTTGTCAATCGTCACAACTTCTTTAAACTCTTCTGTCCCTATTCTCCATCATCTCTGATCCTTAAAATTTATTTCTTCATTAGCTTCCTCAGACTCCACTTCAGAACTTCTCTAACCATCACATCTTTCACCTTCTCCAATCTTTAACCCAAACTGTCCTTATGTATCTCTGTTATGTATAGTCTCTAAAATCTACTTCATTCATGGCCAGCGAAGAAGCTCTACGGTTTCCGCAAAAAAAACTACCAACTTTCAGCTTCCTTAGCATGGTGGTGCATCAACTGCAAAATCGTTGCTTGAATCACTTGTCAATCATTACAACTTCTTAAATCTCTTCTTGTTCTCTTCTTCATCATTGCTAATCCCTAAACTTTATTTCTCTATTCTCTTTCTTGGACTCCCTTTTAGACCTTCCGTGACCATTAGATCTTTCCACCTTCTCCAACCATTAACCCATACTGTCTTTTTGTGCTTTACTAACTTGATGGTCCATCAATCACAATATCGTCACAACTACAAATCGCTTGAATTACTTGACATTCATTACAACTTCTTCAAACTCTTCTTTCTCTCTTCTTCATCATCCCTGATCTTCAAACTTTATTTCTCCATTGTCTTCCTTAGGCTCCACTTTAGAACTTCCCTACCCATCACACCTTTACACCTTCTCCAATCTTCAGCCCATACGGTCTTCTTGTATCTCTCTTGTGTGTACTCTCTGAAATCTACTTCATTTATGGCCAGCCAAAAAGCTTTACGGTCATCACAAAAAACTACCAACTTTCAGCCTTCTTAACATGATGGTAAATTAACTACAATATCGCCACCAGTACAAGTCGCTTGAATTAGTTGTCAATCATTACCACTTTCTGAAACTCTTTTTTCTCTCTTCCACCTCATCAGATTTTCTCCAATTTTTAGCGCATATTTCTTTCCTGCATTTTTGAATTTTGGGGCGAAATAAAAATGCTAATTCATTTCTGAGAGATTTACAACTCCCTAGAACACACAGAAAACGTTTCGGAAAAAATAGTTAAATTTTTCTCCAAAAAGATCAGTTTTTAACCAAAAATTGAAGAGAATAATTTTCAGCCTAAGATTCTAATTTTTAACTGAAAGAAACAACAAATTTTTTGACAAAAGGGCGAAATCCTTAACCAAACAAAATAAATTTTGAAACGAAAAATTTCTACTTATAACTTATCAAAAAGACGACTTTTTATTCAAATAGTAAGGTTTTCAATCAAAAAGTATAAATTCTTAACTAAAAATGTATTAGTTGATATTTCAACTGAAGAAGTAGAATTTTTAACCAATTTGGTGAATTTTCACTCAAAAAGATTAATTTTCAACTCTAAAGGGTAATTCTCTGTCAAAACAGATGAATTTCCGACAAAATAAAGGAATAGTTCAATTTTAAGTTGAAAAATTAATCCTTACCTAAAAAAAAACGATTTTTATAAAAATAGTTAAATTTTCAAGATCAAAAATTGAGTTTTAGGAAACGTGTTTAATTTTCAACCAAGTATTGGAATTTTCAACCAAATAGTTCAATTTTCAGCAAGACAAATTTTCAACTAAAAATAGAATAATTAAGGTTTCAGTGTATATAATTAATATTTAACGTAATAAAAACAAATTCTCTTCGAAATACTTTAATTGTCAACTAAAGAAATGACTTTTGAACTAAAATGATGAATTTTTAACCACAAAAATGCATTTTCGAACAAAAGAGATGAATTCTTGATGAAAATTCAGATATTTGATACTGTACCTAGAGAATAATTTCATTTTAAATTAAAAAACGGTCAAATTCAAGAGAAAAGTTGAATTTTCAACAAGACAAATTCTTAATCAAAAATATAATAGTTAAATTTTCAGTGTATAAAATTAAAATTTAACAAGACAAAAACAAATTTTCCATGAATTAATTTAATTTCAACTGAAGGAATTAATTTTTAGCTAAAAACCAAAACCGATTCATTTTCAACTAAGCAGTTACATTTTAAACTAAAAAAGATGAAAAATCTATTCACTTGTTGAATTTTCAATCCAAAAAGGAGAATTTCCTATAAAACATTTAATTTTTAAACAAAGAGGATGACTTTTCAACATAATTATTGTATCATTAAAAAAACTCAAATTGTCAACCAAGTAATAAAATTTATACCAAAAAAAGAATAATTCTTATCCAAAAATTTAATAGTAGACTTTTTAACAAAAAAAAAAAATTAATTTTAAACTGAAAATAGTAGAATTTTCAATCGTAGAGATAAAATTTGTATCAAAAAAGTTGAATTTCCAAACATTTTGATTGAATTTTTGAAAATTCAATCAAGAAAAAAATATTCTACCAAATTGGTGAATTTTCAAGTCTTAAAAGCGAATTTTTCCAAAAAATACTTGCATTTACAACCCGAAAAGACGAAATTTCAACGAAACATTTTAATTTTTGACCAAATGTAATGACTTTCTAATAAAATTGTTTAATTTTTAAATAATTAATAACATTCTCAACCGAAGAATACTATTGTTAACCAGAAAAACTGAGAATTAATAATCAAAACTAGACTTTTCCACCAAGGATATGAATTTACAATTACAATAATGAATCTTCAACTGCAATAGATCAATTTTCACTCAAAAAATTAATTTTCAACCAAAAAAAAATTAATTTTCAATACATTTAAAGTAATTTGTATTCTTTTTAAAAGTATTTCTATAAATTTTTCTAAACTCGGAAAGTCTCAGTGAATTTTTATTTTCAGGTTGGTTGTCAAATTCAAATTTTTCTATATTGAGCTATAAATTTCTATGACCCTAAAAACTATTTTGTTTGCCTTCAAAAAGTGTTTCTACATATTCTTCATATTTTTGATATCGTTTGAATCGTCCGTTTTCGAGTTTTCCATTTCAGGTTTTAAGACGCATACGCTTGACTAGAAATTCCATTTTCAAAGATTCTAGAAAAGAACGCTAAAGGTTCAAAAGCGAAAAGAAAAGGGAGAGGAGCTTAAAGAGAATAATATGGAAAGGGAGTCGAAGGACCCTTTGACCCTTCAACGTATGCATTTCTCTTAGGGGCGATACAAACCGAAAAAGCATGTAAGCTCCGCGGATGGCTTTTGAGGGTGTAATCGTCCGAGCAAAAAAGATCACGTTTCTGCCGATGCTGAAGAAAAAGATACCCTGTTGACCATTTGCGACTATAAAAAGACCCGTGAATGGTCGTTCCAGAACAGTTGTGAGCATTAGAGTCTTCCTTTCTTTTCAGCTCAGATTCTTAAATATTTGAATACTTATTTTCTTCCAAAACTTTTTCAACCTCTTTTCCTTATCATATTTTCTGATTAACAAACCTTAATTCTTGATTGTCTTCCCTATGTTCCACTTTAGGTATTTCCTAACCGTGACATATTTCCATCTTCTCCAAGCTTTAATCCATGCCTAATGTATTTCGATTTTATATTAGCTCTTAAATCTACACCTTATGTTCACTAACCCCTTATTATTATCTTCTGCTTCTTTCCTCCTTTTCATCTTCTGCAAACTTCATTCATCTCTCATCACATTCCCCTTTTCTCCCACGACTTTTTCCATCCCTTCCTTTTCATCTTTTGTAATCCTTATTTGCCAATGTTTATGCCGATGTTGCAGAAAAACTTTTTCAACCTTGTCTTCCCATCTTCTTCTCATCCCCTAATTATTAAACTTTATTTATCCATTGTCTATCGTTTGCTTCCCTATAGACCTTCCATAAACAGTACATCTTTCCATCGACTCCAACCTTTAATCCACATATTCTTCATGCATTTCTATTTTATATTTCCTCTAAAATCTACTTCATACCACCTCTAATCCTTCCTTCTTATTTCCTTCTTTTCATCTTCCAGAACCCTCATTCGTTATTTATGACCTACCCCTTTTCCTTCACAATGTTTTTTCCAGCATTTGTGTTTTTGAAGTTACAACTTCTTCAAAAACTTATAATTCTCTTCTTCACCTTCTCCGATCATTTAACTGTGTGTCTCTATCATCTTTCTTAACCAACACTTATTTCCATCTCCTCTAACCTTTAAACCATACTTTCCTAATGTACCTGCTTTTTGCAATCTTTCCAAAATCCACCTTATATCTCTCAAGCGTTTTTTCATCCCTTCCTTTTCATCTTTCGACAACCCGGAACACTTTCAAACCAAAGAGTAAGTAAAAACCCTTTTTGGCTTAGATTTTGAAATTTGTAAGCACTTATTTTACTCTACAAATTTTTCCTATTCTTCCTCTCTTCTTGACCTTCCCTAATTATTTAACTTTTTTTATCCATTTTGTTTTCATTGCTCCGCTTCAGACCTTCCAAAACCATTACATCTTTCCATGGACTCCAACCTTCAATCCACATACTCTTCTTATATTCATATTTTATATTCCCTCTCAAATCTACATCATAACACCACCCACTCTTCCTTCTTATTTTGTTCTTTTCATGTTCCACAACCCTCATTCCTTATTTATCACCTTCCCCTTTTCTTCCACAACTTTTTTTTCAGCGTTTATGACTTTGAAGTTACAAGGTCCTAAAAGACTTGTAATTCTCTTATTCACCTTCTCCGATCATCTAACTGTGTCTCTCTATCATCTTTCTTAACTATCACTTATTTCCATCTTCTCCAACGTTTGAATAATACTTCCTTCATGTATATCCTTTCTAAATTCTTTCTAAGATCCTCCTTATATCTCCCAAGCATTTTTCCATCCCTTCCTTTCCATCTTCCGCAAACGGTACCGTAGATGGTCTTTCCGGAACACTTGTAAACAGCAGAGTAAGTAAGAACCCTTTTAAGTTTAGATTTAAAAATTTTCTAACTACTTATTTTACTCTACAAATTTTTCAACCTATTCTTCCTCTCTTCTTCACCTTCCTCAATTATTCAACTTTATTTATCCATTGTCTTCCTATTGCTTCCTGTTAGACGTTCCATAACCATTATATCTTTCCATAGACTTTAACTATTACTCTACATACTCTTCTTATATTTATATTTTACATTCCCTCTAAAATCTACTTAATATCACCACTAATCCATCCTTTTTATTTCCTTCTTTTCATCTTCTAAAAACCTTCGTTCGTCATTTAGCACCATTACCTTTTCTCCTACAGCTGTTTTTCGAACCTTGTGATTTTGAAGTTATAAGTTCTCTAAAATCTTCTTTTTCTCTACTTCACCTTCCATAATAATTCAACTGTCTTTCTATATTATTTTTCTGAAAGATCACTGCTTTCTATCTTTTCCAACCTTTAAACTACACTCTTTGAGTTTTTTTAATGCAATTTTATTAATTATATTCTAGCCAGGGCTCTAAAGCCCTGTTCTCAGTTATATTATCAATTGAAAATTAATAAAATACACTATTTAAACAGAATAAAAAGTCAAATGGACCAGAGAGACGTGCCCTTATATATTTTGAACCATGTCTCAAGATTTCAATGTAATGCTTACACTTTAAATAATAAAACATGTAATTGGTCAGGTGACATGCTATCGCATGATTCTAAATTTGAACTAAATTTAATAGAAACCAACAAGAAAATGCAACTATTCTTGGTTGAAAGTGATTTATTTTTTCTGAAAATTCTACCATTACATTTTTGGTTCAGAATTCGTACTGCTTGGTTAAGAATTTTTATCGCATGCTTATAGATTCTACTATTTGAAAATTTAATTATTTTGTTGAAAATGTGATTAATTTGTGAAAAAGTTAAATTTTTTAGTAAAAAATTGAACAAATTTGTTAAAAATTAATTTTTTGTATTTGAAAAGATTCATCTCTTTAGTTGACAACTTTATTATTTTGATTCATTTCTATTTTGGATAGAAATTATTTTTTTGACTAAAAATTTAATTATTCCATGTTTTGTTAAATATTTATCTTCTTCAGTTCAAAATTTAACTATTTGGTTGAAAATGTGTCTTTTCTTGCAAAAAATTCAAGTATTTGTTTAAAAAATAAATGTATTTTGTTGATAATTTATCTTTTTTTGTAGCAAAATAATCTCTTGTCTTAAAAAATCATATCTTTGGTTAAAAATTTTACTATTTTGCTTTATTTTTACATTTCAAAACCCTCATCAGTCCAATAATGCTCTCTCCTAAACACTTGTAAATATTAAGAGAATTTTTCCCTTCTCAGTTTATATTTTAAAATATTTTTTCCTTTTCGATGGTCAAAACCATTTCTTACATAGTATATTTATTAAATAAACGTGGAATTTTAATGAAATTAGTATTAAAAATAAAATATGTTAATGACAGTGAACATTTCTATTCACAAACATACATTTTTATAATTTCTCTAGGGCCGAAAACGTCTTTTTTGGCTTGAAATTTCAACAATTTAATGACAACTTTTTTTACTTTTTGGTTTGTAAGTTACATTTTTTGTTAAAAATTTACATTTTGGGTTGAAAATTCAACTGCTTCTAAAAAATGTATTCGGTTGAAAATTTACCTATTTTTTAAAAATGCGTATTTGTGCTTTAAAATTATTTGTTCAACTAACTACACAGTTGGAAATTCATGTATTCTTTGAAAAATTCATCCTTTTGATAGAAAATTATTCATCTCTGTTAAAAACTTAAATAATTGGTCGAAAATGGTTTTGTTTTTGGTTACAATTTTATTTATTCTGTTTAACATGTGTTCCTTTTGATAAATTTGAATTGAAAATTTGACGCTTTTTCGGGTTTCAATCGTATGCAAAATTACGAATCTTGTCGACGTTTCGTGAACATTGCACTACACTTCTTCAGGTCTGACCTGAAACTGAAGTTTCAGGTTATGTTGTTCTTACATATATTCTCTACGATGCCTGTGATTGGCCAGAGCGCCCAGTATGATTTTTCACTAAAAGGTGAATTTTTAAACAAGAAGATAAATTTTCTATCAAAAAAGACGAAATCCTAATCACCCACATGATTTTTCAACTAAAAAAAAATGAAAGAAAAAATAGAATAATATCATTATTATTTAAAGAAATTAATTTTCAAAAAAAAAAAAAAATAATGATGTCAACAAAAAAATTAAAAAAAAAGAAGATATTTCTCTTCACTATGGAAGGTGCGTATATTAAATTTACAAGGTTTATTTTAATAATTTTTAAATTAGTTTTTAAATTTAATTTAATTAATTTAAATTTTATTATTATTATTGAATTGAGAATTAATTAATTAGGAATTATTTGATAATTATAATAATTTATTAAAATTTAACATTTTTAATTAAAAAATTTTAATTCAATTAAATAATTGAAATAAATAAATTTGAAATTAATTTAAAATTTAATTTTAAAAATTTTGGAATTAAAAAAAAATTGCAATTAAAATTAATAAATTTTAATTTATTTTTTTATATATTTAAAAACAAAATAATAATAATAATTTGATAATTATTTAATAATTAAAGAATTAATTAATTGAATTATTAAGAATTTTAATTTAATAAATTTAATTTAATAAAACTTGAAAATATTCTTCTATGCTTTTTCAAAAAAATTAATTAACTTTTAAAAAATGAGTTGATTTCTTTCATCAAAAAAGAAACTAGAACCAATAATGGAATGGTTGAACTTACAATTTAAAGAATTGACAAACAAATTTTTTTTATGCATTTTGAACAAAATTAATCAATTTTTCTAAAAATGGTGGATTTTTTCAACCAAAAAGAATAATTTTTCTGCCAAGAAACTTTAGCTAATAATCGAATAGTTAATTTTACAGTAAAAAAATTAATTGTCAACCAAAATGAAAAATAGAATTTTCAGCCAAAATAGTTAAACTTTTAACTTCGAATATGAATTTTCATGAATTATTTAATTTTTCAGTTAAGAAAATTAATTGAGGACCAAAAAAAATAAACGAATTTAAAAATAAAACATTAAATTTTTCAATAAAAATATGAATTTTAAAACATAAAATCACTTTTCTACATAAAAAGTCTACTTTTCCATCAATTATATTCGTTTTGAACCAAATGAATAAATTTTCAATCGAAAAAGAATAATTTTCAACCAAAAATGGAATAATTAAAATTAAATTAAAATTAGACTATTTGCAAGGTGGAAAATTAGTCTTTTTTGTTAAATTAATTTTTTTAGCTTGAAAATTAATTTTTTTGAATGAAAATTAATTTTTTTAAATTTAAATTAATTTTTTTTCAATTTGAATTTATTCATTCCATTTTTGAAAATTTATTCAAAATTTTTTATTTGACTGTAAATGTAACTATTTTCTAAATAAATAAAATTAAAATAAAACAATGTTACTACATTCCTACCTTGTAAATTTAAGTAGTAAGTGAAAAATTATTCACGCCTTCCATAGTAAACATAAATACCATGAGCCAATTTCTAATAATTTAATTTTTTGGTTGAAAAATAATTTTTTTAGTTTGAAAATTAATTTTTTTTCAATTTGAAAATTAATTTTTTTAATTTGGAAATTAATTTTTTTAAATTCAAATCTATCTATTATATTTTTGATTGAAGATGTTTTTTTCGAAGTTGAAAATTCATGTTTTGGATTGAAAATTTAAATATTTGTTGAAAATTTTTTTCTTAGTTCTGCTTAAAAATTAATTTTTTGACTGTAACTGTAACTATTTTATTATTGCCTAAAGTTTATTTTTAGTAGAAAATTTAACGATTTGAATGTTAAAAATTTGTGCATTTTGGTAAAAAAAATCCTTTTGTTTAAAAAATTAATTAACTGTAAAAAATTGTGAAAAATTATTCACGCCTTCTATAGTAAACATAAATACCATGAGCCAATTTCTATTAATATAATTTTTTGGTTGAAAATTAATTTTTTTAGTTTGAAATTAATTTTTTTAAATGAAAATTCATTTTTTTTTTAAATCAAAATCTATCTATTCCATTTTTGCTGGAAGATGTTTTTTTTTAGTTAAAAATTCATGTCTTGTATTCAAAATTTAAATATTTGTTGGAAAATTTTCTCTTCATTCTGATTAAAAATTAATTCTTTGACTGTAAATTTAACTATTTCAATATTCGTTAAAGTTGGTTTTTGGTGGCAAATTCGACGATTTGAATGTTAAAAATTTGTCTACTTTGGTTGAAAAAAATTCTTTCGCTTAAAAAATCGTCTTGAAAAAAAATTTAATTAATTGTTAAAAATTGTAAAAAATTATTCACACCTTCCATAGTAAACATATTTTAATGTTGAAAATTTTTTTTTTGATAAATAAAATCCTTTTGTTTAAAAATAAACTATTTACAAAAAAAAATAATTTTGTTTAGAATACCGGAAACAATTTTTCTAAATTCCTACCTTGTAAATTTAAATATTAAGTAAAAAATTATTCACGCCCAAAAGCCAATTTCTATTACTATAAATTTTTGGTTCATAATTCATCTTTTTTCGTTTGAAAATTAATCTTTTCAGTTTAAAAATTAATTTTTTCAGTTCGAAAATTAATTTTTCCAGCTTGAAAATGAATTTTTTTATATATTAATCTATCTATTCCATTTTTGCTCAAAAACGTTTTTTTTTTAGTTGAAAATTCATGCTTTGTATTAAAAATTTAAATATTTGTTGAAAAATTCTCTTCTTATTTTAGTTGAAAATTAATTCTTCGACTGTAAATGTAACTATTTCCTTATTGGTTAATGTTTTTTTTTAATGGAAAATTCAACGATTTGAATGTTGCAAATTTTTGTTTTGATAAAAAAAATCCTTTTGTTTAAAATTCAACTATTTTTTTTACATTCATTAATTATGTTCAAAATACAGGAAACAATTTTTCTAAATTCCTACCTTGTAAATTTAAATAGTAAGTAAAAAATTATTCACGCCTTCCATAGTAAACATAAATACCATGAGCCAATTTCTATTCTAAAAGTGATCTTCCGCCGAATTCCACTCTCAACACGTAAGAGGTGTTTGGTGTATTATCGTTATCCAATATCTATTGAATCTGAATATATTAAAAAAAGGTAATAAATCGAGAATCAAGTATTTATTGCGCTTGAGAAAGACCGAAACGTGTTTTGACAGCGAATATTTATTTGTGGATTTAACAAATTTCAATAAAGATATTACGTATGTATATTGCATAAATTACCGTTGCGTATTTATCAATATTTATAATATTAAAAAAAAAAAATTTTTAATTTCATTTTGTTTTTTGGTAGAGGATATAGAAACCACGAGTGGAAATACACACTTAATCTAGATTACGGCCCAAGATCATCGGATTAGTTTATTCGCGCCCGGCTGACAACCCCACACGCAATTACCGCCCTTATTAGTCGCAGTCTGCCAACCAGACAGCTAGAGCCGGATGAAGTTTTCCCCGCGAGGAAAAGCAATCAACTAACTTTGGGAAAAGAAATGTGAGAACAGTATTTCCCGAGTTTTTTTGTTTGAAAACTTTTTTTTGAATAGAAATTGATAGAAATCGATAGAAATGGATAGCAATGTATAGAAATGGATAGAAATGTATAGAAATGGATAGAAATGTATAGAAATGTATAGTCATGGATATAAATGAATAGAAAATGGTATAAATCTGTAGCAATGGATAGAAATGTATAGAAATGGATAGAAATGGATAGGCTTCTGAAGTTCTGATATAGAGCTAGATCAGGAAATAGATAAACTCATAGGGCATGAATAGATATTAAAACTGGACATGGGATACGCTACTTGTAAATATTTAACAAGCTTGTTTTAGAACTGGATCAGGAATAAGAGAACCTTATGACGCATTGATAAGGATTGGGACTTGAACTTGGTTATAGCACTTACCTATATCCCATTTCCAGACCCAATCCCTTTTTATGTCCCATTAGGTTCTATAAGTACTGAATCAGCTAAAAAAATCCATTCAAATATCCTGCACGGAGCCTATCCCGTTTCCAGCTCTAATACCTATAGATGTCTCAATGTAATCAGTATCAGGGATTATAGGACCTTGCAGGGCAAGAATATATAATAAAACTGGAAATGGGATAGGCTACTTTTAGTATATTTAACAAGCTTCTTTTTGAGCTGGATCAAAATTTAGAGAACCTTATGGGACATGAATAGGGATTGGGGCTGGAAATGGGATATACAACTTATATCCCATTTCCAGATCTAATTCCTATTTATGCCACATAAGGTGCTTTAACTTCTGATAAAACTCAACAAAATCCATTCAAATATCTTACAAGTAGCTCATCCCGTTTCCAGCCCTCATTCCTATTAATACTCTAATGGAATCAGTATCAGGGATTATAGGACCTTGTAGGAAATGAATATATATAATAAAACTGGAAATGGGTTATACTACTTACCTATATCCCACTTCCAGCCCCAATCCTTGTTATACCCTATAAGGTGTCCAGCTAAAAAAATTCCATTCCAATATCCTGCAAGTAGCCTATCTCATTTCCAGCTCTAATCCCTATTCATGTCCTAACATCTACCTGTAGAATATTTAACAAGCCTGTTCTAGAGCTGAATCAAGAATTAGAAAACCTTATAGGGTATAAATATAAATTAGATCTGGAAACGGGATAGACTACATTCAGAATATTCAACAGGATTTTCTGGAGCTGGTTCAGGGGTTGTGGAACCTTAGGTGCATATATAAATATTAAAACTGGAAATGGGATACACTACTTGTAGGATATTTGAAAAGCTTATTTTAGAGCTGGATCAGGAATTAGAGAGCCTTAGGTGGCATTAATAGGGATTGGGAATAGTCCTAATTCCTATTAACGCCCTATAAGGTCTTTCATTTTCTGATCCAGCTCAAAAAAACCCATTCAAATGTCATGCAAGTATCCTATCCCGTTTCCAGCCTTAATATCTGTTCATGTCCTAATATAATCACTATCAGGGATTATGTGACCTTGTAGGGCATGAATATATAATAAAAATGGAAATGGGATAGACTACTTGTAGGATATTTAACAAACTTACTTTAGAGCTGGATCAAAATTTAGAGAACATTATGGGACATGAATAGGGATTGGGGCTGGAAATGTTATACACAATTTGTATCCCATTTCCAGTCCCAATCCCAATTTATGCCACATAAGGTGCTTTAATTTGTGATTCAACTAAACAAAATCCATTCCAATATTTTACAAGTAGCTTATCCCGTTTCCAGCCCTAATCCCTATTAATATCCTAATGGAATCAGTATCAGGGATTATAGGACCTTGTAGAGCGTGAATGTATATTAAAACTGGAAATGGGATAGGCTACTTGTAGGATATTTAACAAACTTACTTTAGAGCTGGATCAAAATTTAGAGAACCTTATGGGACATGAATAGGGATTGGGACTGGAAATGGGATATACAACTCATATCCCATTTCCAGCCCTTATCCCTTTTTATGCCACATAAGGTGCTTTAATTTCTGATTCAACTCAATAAAATGCATTCAAATATTTTACAAGTAGCTTATTCCGTTTCCAGTCATAATCCCTATCAATACCCTAATGGAATCAGTATCAGGGATTATAGGATCTTGTAGGTCATGAATGTATAATAAAACTGAAAATGGTATAGGCAACTGGTAGAATATTTAACAAGCTTATTTTAGAGCTCGGTCAAAATTTAGAGAACCTTATTGGACATGAATAGGGATTGAGGCTGGAAATGGTATATATAACTTATATCCCATTTCCAGCCCCAATCACTATTTATGCCCCGTAAAGTTTTATAATTTCTGATCCAGCTTTAAAAAAATACATTCAAATATCCTACAAGTAACTCATCCCGTTTCCAGCTCTAATCCCTATTAGTGTCCTAATGGAATCAGTATTAGGGGTTATAGGACCATGTAGGACATAAATAGATATAAACTGAAAATGGGTTATACTACTTACCTATATCCCATTTCCATCCCCAATCTCCTTTTATGCCCCATAAGGTTCTATAAGTCCTGATCCAGCTAAAAAAGATCCATTCAAATATCTTCCAAGTAGCCTATCCCGTTTCCGGCCCTTATCCCTATTATTATCCTAATGGAATCAGTATCAGAAATTATAGTACCTTGCAGGACATGAATATATAAAAAACTGGTAATGGATTACACTAATTACCTATATCCCACTTCCAGCCCCGATCCCTTTTTATACCATATGAGGTATCCAGCTAAAAAATTCTATTTCAATATCAGGCAAGTAACCTATCCCATTTCCAGCTCTAATCCCTATTCATGTCCTAATATAATCAGTATCAGGGGCTATGAGGCCATGTAGGGCATAAATATGTAGTAAAACTGGGAATATGTTATACTGCTTACATATATTCCATTCCCAGCCCCAATCCCCTTTTATGCCCCATAAGGTTCTATAAGTCCTGATTCAGCTAAAAAAGATCCATTCAAATATCTTCCAAGTAGGCTATCCCGTTTCTAGCAAGTAGCCTATCCCATTTCCAGCTCTAATCCCTATTCATGTCCTAATATAATCAATATCGGGAGTTATTAGACCATGTAGGGCATAAATGGACATAAAAACTGGAAATGGGATGATCTACTTGTAGAATAGTTAATAAGCCTGTTCTAGAGCTGAATCAGAAATTAGAGAACCTTATGGGGTATGAATATAAATTAGAGCTGGAAACGGGATAGATTTCTTTCAGAATATTTGAGAGGATTTTATAGAGCTACTTCAGGGGTTATGAAACCTTGAAGAGTATACATAGATATCAAAACTGGAAATGGGATGCGCTACTTGTAAGATATTTCACAAGCTTATTTTAGAACTGGATCAGGAATTGGAGAACCTTATTAATAGAGATCGGAGCTGGAAATGAAATATACTACTTATATGCCCTTTCTAGCCCAACCCTTTTCTATACCCCATAAGATTTTATAATTTCTGATCCAGCTTTTAAAAAATACATTTAAATATCCTACAAGTAGCTTATCCCGTTTCCAGCTCTAATCCCTATTAAGGTCCTAATGAAATCAGTATTAGGGGTTATGGGACCATGTAGGACATAAATAGATACAAAAACTGGAAATGGGATAATCTAATTGTAAAAGATTTAACAAGCCTATTTTAGAGCTGAAGCAGGAATTAGAGAACCGTATAGGGTATAAATATGAATTAAAGCTAGAAACGGGATAGACTACTTTCAGAATATTTGAGAGGATTTTTTAGAGCTGCTTCGGGAGTTATAAGACCTTGTAGGGCATAAATAGATATTAAGACTGGAAATGGTATACGCTGCTTCTAGCATATTTAACCAGCTTATTTTAGAACTGGATCAGGAACTAGAGTGCCTTAGGTGGCATGAATAGGGATTGGGGCTGGAAATGGGATATACTACGTATATCTCATCGCTAGTCCCAATCCCTATTCATACTCCATGTACTCCTATAATTTCAGGTCCAGCTAAAAAAAAATGGTTCAAATATTCTGAATGTAGCCTATCCCGTTTCCAGCCCTAATCCCTATTAATGTCCTAGTGGAATCAGTATCAGGGGTTATGAGACCATGTAGGACATGAATAGATATAAAAACTGGAAATGGGATAATCTACTTGTAGGATATTTAGCAAGCCTATTTTAGAGCTGAATCAGGTATTATAAGACCTTATAGGGTATAAGTATGAATTAAAGCTGGAAACGGGATAGACTACTTTCAGAATATTCGTCAGGATTTTTTTAGGGCTGCTTTAGTGGTTATGGAAACTTAGGGGGCATATATAGATATTTAAACTGGAAACGGGATAGCTGAATGTAAGATATTTAACAAGCTTATCTTAGAGCTGGATCAGGATTCAGAGAGACTTAGGTGGCATTGATAGGGATTGGGGCTGGAAATAGAAAATATTACTTGTATTCCATTTACAGCTTCATTCCCTATTTCTCCCTGATGAAGTCCTATAATACCTGATATAGCTAAAAAAAATCTATTCAAATATCCTGAGAGTAGTCTATCCCGTTTCCAGACTTATCCCTATTTATGTCTTAATGGAATCAGAATCAGGGATCATGGGACCTTGTAGGGCATGAATCGATATTAAAACTGGAAGTGGGATACGCTAATTGTAAGATGTTTAACAAGCTTATTTTAGAACTGGTTCAGGAGTGAGAGAACCCTAGGTGCCATTAATAAGGATTGTGGCTGAAAATGGGATATAATACCTATATTACATTTTCAGGCCCAATCCCTAATAATGTCCTAATAATTAGGATCAGGGTTTACAGGACCTTCAAGAGTATAAATAGATATTACAGCTGGAAATGGAATGACCACTTATAGGATTTTTAAATAGTGTTTTACCAGCTTAATCAGCAATTAGAGAACTTTTTAGGTCAATAATAGGAATTGGGGCTGGAAATGGGATAGGCTACTTGTAGGATATTTGACTTTTTTGCGAGCTGAATTAGGACTTTTTTTTAACTGGATCAGGAACCGTAGAACCGCTCAAAAAATACATAAGGATTAGAACTGGAAATGGGATAGGCTGCTTTCAGAATATTTGACTGGATGTTTTACAGCTGGATCAGGAATTATATATCCTTAATAGGATAGGCTGCTTGTAGGATATTTGACTGACTTTTTTGGAGCTCGATCACTGATTATATGATCTTGTAGGTCATAAATAGGAATTAGGTCTGGAAATGGGATAAGCTACTTGTAGGATATTTCAATGGCTTTTTCATAGAATATTTAATTGACTTTTGGGAACCAGAGGTGGCTAGAAATGAATATAAATTGATAGAAATTAATAGAAATGGATAGAAATTGATAGAAATTGATAGACAGGGATAGACATGGATAGAAATGGATAGGCATGGATAGAAACTGATAGAAATTGCTACAAATGTAATGAAGTTGATAGAAATGGATAGAAATGGATAGAAATGGATAGAAATGGATAGAAATGGATAGAAATGGATAGAAATGGATAGAAATGGATAAAAATGGATAGAAATGGATAGAAATGGATAGAAATGGATAGAAATGGATAGAAATGGATAAAATTTGATATAAATGGATAGACATGGATATAACTTGCTAGAATTGGATAGAAATGGCTAGAAATGGATAGAAATTGACAGAAATGGATAGAAATGGATAGAATGGGCATATTTTATAAAAATGATATGATTCTAGATTTCCATATCCATCTCCTAATCAGGCTTAGCACCTCCAGTTTTTGAAAATGTCCCTCTTGGCTCTTTGAAATGTAGATGCCGATACCGTTAAGGTAGTCCATTCTTTCACTTGAAAGGACGCGTGAACACCTTCGAGATATCGCATAAGATAAAACCAAGTCGCCAACGCGAGGACATCTAAGAGGATGCGAATCTTTAGTTGTTCCAAGAATCGACTAATGACTTCAGAATGAGGCTTGGAAGAAAAATACGAAAAAAATTCTAAGTCTAAGCTTCCGACCTTCTGAAGATTGATGCTGATTCCCAACTTCCGAAGTTCCCTAGAAAAAACTATTATTATCTATTTTCAATTTCAATCAAATTTACTTGAAGAAAATATCTTATTTTTAGGGTTTAGTAGCTTTGGGCCACTTTTTCCAGCAAAAAACGAAAGGGCAGTGGTGGTTTTCTGCAGTTTTCCACTCCCCTGGCCAAACTTCCAGGCGAATGCAAGTCTTTCTAATAAATCCAAAAATATGAATTTTTAACACAAAAATTACATTCTCAACCCAAAAATAATAGTTCAACAAAAACATTTTGATTCTAAATATTAAAAACAGTGGAATTTAACATAAGGAACGACTTTTCAACAGGATAGTTGAATCCTTAACCAAATGGTTGACTTTTTAACTGAGAAGATGAATTTTAAACCAAAAATGCACTAGTACAGTTTTCAATCAACAAAGTGAATTTAAACAAACAAAATTTAACAAAATTATGAAATTTTGAACGAAAAAGATGAATTTTTAACAAAGTTGTTCAACTTTCAACCAAAAAAGATAAATTTTTACCCAAATAGTTAAATTATAATGAATCTTCAACAAAAAAAAGAAATTTTCAACCTAGAAGATTAATTTTCTATCAAAAAAGACAAATATTTAACAAAATACATTAATTTTCGAGGAAATAGTTGAATTTTTAACTACAAATAGAATGGTTGCAATTTTTTGCAAAATAGATCAATTTTGAACCAAAGGGATTAATTTTTACCAAAGTCGTTTAACAAAGTAGTTGAATTTTGAACAAAAAATATGTCTTTTCAACAAAATAGTTGCATCTTCAGAAAAAAAATTTTTAATGTAAACGAAATAGTGGAATTTTGAACCAAACGAGGTGAATTCCAAATCTAAAATGTAATTATAGACTTTTCAGCCAAAAAGAATTAACTATCCACCAAAAATAGTTAAATTTATTTATTGGGATCTATCAATTCAGTTTGCATTCAATAGAAAGAAGGGGAAGTTTTTTGAAAACAGGGAGAAATAACGCTATACAAAAAGGGAAAAAGAAAAAGATAAGGGAAAGGGTTTGAAATCTGAAATATAAAAGTGATTTTGAAACTTATTAAATTCTGATGGCGTCTGCTGGCGTCCTACAGAGCAGAGCAGAGCAGATTTTGCCAATTTTGCAGTTATTTTTTGGTAGGAAGTTCTCTTAAAAGGGCACAAGAGCTATCTCAAACTTCCATATCCTAAAACCACACTTCAACTGCACAGGTTACCTACTTTAACTAATTTTTTTAGAAAAAGAGTCAAGAAGGGAACTGAGGTTAAATTTTTCTTTGCATGGGTCTTATTCGAAGAATAGCCAAGTTGAATTGCGAATTTAGTGACATATTTATTATTTATATACTTATAGTCTGGTTCTGAGAGAGTAGGGCTGGCGGCGTCTGATGGTGTCTGCTGGCGTCGTACAGAGCAGAATTGGGCAACTTGACAGTTAGTTTTTGATGTGAACATCCCTTAAAAGGGAACAAGTGCTAATTCGAACTCCCATATCCCAAAATCCCATTTTAAGGGCACGAGCCGCCTACTTAGACTACTTTTTTGTATCAAAAGAGTCCAAAAAGGAACTGAGGTACTTTTTTTGTGAATAGGTCCTAATCGGAAAATAGACAAGCTGAATTTCGAATCGAGTGACATATTGTACGTTTATGGTCTGGTTCTAAGAGAGTAGGACAGGCGGCGTCTGATGATGTCTCCTGGCATCCTACAGAGCAGAATCGACCAATTTCGCAGTTAGTTTTTGATGTGACGGCCCAAAACCCACTTTAAGATCACAGGTCGCCTACTTTGAGTAATTTTTTTTTTATCATAAGAGTCGAAAAAGGAACTGAGGTACTTTTTCTGTGAATAGGTCTTGATCGAAGAATAGCAAAGTTGAATTGTGAATCAAGTGACATATTGTTCGTTCATAGTCTGGTTCTGAAAGAGTGGGGCTGGCGGCTTCTGATAGCAACTGCGGACGTCGTACAGAGCAGAGAAGAGTAGAGTCAGGCAATTTATCAGTTAGTTTTTGGTGTGGCATTCCCTGAAAAGAGCACAAGTGCTATCTCGAACTCCCATATCCCAAAATCCCAGTTTAAGTGCACAGGTCGCCTACTTGGACTAATTTTTTGTATCGGAAGAGTCAAGGAAGAAACTGAGGTACTTTTTCTGCGAATGGGTCTTGATCGAGGAATAGCCAAGTTGAATTGCGATTCGAGCGACATATTGTACATTTATAGTCTGGTTCTAAGAGAGTAGGACAGGCGGCGTCTGATGATGTCTTCTGGCATCCTACAGAGCAGAATCGACCAATTTCGCAGTTAGTTTTTGATGTGACGGCCCAAAACCCACTTTAAGTGCACAGGTCGCCTACTTGAACTAATTTTTTGTATCAAAAGAGTGAAGGAAGAAACTGAGGTACTTTTTCTGTGAATGGGTCTTGATCGAAGAATAGCCAAGTTGAATTGCGATTCGAGCGACATATTGTACATTTATAGTCTGGTTCTGAGAGAGTGGGACTGGCGGCGTCTGATGGCGTCTGCTGGCGTCGTACAGAGCGGAGCGGAGGAGAGTTGGGCAATTTGCCAGAAACATCAGCTCCATAGCTGGGACTTGAACGACCAGAGTCACTGATTTACAGCGCGTATTTGCACCGATCTCCCGACCGGTAGAAGAGAATGGAATGCAGAGTAAAAAAGAGGCGCACTGTGTCTGGGAAGTGATTTTCTGGCACCTGTGTCAGCGCACCTAGTCGTGCAAGCATGTCAACCTGGCGAGATACGTGATTGCGTAAATTCAGTACGTTGAGAATGCTCGCTGAATTCCAAATCAGAACCGAGGTAGGTCGGTGCATCGATTCCAAATCTGAATGCATGGCGCCATCAATTTAATACGCTTCGAATCAACATTTTATTTTATTTTTTTTATTTTTTTTTGAAAACACAAGATTATGGATATGGAAATTGAAACTATGGAAAAAGAGGGTGGAGCTAGATCTGGGGAAAAGATGGAAACAGAGAAAAGTCTGGGGAAAGAATTTTCAAGAACGTAGCTCAATTCTCAACCAAAACAATTTTCAATTAAACAGTTGCGTTTTTAATTAAAAAATATTTTAGTTTTCCAAAAGAGAAGAATTTTCTACAAAATAGTTTAAATTTTTGAACCGAAATTTTTTCAATAAAAATCATTAATTTTTAACGAAATCATTTCATTTTTGAACATATAGAGGAATTTGAAATGATTAATCTTCAACCGAAACAAAAAATTTGCGACAAAGTAATTAACGTTTTGACCAATTATTACAAATTTTAACCAAAAAAAAAAGGTTAATTCTGACTGAGATTTGCAAATAAATATGAATTAAATATAAATATATGAATTTTTAACGAAAAATCTATTTTTACAACAAACAGTTGAATTTTCTTTTACGAAAATTAATTTTCTACCAAAAATGATGAATCTTCTATCCAAAAAATCAATTTTGAACAAATTATTTCAACTTCAACCTAATATTCAAAATTCTTAACCACAAAAATGTTTTATTTATTTTGAAAATTAATTCTTTAACTAAAAATTTAACTATTCTGATTTATATCATAAATTTATATTTCTTAGTAGAAGTTTCATATATTTTGTTGATGTGTAAAAAAATTAATGTTTCTTGGTAGAAAATTAATCTTTGTTTTTGAAAATTGCACTATTTGGTTAATATTGATGTACATTGTTCAAAATTTAAAAAATTTGTTTAAAAGTATCCTTTTTGGTTTATTTTTGTGTTAAACATTAATTTTTTAAACTAAAAACTAAAATCTATTCCATTTTCTATTTCAAATTTATCTTTTTTAATTTATCTTTTTGATTGACATTTTTTTTTCTTTAAAAATAAATTTTTTTAACTGAATACTAATATTTTGAATATGTCCTGCAAATATGAACTCATTTCAATAATATCTGGCCGAGTTAGAACGATTTAAGTTTTAAAACCTCATTAAATCAGGGAGAAACTTTTTTTGAATATTTTGTTTTTATTATTAAAAATAAACATTTGGCAACTACAATTCTTACAGGATAAAGTTTCATATCCTTATCCTCTACAATTCTACATTCTCACAAAATTGATCTTAAAGTAATAGGAAAAAGAGAAGTCGAAGGGCCCTAGGACTGCAGCCCTCCCTTCCCCCCTCATGTACCACGGGCGCGATCAAGAGGGTGAGGTTGTGTTGCGAAATAGCATGATGGGGTCGGGGTAAAGGGAGACGATGCGATCTGGCGCGCGCAGGTCGCGGAACGACGCGAAACGATGGTAGTGTGGGGTGCGAGATAGCGGACTCGAGTGCGGCCTGCTGCTTCCGTGTCAACTCGTGTTAAGGGAGGTTTGGTCTCGGGGGGTGCTGTTCCGGGAACGACACACTGGGACTCGATTCGATGGTGGGGGGCTGCGTCTTAGTGAACTCGAGCACAGGCGGTTGCTTTCGTGTAAACTCGGATTTTGGTGGTCGGGGTGAAGGGAGACGATGCGTTGTGGCACGCGCATGACGCGGAACGACGTGGAACGATGGTAGTGGAGGATGCGAGATCGCGGACTCGACGACATTCGGATGGATTCGTTTCGAGTCGGACTAGAACTAGATTTTTGAAACGGAAGAATTTCCTAATATACCGTGTGGACGAGACAAAATTTAAGTACGACCAAGAGTTACAAGACATGACATTAAAGGCACGGAATCAATGTATAGGCCTAATATAATAATGGTCAGAGAAAATAAAAGTTTGGCCAGTATAAAGAAAATCTTGAAATTCTTGTCAGTAATATATTTGCCATATTTGCCATATTTTTATTTCTTTTTTCTTTAGTTCCTTACTCCTGACGATGAAAATTGAACTTAAATATTACTGGGTTGAAAATTAAACTAATTTGTTGAAAAATTCTCTTTTTGGCTTAAGAATATATCTGACGGAGTTGAAAATTCGTCCGTTTGGTTGGAAACTTTAATAATTCTTTTTTTCTCTCGATATAATGGTTAATCTTTTTGGTTAAAAATTAAAGCACTTCATCGAAAGTCGTTTCTTCTTGTATTGGAAATTAATTTTTTACCGCTGAAAGTTCACTTTTTCCACCGTAAGTTGAAAATGTTTTCTTTTTTTTTATAAAAATTAGTTTCTTTCGGTAGAAAATTAATATTCTTTCTTTTTTGTTTATTCATAATGTGTCCCATAAGGGTTTGCATGACCTCCGTTTCTTACAAGACCATCTGCAAACTTTATATTATCTTATCCTTACTATTTACATCAACTCTTATATCTAGCTTCTTAGTTCTATATTAATATAGCGCAATTTTACTGTCGGAAGAGTGAGCGAGCAATCGATAGCGAGAAAGCGAGGGAGCGAGCGCATTTGCATCTTTATTTATACTATCACATAATAACTACCTGTAACTACTCACACATATTTACGCTTCCAATCTATTCAACTTTCGTTTCCTTTTTCCTTCACTTTCACTTCTCTTCTATCTTATTCTCATTTTGTCATTTTTCCCTATCCATTTTTTCATTCTTTCTCATTCGCCCCTCTAGCCGCTCCAAGATCTTCATCCACTCCTGACTCATTTCATCCTCCCCTAGAATCTTCACCACATTCTCTTGCCAAATTCTTTTATCTTCCATTCCTCTTCTAAATCCTTCCCATACATTCTCCCATGTCTCCTCCTCCTACTCACATATTCTGCACTTTTTGTTCTCTTCCTTTTCCCAATACATCCCCTTCCTTACCTCGTTTCCCAACCTAAATCTTGCTATTCTGGTCCATCTTCTCTCTCCCCCTCCCATTTCTAAATACTTTGGTACTCCTTCCTTTTTCATCATCTTTAACCATTTATTATATTTTAATTCCTCAATCATTCCACAACTTTCCATTAATTGTCTTAACCGGTCCCTTCTCCCCAATTCTTCATAGCCTGCTCCATTCCCCTCTCCTATATTTCTAGCTCTAAGAAACTCCCTCCTTTCTTCTTCCCATCTTGTTAGTTCTACCGCTCTCCCTCTCCTTTCTTCTACCTCCTTCAAACACTCTTTAAATAATTCCCCTCCCTTAACTTCAAGTCGAATTGCTATGCTCTCTTATCCGCTCTAGTACTTAATTTACCCCTTTGTGCTTCTTCTCTCACCTTATACTAGCCGTCCTCCAGTCTACTCCTAGCGCCCACCTAATATACCTTTCTTGTAGACTCTTAATCTCTTTCCCTGCCTTCCATCACCATATCTCGGCTCCATAACCTAATACCGGCCATACCAGCGTATCAAATAACCACATTCCCTTTCTCTAATCTTTCTTGAACTTTCTTTTTTATATTTCACTTCTTCTAACTTCACTCCCTTCTATCTCTCAGTCCGTTCTTTCTTTCTTCCCCCTCCTTTTCTAAACCTGATTATCTTTGTCTTTTCTACATTCGAATTTAACTTTCTCCCATCTACGTATTTCTTCAATCCTGTAATTAAGCCCGTCATCCCTTCTTCATCCTCTGCCATTAACACTACATCGACCTCGTATGTCAGTGTATATATCTTTTCGTATCCCATCCTAACTCCCCCCCATCCCTTTCTCTTCATTTCTTCTTATAACTCTGAGATTAATATATCAAATGATAGTGGGCTCAGGGGACATCCTTGCGTTACTCCTCTCACTAACCAGAAACTATCTCTTACCCGCTCTCCTACCTTTACCCTGATTGTTGTCTCTTCATTAAGCCATGGTACTTTTTCCTGTAAATCTCCGACACACCTAATTTGCAAAGAATTTGCAGCACGAAGCAGACTTTGTCTGCTTCTTTCTGGAAGCAGTTCCTCCCGATAAATTTCTTCCAAGTCCTTTTCCTGCAAATGTCCATAAGACGTAGTTTGCATAGAAATAATAAATAAAGAAATAATTTTTCTCTGCGTACTAATTTTTACACAAATATCCGTGAGACTAAACTAGCAGAGAAATTGGGGAGTTTTGCAGATAAAAGAAGGAAGAATTATCTGGATTTATCCGCAAACGTGATTGCAGAAAGACCGCGGAAAAAATACAGAAAGATTTTTCCACCAGGGTAACTCTGGCCACCCCTCTCCTCTCCATACTGTATTACACATTACCCATGCCCATTCCTTTAATTCTGTCCCCCCATATTTCCAGACTTCATTTGGAATCTCATCTATATCAGGGGCCTTTCCATTTTTCATTTATACTAACACCTTGTCTATTTCTTCACTTGTTATGTCCTCTTCCTCATCTCTTTTTCAGCCATATTTTCCTCCTTTCCTAACTTTTCTCTCTACCCCTCCTAGCAAATCCGTAAAATATTTTTTTCCATTCTACTATTTCAATATCCTGGTTTACTCTTTTTCTCTCTGTATTTACTACCTTCCAAACCTCTTCTTCCTTCTTTTCCTCTTTACCTTTACCTGCTCTTTTTACCATTGCTTCCTTTTTATTCATATTGTTATTACTTTTTTCTCTCTCTAAAGTCACTATTATGGGAAAGTGATTCGAATCTATATAATCCCCTACCTCTAGTTTCTTGACATACTCTTTTAACTCATCATTTACTATCACATTATCCATTACCGTTCGCCTTTCTCCTCCTGAGCATGTATATTCCCCTTCCTCGTCCCCCTCTATATTTCCGTATAGGATAAACCATCCCAACTCCTCCAAGCTCGTTAACAATTTTTTCCCCTCCGCATTCAATATCTTGTCTTTCGATTTTCTTCCTCCCTCTCATCCCCATTCCCTGCCTCCTCTATCTCCTGTTCTCACATTGAAATCTCTCCCAATTCTAAGCCTAATCTCTTCTTTATTTCCTTCCATCATTTCTTTCATCTCCTCTGATTTCTCCTGCACATCACCGTTCACATAAGCCCCCATTATCTTCAACTTCTCTCCTTCCATATTTACCTCTTCTACTATTATTTCTTCTTTTTGCTCTTTCCTCTCTTCCTTATCCTTCCCTGTGATGCATTTGTTCCTTACTCCCATCACTATCCCTCCCATTGCTCTGCCTTCTTAATTTTTCTTTTTGCATTTTGAACTTGCCATTTGTAACCTCTTGGTAACCTTCCGCTCACTCTTTTCCATCCCTTTTTATCTAGCCACGTCTCCATCATTACTACTACATCCCATTGTGCCAAATTTCTCATAAACTCCCTATCCTTTCTCTTCAATCCTGCTATATTCCCGAAACATATCCTCCATTTTTCGCTACTTTCATTTATCGTCTCTTTTTGTTTCTCAGTATTTCTGATTTTCCTATCACCCGTTCCTTTCTCTCCTAGTTTCCCGGCTCTACTAACTCTTCCCTTTCTTTGTCAAAATCTCACCATATACCTTCTATCTGCATTCTGCCATACTTAATCCTCGTTCGTTTTCTCTTACTTCTTTCCTCTTCCACTATTTGCGTTAACTTATACTACACATTCCTTTCTACCCATGTCAAATCATCCTCTATTCTCTGCACATCCTTCACTCCTTACTTCAATTCCTTCCCTTCTAATCTTAGACTCTTTATCAGTATGCTTTTCTTTCTTTCATCTAATTCTTTTCTTTCTAATCTTCTTTCTATTTCCCTTAGTCTTTCCCTCTCAATGTTCCCGCTCTCCCCTTCACCAAACTCCCGGTTTGATTTTTCAATCTTCACTATCCTATCTTCTAACTGTGCGGCCTTTTTATCATGTTCATCCTGGTTTTCTAATCTTTGTTCTAAAGTCTGCATCCTTTTTTGCAAATTTTCCCTAACTGCTTCCCATTTGCGCATCTGTTTCTTGATTTTGGCCATTTCTTTCCAGTTTTTTGTTTTATTTCCTCTCCTCTTTCTTCCTACCTAGGGTGAATCCTACTTCTATCTTGTCTTCACCACTTCCTCTTTCCGTCCTATCCCTATTCCTGTTTATGAATTGTTCGATTGACCCAAAACTATCCCCCCTCAATCTCTCCCTCTCTACCGTTTTCCTGTATTGTCCTCTCTTTTTTGTCTCACTTTTCGGTGTGCAGAAACTTCCTCGTCTGAATCCATCAAAACGATTCGAAGCAACCTCTGTCCGTATCGCCTTACGTAACTTGCGTAGCTTCTGTCTCCACGGCGCTACCTCACCCTACTAATCGTACCTTCTTCCGTGCTTCTCTCTTCCCATCCCTTCCTGTCGCCGCTACTAGGGTGCACCTGTCTCCCCAACCTGCTCCTCATGCTAAACAAACTAATCTCTTAGTCTACCCAAAATAGTCTCAAACTCTCAAAACATCACACAACTCTTCACTTTATTTCTTTTTAACATAAAAATTCTCACTCATAAACCACTTTAACACATTCCTCCCATCAACTTACCTCAAATTCCACTGCAAATTCAATACAATTAGCACCACTCATATACTTCTACCTAACACTTTCATGTCGAAAACGGAAGTCCAAAATTAATATTTTCTGTTTCAAATTTCTCCAGAAAAGTCTTATTTATTGAAAAATGCATATTCTGGGGTTAAAAATTCAACTGTTTCACAGACATATTCGTTTATTGGCTTAAAAGTTTTTTTAAAAGATGGAAATCAATTATTTTAACTGATCAGGTAACTATTTCAGCTGTCGATTCATCATAACTGTAGTTGAAAATTCATCTGTTTGGTTGAAAGTAAATTTTAATTTATTTATTTGAATTAATAACAAATGATGTTATCTTACAAAGTCTCCTAATAAATATGGTTCTCCCGGAGTCACTAGCAGTGGATTTTCTGATAGAAACCAAAATCATAAAAAAAAATTGTTAATAAAATGGAAACTTATCGTTCTTTAACAAAATATCTTAAAATATTCTTACAGTCATTTCCGTTGAAAAACTGCAGTTTGAACGATTTCTGAATCGTAGAACAAAAATATTCGTGTTAAATAATTAACAATGATAATATTAAAATATACTCCCCCCCCCCCTCAATCGGAATCAACAGTGTGACACGTCATTTATGAATTCATGTCTGTAGTCTTTCCAAGTTAAAACTGCGCTCCAGCAATCTGTGGAATGAGATTAGGCTATGACGTCTCATTCCAGGTAATATCCGGAAAACCGGATATTACCTGGAACACAGCGAATGGTTCCTTCTCCCTCTCTACTCAGCAGCTGAACATTAGCCGTCGAACGATCGACTCACATTTCCCATATAGTGCGCCGGTT
This sequence comes from Andricus grossulariae, assembly GCA_011634705.1. Lineage (NCBI taxonomy): Eukaryota > Metazoa > Arthropoda > Insecta > Hymenoptera > Cynipidae > Andricus > Andricus grossulariae. Next base: position 229,848,784 of record JAABKJ010007545.1, read on the forward strand.
AGTCAAACATACCCTTAGCTTACTTTTAAGAAGTGGAAACAAGGTTGCAACCCCGGGAGAGCAGCGGTATAGCGGGTTGCCTGCCTAACAGGGGTAGATCAAAAAAACTTATAAAATCGTCAATTTCGGTGACTTCTATGTGCCACGATCGTCCCCCACTTGACATTTAGTAGTTTGAGGCATATGTCGACCATGGAGATGGGTTGTGGAAGCGGGTTACCCACCTTTCAGGGGCACACACAGAAAATACCGCAAGCACAGTGTTTCTATCAAAATTTCTTGCACAACTGATATACCTGCGGCACTTTTTGATGAAACTTCACTCTACTTCACCTCTGTCTTATAAAGACTGTCATAATTTACATTTAAAGTTGTTGCTCTTTGGTAAAAACTAGTTAGAAAAGGTCTATTTACTAACTCTCAGTCAGGAAGTCAAAGGTAGCTTAATTTTAGTTGATGAGTAATTTATTTATATAGCTAAAGAGAAAATAATGTCATAAATTGACGAAAATACAAAACTGGAACATGGCCATAATCTCAGATTGTGTGACTGTGGCGTAGGACACAATCAAAACTGTGAGGCCCATTCCAATCCTTCTATGATATACACCAGCTTCTGCCTTCTCCTTTTTTCTCAAGCGATCTGTAAACCAGTCACCCTCATAGTGGGCAGGTGTTCTTCGCCGCTAACCCAATCCTCCTTCGTGGATAGGCTAACACGATACATTTTGTCGAAGAGATAGCGAGTGGGTATTTTGTCTTTGAGCTTGCTCAGGGTCGGCCTACTCGCAATGTCAGTTGGGATCAGCACTGCCGAAGAGATACTTCCGCCTTTTCTCATATTTAATCTACAGGCCGCCTTCGCCTCAATAAGATGGATGGGCCCCGACCCTGTTAGTGCTTCCAATGCCATTGTAGATGTCGATTTCGAGGCACTAGTGACGCCTCATAGAATCAGTTCAACAGACCACCGCCGCATAGGTTAGCCTGGGGCGCAGGATCGCTGTGTAGTTCACATAAGTGTCTCCGGCTTTAAACCCCAGCTTTTCCCTATGGCTTTCCTACAGAGACATAGTGTTGCTTCTCGCTTTTTGCACTTCTTTTCCAGGTGCTCGTTCCATGACAGCTTCTTATCTTGGATGACTCCTAGATATTTAGCTCGTTCTTTGATTTCCAGTTGTTCTACCAATTTCAGTGTACTCGTGGTTCCCCACTTATGCCGTCTCATGAATAAAACCGCATCTGTCTTACTTATATTGAGCAATAATCCAGCCTTCTTGCACCAAGAATCCACTACCCCCAGTGTTTTCTGCATTACTCCGAAGAGCGCATCCAGATGCTGGCCGCGCACGTTAACCAGTATACAGTCCACGTAACCCTATAGCGTGGTAGCCCTGACTGGTGAGCAGATGAAGTAGTTCATCCACTAACAAGCACCACAGCAGGAGCAATAAACGCCTCCCTGTGTACATCCCGAGTAAACGGTTCCACATAAAGTAGTATCACCCTTCGTCGTTGTTAGGTTCCTGTTGGCCAACATGTGGCAGGTCCATTCCATGACTGCAATAGACACGCCGTGTACATTCATGATCGCCCTGATCACCTCTTTGGAGTTGTAGTTGAAGGCTTTTTCCTTTTGAAGACCGGAAACTGTGCCTTAATCAGGTGAGCCAAGAATAGCTCCTTTCTCGATGTCTGTGCAAAAGTTGGTCCAGCTTTCTTGCTTCGCCTTATGTATTGCACCCCTGTATTCATCCCTCATCGTCGTAAATAAGGTCTATAGTTCATCCGTTTTGCCAGTACTGGCACATCTAAACCTCTCTATGGTTTCCCTGCGAAGCTCTTCGAGTTTCCCGTGCCTCCAGTGTGTCTCCCCAGCCTTTCGGAATCTTGTGGGTTCACAATTAATTTCATAAGTAGATTTGATGGCCTCCGTGGGAGTCTTGGCTGCCATCTCCAGGGTGTCCACGTCCTACTTGATCTGGGCACCTCCGAGAGTGTACTCCTTAGCTTCTCGAAAAACTGGTCCCAGCCCGTTCCTTTTGTATTTCTGGCCCACTTAGGGTCCGCGGGTACAAAGGATTCCAACTCGAACTCTATCTGTGCGTAATCTGAGAGAATGGGTTCGTATGAGACTTTCAACTTCTTGATATTGTCTCTAAAACAAGCCGTACAGAGAGCGATGTCGATGAGCTCCTCCCTGACCGAGTTACGAAACGTCGGAGTGCTCCCCGTGTTAAGAATATCTAAATCAGTGGTGATTAGGTATTTCAATAGATCATTACCTCTTGAGTTGATGTCCGTGCTGCCCCACAAAGTATGGTGGGAATTAGCATCGCACCCCAGCAGAAGGGGAAGACCCCTTACCTTGCAGTAATCCAACAGTGTACGTACCTCCACTAGTGGGTTGGTATCGCTGTCATATGGAAAGTAGGCCGATCCGCTGACTAGCTTCCCTATTTCTTTATGATCTGTGGCTATCACCATCAGGTGTCTCGAACATAACTCTGGCAGCGAGACAACGTTGACTCTCTTCGCCTGTGTGCAAGCCCTTGGGTTAGCCTTCGTACAGGGAAGACCATACGGCACCCAGCAGACGGAAAGATCTATATGCACGCATATTTCCTCATCAATGATTAGGTTTTAGTTTAATAGAAGGTAATTTTGTCAAAATATGCCGCAGATATATCAGTTGTGCAAAAAATTTTGATAGAAACACAGTGATTCCGGTATTTTCTGTTTGTGACCCTGAAAGGTGGGCAACCCGCTTCCACAACCCATCGCCATGGTCGACATTTGCCTCAAATGTGAAGTAGGGAACCGGTCCCGCCTCTTAGAAGTCACACATTTTTTGTTTCAAAATTCTTCTATTTTGGTAGAAATTTTCTCTTTTTTTGGTTGAAAATGCAACTGTTTGATTAAAAGATAGTCAGTTTTGATTGAGGATTCGACAGATTCGTTCAAAATTTGCCTTTCTTTGGATGAATTCAACTGTTTTTGATTTTAAATAAAAATTTTGTTCAGTTGGAATATCATTTACGTATAAGGTGCATTTTATTACATTTTCCGTTTAGAATTCCTTTTTTGCTGTTGAAAAGTCAACTATTTGGTTGGAAATGAACTTTCTTGTTGAAATTTTGATCTGACATGTGGCCCCAACTTTGAAAGTTATGTGCTTCGATTTTCTTTAAATTCTGGAAATATGTTCACCTACCCAACAGTACTTGGTCGTTTAAGCGATTTCCATTTTTTTAGGGTTTTCGAAAGGCTGTTTTTTACTCTTTTATTCTATTTTATTAACGAAAAAAATGAAAAAAATTTGTAAGCATTTTTTAAACAATTTAATTATTTATATAACTTTTTTCGCAATTCAGGGTATTTTTATTTTTTATTAAATAGTCTCAAAAGAAATCTTAACTTTTTAGCTTCAAAACAGGTCTGTAGGAAAAAAATTGTCCAGTGAATAGCTTTCGAGATATACGAGCCCCGATGTGAAGGAAGTCCTAATGCTCGTACTCAGACGCAATCCTTTAGTATTCTACATACTAGTTTGCAAGTCTACGATTCTTTCAACGCGTTCAAGTTCATTCAGAATTGTATGAAATCAGCTAATAAACAACTTAAGAATATTTGCCGGCGGGTCAGTGGAAGTTTAAATTATTTTTCATTAATCATAAACAAATAAAAAGTGCAAAATATTCTTTTTAGAAGTGATGTTGATTTTTCTCAGTATGAATGATTCCTTACTATTATTGTTTGTCACTTCACGATAATTATTGAGCGTTCATACACAGTAGTCGAAAAAATTCATTTTATGAACAAATTTTTATTTGAATATGAACATAGAAATTCTTACAACGTTTAGAGTCGGCCTCGATTTTGTAAATTGGAATTAATTTGATTACTAACTTGTTTATCAATTTTTCAACTTATTCTGAAGCCAAAACTCTGAATAAATAATTATTATTCTTTTTCTGTTTTTCTGGCTACTAGTTATTGCTGATTTAAACCTTAAAGTTTTGTATAATTTGTTGAAGAGTTTCTAGACCTACTATGTGATTATGACCTGTACAATCACTATATTCAATCGGAATCAATAGAAAATCTGGATCATCGCAGAATCTTCTTCCATGCTGGATTCATTTGGTGGCACTTGTAAACTCAATTTATTAAGTTCTCTTTTAAAAAACTGGCAAAGTTTAGCATTGTTTGACAACTGAGGAAATTTTAACCTTTGACTTACCGACAAACGTCTCAAGTCTGGTGTTTTCCAATGCTTTTCCTAGCCAAAAGGATTAGCAAGAAAATTACCCTAAAGTATTTTCGTTGACAATAATAATCATGAATTTTATTTTTAATCTTTTATTTTAAATTATATATTTTTAAACGAAGTAAAGTGAACAAGAACGAGAGGACGTGCGTTACAACAGCTATACCGAAATACCTCGCAGAGAATTAAATAAAACTCAGAGAAATATCCTATTGTGTCAAAAGAATGCGTGTTAACACAATGAAATTTCCTCTTATATAATTGAAGGTTGAGAAGATTTTCATTTGTTCGTAGCTCGAAGTTGAGCTACGGTATCAGATTCATGAAAAATAGAGCATTGAAGCATTGTGAAATTTTCACTTTAAGGTTTAAATCAGCAATAACTAGTAGCCAGGTTAATGAAAAAAGAATAATAATTATTTATTCATAGTTTTGGCTTCAGAATAAGTTGAAAAATTGATAAACAAATTAGTAATCGAATTAACTTAAATTTACAAAATCAAGACCGAGTTTGAACGTTGTAAGAATTTCTATGTTCATATTCAAATGAAAATTTGTTCATAAAATGAATTTTTTGGACGACTGTGTATGAACACTCAATAATTATAGTGAAGTGACGAACAATAATAGTAAGCAATCATCCATACTGAGAAAAATCAACATCACTTCTGAAAAGAATATTTTGCACTTTTTATTTGTTTATAATAAATGTTTTTAGATGATTTCATACAATTCTGAATGAATTGGAACGCGTTGAAAGAATCGTAGACTTGCAAACTAGTATGTAGAATACTAAAGGATTGCGTCTGATCACGAGCATTAGGACTTCCTTCACATCGGGACCTTCATCTCGAAAACTATTCACTAGAACATCTTTTTTCCTATAGACCTGTTTTGAAGCCAAAAAGTCAAGCTTTCTTTTAAGACTAATTAAGAAACAATAAAAATACCCTAAATTGCGAAAAAGTTAAATCAACAATTAAATTGTTTAAAAAATGATTAACAATTTTTTTTTCTCATGAATAAAATAAAGTAAAATAGTGAAAAAAGAACCTTTCGAAAACCCAAAAAAAAATGAAAAATGCTAGAAGAGAAAGGAAGTTCCAGGCGTTTGAATATATCCGTGCAGGCGTTGGGGTTGAAAATTTCACCCCCATCACTTGGAGAGGGATGCTAATTGTTTTCTATCAATAAGTCGATTAAGTACTGTTTGTTAGATGAACATATTTGCAGAATTTGAAGAAAATCAAAGCACCATCAATTTTTTAAATAAAAATTTCCATGTTACTATTTTGTTAAAAATTCAATTACTATATTGAAAACTTAACTACTATGTGAAATTTTCTTATTTTGTGTTCGAAAATTTAACTGTCTTCTAAAATTTTGATTGATATTAATTGATAGACTGGAAGATTGAAAAAATTTTCCACCTAGAACATGTCTTCCAAAAATATCTTCTTTTTGGCTCGAAAATTCTACTATTTAGTTAAAACTCCATCTGTTTGTGGTTGAAGTTTTTTGTTTGCAAGTTCGACCATTTGGTTGAGAATTCGTCTTTGCAGGTTGAAAATTTAATTATTTGGTTCCAAAAATTCGTTTCTTCTGCTTGAAAGTTCAACTATTTGGTTGTAAGTGCAAATGCTTGGTCTAAAATTAATTTTTTTGTTTGCTGAAAAGTCATCTTTCTTGGTTGAAACTTAATATTTTCTGGTTTAAAAGTGAACTGTTTTTTTTTTCAATTCGACTTTTTAGCTTGAGAGCTCCAGTATCTTATTAAAAATTCATCTCTTTTGGTAGGCTCTTTCAGTGGGCACGCGGGCATCTTTTTTTGCGGCATGTTAGGGACGCTAATGTCAGTTCAGCTAATAAGACGTTTTGAAAAAATATATCCTTATTTTCACTGGGATCTTTCTAATTGCAGATACACTTGGTTGGTTAAGATTTCCAGTAAAACTTAAAACTCGTTTTATTTTACAATTTCTTATACATACCTTTTAATACTCCGATATAATCTCCGAATCCTAAACTTTGCAACACTTCTGATACTTCCATCATTTATATAAAAAAACTAGCTTACTTCTAACGAGACATCAATTGAGCAGCGAGTTATGACGGCCATGTCTAAACGTTCTCCCTATTTTGGTACCTTTGTCGCATTCTCAATCGTACCAGCCAAGGTAGCAAGTAAATTAGTTACGCCACCTACTTTTATTTGTTAGAGAAATCAATTAGTAGTACAGATGACTATTTTATTGGCAACTCTAACTGCTAAAATGTTACTAACGTGAACTAATCACGAGTACTACAAACGGCTTCGTAAACCGACTACTTGCTAAGTCGGTGTTACTAACTGAATTGTTGTAAGAACCAATGAATGCTTTACTAATAAAAATGTATTAGCTACAGCTATTCATTTTCCTCAGTGTATACTGAGGTCACTGACGTCAGGGCGGATAAGCTAGACACCCCTCTAAAAACTTGTAAAACTTGTAAAAAAAATTCAATTTCTTTTTTATTGGCATTTACTAAATGTATAGTTGTATTCGAAACCTATTCATTTGTTATTTTGTAAAAAATTGAGTGAAATTCCAGTGATTGAAATTTGGAGCATAAAAATCGGATGCGCCATCGATTTTCGAACGTTCGGGAAAAAGAAAAATAAGTATCAATAGTCCTTAAAACTAGGTCTATCGCAAAGTTTGAAATTCGAACGTTAATTATTTTTTTTTTAATCACTTCTCTCAAACATGTAGTTAAATAGTTATTCAAAAAATAACAAAAGTATCGAGGTGGGGCAGAGATCGGCACCCTAAGGTGGGGCACGACATGTCACACTCGTGCCGTTCTAAGCTGTATTCAGAGAGAACAGCTCATGTTTAACCTCAGATTTTGTTTCAGTTCTGTGATTGCTAGGATTTTTCTGAACTATTTGAACTTTTTTTAATTTTTTAATTCTCACGAGACCACTGAATTCTTTTCATGATTTTTAATTATCTTTAAATTATTAGAATACATTTTAAGTTACTTTGAACTCATTTAGATCTTTTGAATTTTCTGAATTCTCTCAAAATCTTCAGAATGAAGGTAGAATTATTTTAACTTCCATCGAGTATGTTGCATTCTGTAGAATTCAGACGAATTCCTAGAACTCACATGTACACCTTTGATTTATCTTTAAATTTTCTTGGACTCTCTTAAAACCTTTACGATACATCACTAATTATTTTGAATTTCTACAATTGTTTCGAATTCTGTAGAATTCTACTGGATTCAAAATATTCGAAGAAAGTTAAAGTAATTCAAAGTGTATTCTCAAGATTTTAAGTGAATTAAAAATATTCAAAAGAAGATGTTCAAACTAACTCAAAGCGTATTCTAATGATTTCAAGATAATTAAAAAACGTTTTTAAACATCCTGTGATATCGTTGGAATTCGACGAATTCAGAGTAGTTTACCCAGTGGGCACAAAAACATTTACGTCCTAAGAACGTTCTAAAGACGTCCCTAGGACGTTTGTGTCAGTCCGAACGTCCTAGAAACGTCTTTAGAATGTTCTCAGGACGTTAATGTTCTTGTGCCCACTGGGTAAAGTGTTCATGAAATTTCGAAATAATTCAGAGAATTCAGAAAAATTTAGAGAACTCAGAAGAATTCAGAGAATTCCGAAGAATTCACAGATTTCAAAAGAATACACAGAATTCAAAATAAATTTAGATAATTTAAAAAAATTTAGATAATACAAAAGAATTCATAGAATTTAAAATATGTCACAGAATTCAAAAGAAGTCAGACAATTCAAAAATTATCAGAGAATTCAGAATAATTCACGAAAGTTCATACAATACAAAAGACTTGCAGAAATTCAGATCAATTCATGGTATTTATCAAGGTTTCAAGAGATATGAGAAAAAAAGCTTTAAATTTTCTGTAGAATTCGTGTGAATTTCACAGAATCAAAAATATTCAAAGAAAGTTAAAATAATTCAACGTGTATTCTAATGATTTCAAGAAAATTAAAGAATATTTAAAAAATTCAGTGATACCGTGAATTCAACAAATTCAAAACAGTTTAGAGAGTTCAAAAAATTTTTCAACAATTCAGAAAATTCAAAGAACTTTGAAGAATTCAGAAAATTCGGAAGAATTCAAAGAATAGCGGAAGAATCCATTGAATTAAGAAGAATGCAAAAAATTAAGAAAATTCGGAAGAATTCACAGAGTACAAAAGAATTCACAAACTTCAAAAGAATTTACAAAATTAAAAAAAAATTAGAGGACTTAAAAAGAATTTAGAGAATACAACAGAATTCAAAAGATTTCAGAGAATTTAAAAGAATTCATACAATTGAGAAGAATTCAGAGAATTCGGAAGAATTAAGAGAATAGCGGAAGAATTCAGAGAACTAAGAAGAATACAAACAATGAAGAAGAATTTAGAAAATGCAGAAGAATTCAGAGTGCAAAAAAATTCACAAACTTCAAAAGCATTCACAGAATTTAAAAAATTATAGAATTTCAAAAGAATTTAGAATATACAAAAGAATTCATGTAACTCAAGAGATTTCAGAGAATTTGAAAGAGTTCAGAGAGTGCAATGAATCCAGCCAATTGAGAAGAATTTAGAGAATTGAGTAGATTCCAGAGAACACAAAAGACTTGGAGAAATTGAAAATAATGAATGGTGCACTGTAAAGGTTTCAAGATAATTGCCAAAAACTTCAAAAGAATTCAAAGGACCACAAGTGAATTCTACAGAATTATAAATACTCGAAGGAAGTTAAAATAATTTAACGTGTATTCTAAAGGAAAAGATATTTTCTAAGAATCTCGTCTCTCAGTTGTCGTGTGAAGTTGCACCATTGATATTCACAACCTTCTGCAAATTTAAAATTACTCTTTTGTCCACACATTCTCCTCAGTGAAACATGGACTGTCGTCCATCTAACGCATGCTTCCGATTGGTTAATCTTTAATTGTTAATTACTAATTAATTATTAACTTTACAACAAATTTTTATTATTATTTTCAACTCCATTTTTTATGAGAAATTCAAAAATATAAAAATGTACCTTGAATACTGGGACACCCTGTATGTATTACTTATGAGGTAGTAATTAATCACTTTTCAATTTTTCTGTTTTACAGAGATCACTCTGAAAAGGGGAAAAAGAATAATTTTTTCACAAAAAAGGGGAAAATATGAGAAAGATTAAACATTTAGTTTTACATGTAGAAAAGAAGAAGCGATCTTTTTATAAGGAAATGTTATATTTGTAAATAATGTTTTGCTTATATGTTTAAAATCTTTTTTTAGATCATTAATAATAAAATGGTAATACTTCTAAGTATAATTAAATATTTCTTTCCAAGACATAATAATACTTTGAATGTAAATTAGAAACTACTAACTTTGATTCTCTCAAACTCAAATTAAAAATAGTTTAACTTTAAGGGCCTTAAATATTTAATTTGTATAAATTCAGCGACAAATATTTTACTTTAAACTTGTATTTAAATCCTAATTAGTTTAGTTTGAAATCGGCCAAATAAACATTTGTAATTTTTTTATGGTAAAATTAAAAAGTATTCACCTTCTAATACATCTTTTAAAGATTACTATATATTTTTTAAGTGTTCCAATTTTATACTGAATAACAAAAATCTGTCCCTGGTTTTTACTTCGTTTATTTATAAATAATTTATTAAAGTGCTTCATTATTATACAGGTGTTATTCAGATGATATTATACCTAGAGTTATATATCTTGCTCTATATTACAGTTGTAATCAAAAATTTTATTTTAATTATAAAGATTAATAACATTTCAAAGTATGGTGCCAATTTTGGGCCCAATGTGTCCATGTTAGAGAAGCGTATTGTCCCATGTTTTTTGGTATGCTGATTCCAAATATGTTCTTAGTTTTGCTGTTAACTGAGCGGTTTCGGAGATAAGGAGAAAAAATTATTTTGTTCATAAACATAGACTTCTTCTCAAGGACGATGGGAAAGTGATTGCAAAAAAAAATGCTAGCACTAGTAAATGAGCCAAATAGATTAGCACAGATGGTTACCGCCGAAAGACTAAATTCACGTAGGTACAAGTTTACACTTATGGAAGGACGCCTGCTAGAAGGTTTTCCACGACTTGATACAGACAAATTACGATGTATAACTCTTGGAAAATACCAAATTCAACAAGTGCTTTCTTACTATGCGGAACATGTTTCTGATTCTGGTCGTTATCACATTGACATGAGCACGCATGCAGAATCAGTGCCTTTTGCTGAATTTCGCATTCAAGTACACGATATTTTTGGTACATTCTCATAGATTTAGACAAGGCAGGTTCAGAAGCTATTTGTGGCTACTGTTGTCAAACTAAAAACGGACTTAGGACAGTAGGATGTTGTGCACATGTCATGGCAGTGATTTGGTATTTAGGACCTGCACAATATCAAGAAATAATAAAACCACCCGCTAACAATCTATCGCTGGTACCAGTTTTGCAAGATTATTCTGATGAAGACGAATAATAAAAAATATGACAGTACTGCTTATTTATCGTGTAACAAACGCATAATAATAGAGGTTAAAGCTTCTTGACGCCCTGCTAATAAGCAAACTCAATATTCACAATGTATGCACTTTGCGACTTTGAAAACCAATATCTTAGAAACGGCACAATTTTGGGGGTTACATCTATTGACTTTTTTGTTTGCCGGACCAAGTATAACAACTTTACATACTTGTCAGATCTGGACGTTCTGGGCCCGAAATCCCATATGACATTGGCACCCTCCTTTGAGCAGTACGAGTAATTCCGAATGGCCCAACAGGATTTCGAAATTAAAAATTCTCTTACACCTCGCTGAGAAAAGTTTGACAAATAATAAAAACGCTCTCATACTAAGAAAACTCCTAATATTCCTACATAGGTACAGATTGAAATAGGATAGAAAAATTAAGGACTACAACGCGAAATTGGTAATGTAGTATCGTTTTCATTAACAAAATTTGTTTATCGTATGATAAGCATGCCTTGTTTATATGTATACTTTGCTGAGCTGGTTAAAATGATTTTCATATAAATATCTCTCATAGTCCCATATTAAGTTAAGGAGCGGCGGATGTAATTTTCATAAATATAGAACTCTCAAAATTTCAAACAGGTAGATAATTGTCAATAACCTAAATAAAAAAAGGAAAGTCATAAATTGAAACTAAAATGTTTGTTTTTAAAGGCGGTTCTCAAAGAAACTGCGGCTTTCACGATTACATTCTCATTGCGGCACTCGCGCTTTGCGCTCGACAGTTAGGTTATACAGACCGCTCCCTTTGAAAAAAACCATATAGACAAAATGTATCCAATGTATTTGATTCCGTTCGTTCAAAGTTCGGTTCTAAGTCAATTTTACAAATACTGGTAGCCAGTTTGAAAAAGATGTTGCAAAATTTTGAACATAATCTAACTTTTTGAATTTTGGTCTAATTGGAAAATTTCACTAAAATATTTTCCAAATATATATGATATCTAGTACACAAGTTGATTGAAATTTCCTAATCTATGAAAAAACAGTTTTTTCTATTATTGAAAATTTTTTAATTTTTGAAAGGTATACAATATTTTTAATTTTTATAACAATTAAAAATGCCTCTATAATAATTTGCAAGTCCTTTTGTCATATGCCACTAAACTTGACGACAATTAATGAAACTCTTGAAAAAATGTGTTTCAAATTTTGAAAATGCTCTAAATTTTCTAATTGTGCTCAGAAAGATCTTTTTAACCAACGTGAACATCATTTTGGGACCATAAAAAGTGCATCAAAGGCTGACCCGATTGGACAAATCCTTTAAAATTGCGCGTGGCTACAACGTTTAGTTCAGCACAAAGATATACAGAGATTCAGTCAGCGATACAGACTACAGACAGACACCGACAATAGTTGATGATTTTCGAATTCTGTAAGTGATGAAACAGGTAAAGATCCGTTAAAAATTAGAGATCGTAAATTTGCATTTGCGTACTGCATTTGCGTCAAGTTAGCTGCCACTTCAGGTCATTTAGCGTACCACTATTATTGCTTAATATGACACCGTGGTATAGTGGTTATCACGCTTGCCCATAAACTTCGGCGCTGCCAGGACGAGAGTTCGAGTCTCGGTGGATCTGTATACTGGCTTTTCAAGGTGTAGGGTTTTAAGAAATGCTCCATTCAGTTAACAGTGACTGTCTGAAAATTGAATAACCAGGTCTGATTTGCTCTGGCGTCAGGCCAAACTGAGGCTCAACGGAAACGCCATTTTGTTTAGTTTTTTGTATGAATAGTCTATAGAGTAGAAAGAACTTTGGTAAAATGCGTTTTTTGCTGTGAAAATTCGGTGTTTTATGTAATAACAAAAAAAAAAAACGCTTCTTATTGCTGCACCACGATAACACCGTCATTGCAGTAGTGAAGTATTCTACAATCTATCTAAAAAGGGAGTAGACAAAATAGTTGTCCCCGAATAAAAATAATTCGACTTAGCTAATTCTTTAATTACACTACTTCACAGTCATTTTGTACATTTATTGCGGCTATATTTTTCTAATGCATTTTGGCCTGCTAAACTTGAAAATCGCATGAAACAAAATTTTTATGTTCTGATTTTTGAAATAAAAGTCAAACAAAACTTTTTTTCTCTATGGTAGCTTTACTCTGTGAACCCTATCTCAAGTTAGAAACCAATTTGGTTGCAAAAGGTATCAAGGTTAAGATCATCGAATCAGCAACGAATATTAGTGCCATTTTCTCTGATCAATGTGGTAGTTCAACCGCAGTGAACGCGAGTATTAAGAAAAGACATTGTTTTAAATGAAAATAAATATACAAAATGTCGAAAACCAATCGATAAAATTTTTTTTTAATGCGATTTTCAAGTCTAGAAGGCCAACATTTTTTTTTTACTTGTAGGCTAGTGTTACTCCTAATCAAGAAATAGCCCAGACATGCTCAAAACGTTTTTCTGAGTCTCGAACTTGGTCGCCCACGAGATTTCATTTTTCGTCTTGAAGTCGAACTTGAGAGATGGGCAACAAAAGGCTCCCAAGGCCTCCGAGGGTAATTTTTCAGCCGCTTCAAATTTTACAATGTTTATATTGTAAAATGAGAAATGTTCAGGATGAAAAATTACCATAAAGTAAGATATTTGTATTCTGTCGATCACATTTTTCTCCTCACAAAACCAGTTTCAAATTAATTCTTAATTATGATTTCTAAGCACAGACAAATTTAAACTTCGAATATTGTTTTTGCTTTACTAACAATATTATAAACAAATATTACCCTTTTTGCTCGTGTTGTACTTTTCTCTCATTACTTCTCATTTTCCAGATTATATAGCCTTATCAGTAAAACTAACTAATGACTTTACATATTCATCAAAGGCAAGCTGTGCAGAAGAGATATCACGGTGAACCGTTCTATGCCTACATACTCTCTGTTCTTACATACATATGATGGAGCTATACGCAAATTGATACTTACTGACAATTACTATTGCCGAAATTCACGTCCTCAGTTGTTATATAGAACTTTTTTTTAATTTGATCGGTTTTTCTCAAGTGGTATCTCCACCTTATTTACAACACGAGCATCATTCTTTTCGTAATAATGTAGGATTTCTTGAATTGCTCCATCACTATCATTTACTTTCACAGAAATGACTATTCTTACTTCACTAACACAAAATATATGCATTGCATTGTAAAGATAATGAAATTGTACAATCAATATCAGAGGGGCAAAAAAAGAAACAATGCAAAAAAAGAAGAAGTAGAAAAAGGAAAGGAAAAAAGCGAAGGGAAATGAGAACAAAAAAGAAACGAAAAAAAAATATTAAAAAATATTAGAAAAAAGAAGGGAAAAGAAAAATTGCAAACATTCGATATATTTCCGCCTAAAAACTACTGCCAAATAAGTCACTTTGGGGGATCTTCTGAAGCAATCTAAGCAATCGCCTTGTTAGGAAGCAAAATGCACCAAACACCAGAAACGTTTAGGAGTCAGTGGGGTACTGGCAGCAGCTCAAAAGACGGTTTTATCAAACACCTGTCGCATTGTAAGAAACTTCCTAGACCATAAGAAAGCAGGCGACTAAAAACCTATGAAGTTGTAGGTGGTAGATTTTATTTTACTCGAAATTCTTGAAATTAAAGAAAAACTTAGTTCATCTCCTCGAATCAAAATGAAAAAACTATTAGCTTTCATTGAATTCCTTCTCACAGAGGGATCCGAGGAATCGAGGAAATGAGGAAGTTGATGCTCTAGCCAAGGCTGCTACTTCTTTGAACAGCTGTGCCATTTCTAAAATACCTTTTACCGATTTCTACCAATACTTTAGGGAAGATTCCATAGTAAATACTCGTATCGTAAATGTAAAGTCCGACACGGTCAAAGTTGTTACTTATTTTGCTTCATATAATTCAAACCACAAGTCTCCGTGGTACGCCAATAAAAAGTTAAAACGCAAATTCATCACGACCATTAACCATTGCCGAGCTAACCATTACAATTTGGCTGCCTCGCTCTCTTGAATTGGTTTAATCGTTGATCCTAAATGTAAATTTGGCCATGAACGAGAAGACCTAAACCATGTAGTCTGGCAGTGCCCTATCTATGACTCTGAGCGACTCAAACTAATCAAAAATCTGAAAAGGAAAACGAAAATACAGGCGCCTTACTGTACGAAAATCTTCATCTCCGAACCAAATATCTCTGTCTGTCTCCTCATATTTTCGTTTCTAGAAGAATGTAACCTTGAAATCTGAATTCGTCTTTCTTGCAAATCACTCTAATCTGCGCCTCACCTTTTTATATTTATTTTAATCATACTATGTAGCTTTCATTAGCCCAAATGAGGTTTGGATGAAGCTTCATTGAAAAAAAAAAATTGTCTTCCTCATTTCACATTCGACTCTCATCAAGCAGAAATGACATTTTTTTTAATTTCAAGGGTGATTGCTAATGAGTTGATCATTTTAGACAATGATATTTTAGAAATAAAAAGAAAATATTCAAACAGACCAACATTATTCTTTATTCAATTTCAACCTTAGATAGCATAAAAATATAAAACTCAAGGAATGTATTTCTGATGGTTATGCGTTTTAATGATAAGTACAAGAGTTCCACGTGACCAGTGACATGGTTTATGTTCGGCGGCTTCATAACTTGAAAAATGTATATATTAAATAAACATGATTCTGGATACAACTTGAAATACATATTGTCTTCTATCATTTGAATTACTTTTCATCTAGAGTACAAATATATTTGAAAACAATTTGTAAAGTATACTTTACACTTTAATGGAGACATCGGAACAAAAATTCCTTTTTACTGTTACTTACATATCTTCGTGGGCCATAAAAGTTAAAGGTCTGAATATATTCCCATAGAACATTCGAATGTATTTATTTATATAAAATTAGTATTTTAGTGGGCAAGTGAAAGGGAGATTTCACCTCGTTAATCTCCTTTCTCACACAAGGTATCGTATAACTGAACCTCACTCAGTGCCAGAGCATCACAGATTTAAAATTCAAATATTTTCCACAACGAGCAATAAAAAATGTCACATTCACGTTGAAATGCGTGACTCTTTAAACGCATGTCTATTGAATATGCTGAGATATTACGAAGAATTCTTTTAAACGGTATTCCGAGTTTCCGTTTCTTTAATAGATAAAGAATTTATTGCTTATAAGGTATTGCAAAAATAGTAGAAATTAAAAGGATATTTTACTATAATAGCTGCATAAATAAGAAAATGTTTTAATATTCTTGCACCAATTTTATATTTTGTTACAAAATTACAAAATGCATTCGTCTGCCATGAGTAGTTTATCAGTATGATTTTGTTAACTATTTGCGAAGGGCTGACAATGAAAACTAGGAAAAGCCAAAAAATAATTTTTTTTAGAAGAAACAGAAGAACGTTTTTTGTGATAGGATTCAAAATAGAAAGGAAGACGAAATGGGTGTTACGTAGTCATTATTCGCAATTATTTTCAATGCATTTTTAAATGCTTTAAGTCCTTTGAAAACTTCAAAATGGTTTCAAAATGATCTTCAAGTGCAAAAGCATCACACTCGTCATCTCTAAGTGGGAAAATGAGAAAACGAAATAGGCTTTACAGAGAAGTGATTCTTAATCGTATGAATATGATTTTTTCCATGTTTCAATTCTCAAATGAAACAAGTATTGCAAAAAAACCTAATCATGTGAATATGATTTTTTTATGACCTAATTCTAAAAAGAAACAAATATTGCAAGAAAAAAATCTCACGTGACGGAAAGCATGAGTTTAATCTCATCAATTCTGCCCGGTATGGCTTCGAGGTTATGAAACAGCCATAGCTTTGCACCATCGATAGCACTGATCACAGGAATAATCATTTTAACTGAATATATTGGAAAAAATTGTAGCAATTTCTTCCTTAGGCCTCGATACTTCTCCTTTTCATTTTCTACGACTGTGATGTTATAGTCGGCCGGAGCCGAGAATCCGATCATGAATATAGTTGGTTTCTCGAAGTCCTGGAGAACGATGTCAGGTCTCGATTATGCAATGGAGACTGCTGTCCGTAAATCGTAGTCATAACAAATTTGGCACTTCTCGTTTTTAATAATTCACTCTATCACCCTCGGAGCGTTCGGCATGGCAGGGTCGTGGCCAACAAAGATGGCAGTAAAACACTCTCAAGGCCGCATGAGTGGGACATCTGGATAGTATGTACTCTAGGTACTCACCGTGTTCATGAAACGCTCTGCAGCTATCACTCGGAATGTTTGGACGCAAAATGCGGTCACGGTGTACTAGGGTGGAAATGTCACTTTCCTGACACGTGAAAATGAAACCCTTTGTATTTGAATTAAGTCCTGGTGATCTGAGGAAAGCAAAAGTTAGCTTGTTTTATAATGATAAAATCATTTATTACATCTCTGATCTTGATGTTCAAAATTTTGATTTCAACTGTTTTGGAAAGTCTATTAACTCTGTGGCGCATACATATTTCCCAAATTGTATTCTCTCTCATACTAGTTTGACCTAATGGAAGCCTCGGTGGCTCAGATGATAGCGCTTAAGACTTTCATGCAGGAGGCCTGGAGCTCGATCCCTGAGCCGGGTACCAATGGAAATTTTTCTATGTACTTCTAGCGGGACTTGGATTGTTCGCAACCCACCTTAAACTGTAGGTCCCCTCAGAAAAAGCTGAAGCCTTACCAAATATAAATGCCTGGGGCCTAACCTTATGGGTCGATGCCGAATTTGAGAT
Organism: Andricus grossulariae; assembly: GCA_011634705.1. Classification (NCBI taxonomy): domain Eukaryota; kingdom Metazoa; phylum Arthropoda; class Insecta; order Hymenoptera; family Cynipidae; genus Andricus; species Andricus grossulariae. Next base: position 229,866,377 of record JAABKJ010007545.1, read on the forward strand.
GACTCGAAAATGAGTCAGCGGCCCCTCAGAAAAAGCTGAAGCCTTACCAAATATAAATGCCTAGGGCCTAACCTTGGGAGTCGATGCCGAATTTGAGAGGACTCGAAAATGAGTCAGCGATCGTCTTGCACTTGGGGCTCCTACGGGGGAATCACGCTCGATGGCCGCTAGCCGACTGCGAAAAAGGAACACACACACACATATACTTACACAACACATCAGAACAGTGCTTTGAATCTGTGCATCTATCTGCTGACCTCAGAGGGATCGCTCCGTCCACCCTTGTCTGGCTGTGTATCCCCTCTCTGCGGCCTGCTAGGGAGGCTGCTGAATGCCAGAGTGGGTGAAGATCACTTCGCCTCATCAACAAAGTAGGACGTCATTTACTGTGCGATAAGTATGCTTGGCACCTGAGAGGTATAATCTCATAACGTTGGTAATAGCGAAACCCATCGAAATCCAAAAACACTTGTCGAAAGATGGCCGGATTCAGAGTACTGCCTTGAGAATAAACACGGGTATGGTACAATAGGCTTTATAGCTTGAGCGCCAGGGGTGGGACCTTACGCCCCCCCCCCGCCCACATTACAACTAACAAACTAGTTTTACCTTAACTCATTAATAATTTTTGCATTTCCGAATTACCATTTGACATAATTTTTATCTTACCGACTTATATTTTGACATAATTTTTATAATACGGAATTTGCGACATGGCAAAAATTAACATTAAGTTTATTCAAGCTGAAGTCGCTTAGATGTACTGCCAGCTCGACTGTTCTTTATTTAGAGTGACGTTCAGTTGGTCGCATAGGACAGGATCATGAAGGAATAGTAAGAAGTAGTATCTCTGTGCACAAGAAGTGGGCTTGAAATCCTCCAATAATTGAAAGAGAGTACCACAGTAGCGCTGTTACATGAGCAGCCATGAAACACTGAAATCCCGGCTGCGCGCAGAATATTTTTGTCGCTAGAAGTCACTGGCTAGAGATTTGACGTTTTACGCTGTACGCCTTGTTTTGCGCTGCCGTGGGACGGCACCCTAATTTATTCGAGCTTTGATAAAAGGATCATAAAATCCAATGAGTGTGGTGGAATGATACTACTGTCAGGCATCTAAATTAGAAAATTGTCTAACTTCTTAAATTAGCTAAGCTGGGTGTCGATTATGTAACTTTCTCATCTGAGCACTTCACTTATACTGGCAAATTCAATTGTTCCAATAGTTTATCTATAGTTATGTAATCGACTCTCTGACAATCGGTAATATATCTGAAAATTTTTGTGAAATTATTACTAGATGAAATCCAAAGCGAAATCTGATCCACTGGTGAAACTCTTTGTAAGGGTGTGGCAGAAATCCTCGTTGGTGAGTATTCATTTCTTTTATCAGTTTTGACCTTCAGTTCATTCAGAAAAAAGTTTTTGGTTGTGTACGTAAAAATTCGAGTTGGAGTAAAACAATAAAAAATCGTAGCTAAATGTGTTTAATTGTTTGAAAATAAGTTTTTTTTTATATCGATATTGATTCCTTATCAGATGCCAAGAAAGTGGTCTTCCTAGTAGCAACGTCTGATCTGTATGACAGAGGCCAGTGTCTGGCTCATCAGGGTCCATATCATATCACATGCGGCAAGTCTCTCTGCGGCATGTCACACCTGCGGCATGTCAAAGCTGTGGCATGTCACATATGCGGCATGTAACACCTGCGGCATGTCACACCTGCGTTATGTTACACCTGCGGCATATCATAGCTGTGGCATGTCACATCTGCGGCATGTCTCATCTGCGGCATGTCACAATTGCGGCATCTCCACCTAGCGGCTTCTCTCGTGCGTGGCATTTCTCAGAGTGAAATTGACATTTTTGCAAAACTGCGTGCAGTCTCCCCAGCGGTATCTCGCGCCCAAGAAAATTTTCTAAGTAGTTCTAAAGATGGAAAAACTGTGGTGAGTCTCATACCGGCATCGCTCGCCCAATAGCTTTTCATAAGTAGTTCTAAAAATGCAGCATCTCTCGCACAAGAAAATTCTCTAACTAGATGTAAACATGGAAAAAATAGGGCAATTCTCTTCAGTGACATTTCTCGCACCAGAAAATCTTTTGACTAGTTCTAAAAACGGCAAAACTGCAGTGAGTCTCATATCGTTATCCCTCGCCCAAGAACTTTTTCTAAGTACTTCTAAAGATGGAAAAACTGCGGCAAGTCTCCCAGCAGCATCTCTCGTACAAGCAAATTTTCTAACTGGCTGTACACATCGAAAAAATGCGGCAATTCTCCCCAGTGACATCTCTCGCCCAAGAAAATTTTTTAACTAGCTGTGAAGATAGCCAAACTGCGACAAGTATCCCCAGCGGCATCTCTTACTCAAGAAAATTTTCTAGCTAGTTGTAAAGATGACCAAACCTCGACAAGTATCCCCAGCGGCATCTCTCGCCATAGAACATTTTCTAACTAGTTGTAGAGATGGCAAAACTGCGGCAAGTCTCCCAGCAGCATTTTTCGCACAGGAAAATATTCTAACTAGTTGTATACATGGCAAAAATGCGGAAATTCTCCCCGGAGACATATCTCGCCCAAGAAAATTTTCTAGCTAGTTGTAAAGATGGCCAAACTGCGACAAGTATTCCCAGCGGCATCTCTCGCCCAAGAAAATTTTCTAGCTAGTTGTAAAGATGGCCAAACTGCGACAAGTATCCCCAGCGGTATCTGTCGCCCAAGAAAATTTTCTAACTAAAGCCGGTTCCAAAGGTATAGGCCCCTTATTTTTTTTGACTGCAACTCGCACAAAAAAATCTCTGAAAATCTAATAAAAAGCATCTGAAAGCTTTCGAAGCTTTCTTTCGAATGTAGCGATATGTTCACTTTTGTCCTTGAAATTTGTTTACAATAGTTCAAGGACAAAACGTCCCAAAAAACAGGGTTTTTTTGGCCTCCTTTTTCAAGGGTCCAGTTTGACATGTTCTCAGAGGGCGGGTGACGTTAATAAAAATCTGAAAAAATTCACAGATATTCTTCGAACATTTCTGAATGCAATGCATTTTTCAAAATGGTGAAATATGCACATCAGAGCCATCTAAAGCAAGCAAGATAACTACTTTCCTAGTTGGCCATCTCGTCCATTGGAGTCAACGGTGCCTGTTCTAGACCTACCCGTCTCACTGGTTCGACGTGAGTGTTGTCCGTATTTTCTCTCTCTCTCTCTCTCTCTTTCTCTCCGCCATCATGATGGCGTCTGTTTGTATCTCAGCTGTGCAATGGTGAAATAAAGTGTGGATTGGATTACTTGAAACCTAGTGTGTTTCCTTCCTATTTGTGAATTACCATAAACGAGTTATGGCCATGGGGACGTATATATTTTATTCATAATACCGTTTCCCATATCTTCATGTGAATGCAAATAACTTTTTCGAGAAAATATTCTAAACGAAAAAGTCATAAATGTACTAATAGTAATATTTCTCAAGTGTAGAATAGATTTTCTCAGCCAGATTCCATTCTTTTGTCGATTCACAACCTTTCAGTGTCACGAAATACAAGCACCTGTCCGAAATTTGAGGTTAGAGTACCACTAACCTGAAATTTAGGATATTTTATTTTATTTCGTGACACAGAAAGAGCGCCAATCGACGAAAGAATAGGACATGACTAAAAAAATAGATTTTACACTTGGGAAATATTACTAGTGAGATGTTTATCACTTACTTTCACGTTTCGGAGATTTTCTCCAAAAAGTCGTATTCAGTTGCAGTAACATGTACTAACTTTCCTAACGGCTGACATTTTTACCTACCGACGCCATTGCACGAAACTCACTATTCCGCGAAGTATTTGCATCGTTTTTTGATTCTATAGTATTGATTTTTAGTTGGCAAATTGTCGTATGCCAACAAAAAGGCTTGAAAAACAATGATGTATGATAAAGCATACTAACGGATCGCGACATTTTCAACTGCGCAATAAACCGACACCGCCTGAAACGTTTTCACTTCATTCTATTGCGTAATATGCGCGACTGTGTACTTGCACACTCGACCCTTCCGAGGCGAGAGTCGCAACCGTCTTTCGCCCTACGCGCTGAGAAACTGCATGGGCCAGCAGTTCTAGGAATGTTGAGTGTATTTATTTGCACTACGAGTATTATTGATTTCAAATCTCCTGCGCTTTTTAGTTGAAAAAGTTGCATGCAGGCGACCCATCGATACAAGAACGGGGCAGCCAATGAAAGTCGCTTGATAAAAAGAATCTGCCCACTCGCGGTAGAGGTGGGGGCCCCTCCAGACTTAGAATAAAGGAACGGATACGTTTCAAGGGCAGTAGAATAAAAGAAAGTTGACTGTATTAAATTAACTCAATTCTTATATATCTTTTTGAGCATCTAAAGCTGAACTCCTGTTTTGCTTGCTTTTAATTTGTTTAGTTCTAATTTCAATATGCTTCTCCACTAATTGTCGTAAATAATTATTTAAAAAAGAGTATTCGTTAAAATATTTAAATTGTCTTTCTGAAACGACTGAGGTGACAAACTTACATCTTTGTCAACTAAAATTTTAATTAGTGCAATTTTATCTTAAATGAGATACGCCGAGAAAAATGTAACATTCTACATGAATATGTAATTTTCTTATACCACTTAGTAATAATATTACTATCCTGAAGTTTAATTCATTCTGTCTAAAAACTGATTCTATTTTATTTTTTATATTTCATACGTAAATTAAAGTTTTTGTTGAAAACTGTTAGAGGCATCAATAACTGTTTGTAACTTTTGTTAAAGTAATACATAAAAAAGTTTTTTATAAATAAGTTGAGTTCATAATGAAATCTCTCCCTTTTAGTAACTCTTTTTGACTTAATCGAGTACTTATTTTAATTGTATTGGAGTTTATTTGAAATGGCTTTTTTAACTAATTCCAAAGGTATGCTTGGAAACATTGCAATTAATGTTAATAGTTGAAATGACCAATCTTAAAAACAGGCAGACTTCTTAATACTAATGTAGAAGAACATATAAGTGATGTTCATTTGAAACGTTATTATCGTATTATTGGAAATGAGAGGGTATATGTATATAAGAGTGTGTCACGCATTTGTTTTTTGTCCTCAGTGATATCTCATGAGGAGAACATCCTGGTTCTCTCACTTGTGATTTAAAAAAATAATAATAAGAAAAGATGAGGGGAAACAGATGGAAGGGGATTTGCAGGTTGCCTCCCTTTTCTTTCCTCTTTTTTTTAGTTTGGTTCTTTTAATTTGAATGGAGACAATTGAGAGTGTGTTGTTCACATTTGGTCATTGGATTCTTGTTTTTCTTTTAATTTCCAAGAATTTCGTAGTTAAAGTTGATATTGATTTTAGGGCCACCTTAACGACACGATAGTAGTAAACCAACCAAGATTGACCACAGAAGATGATCAAGTTATCACTGTCGCGGAAGGCAATGTGGAGCTTTTGATGGAAAACGCTGAACTTGCACAGGTATGAATTCAGAGAGCACAGATCTAGACTAAATAGATATCTAGTTAGTAAATTTACGTAAAAAATGTGTCATTTTGTTACCTAATATTTTTCTAACTTCAGGTTAAGTTAACAAAACGGGACCAATGCAATAGTGAATGCATGCCATTTTTGGTGCATGGGAATTTATTAACTTTTTATTAACTGCTCTGGATAAATTTGAATAGTATAAGCCTATATTTGCTTATGTTCCATTTCCCAAATAGAAAGTAATCTGAAGTTTAATCCCGAGGGGACCATGGCCACTCAGCTTTTCGGCATACATCAGGTATCAATTTTTCAAAATGTTTCAAGGGATTTTAATGTTATTTGAATGCAAGAAAATGGAAAAATGAACACAAATGCTCTAAAAAGGCTATTCGCAAATCAAATGATAGAATTTCAGCTTTGTAAAATCATTTCCTTTAAAAGTAGGACGTGAATAAATGACATATTCTTCTAGTCTGATTCGCAGAATCCAATTCTACCACATTAGATAGCATTAAGCATATTTCATGTCTGGTGCCATGCGATTCAAAGGTTCAAAAACTCAAATAAGACTCAATGTTTTCACTAACCGCTTTTTAGATTTCAGTTTTCAAACCTCTGTATCCCATGTAAACATGTCTACATGGGTTCCAGAAGTTTCAAAACTAAAATCAAATTCAATGTTCCTTTCTTACCGCTCTATATAAGCTGCCAATTAATACTTTCCAAACAATCACAATTGTATTGACCATATTTTGATGAGATGCGTAGTTTTTTTGTTAATCGTAAAAAATGACGTTAAAAGTAGAAAATGTCAATTTGTGGAAAAATGACACAAGATACAACAAAATGTTTGACGGAAAAGTTTTCGCCTAGAACAGAAGTTCCGGACTGAGGTGCAGAAATTATTTTAATACTCATTTAATATAATAGTAGTCAACATAATATTGAAAATTTAGCATTTTTGACGTACTTTAATCAAGTGCGAAGCGCGATACAATTCAATGTTATTCAATGTTATACAGTTCATGGGAAGGATTTTTTACAGCTGAAATTCTTTAATTTAGTTTGCGAAAATTCGTTCTAAAGCATTTATGTTCGTTTCTTTTCAGTTTCTCGCATTCAAATGACATTAAAATGAGTACCTAATCAATTCACTGGATCAAAATAGGTAAGAATATGTCATTTGTTAACGTTCTACTTTTAACGGGAACGTTTTTACAGAATTGAAATTGTATAATTTGATTTTCGACTAGCCGTTTTATAACCGTTATGTTTATTTTTTGTTCCACTTTCCTGCATTTAAATAACATTAAAATTGGCACCAATCGATTCAATGGATCAAAATATATAAGAATATGTCATTTATTTACCTCTTTCTATAAATAGGAACGATTAATAAGAATTGAAAACCTTCAGATTGACTACAAAAAGTCGGTTAGGTAACTTTATGTCTACTTTTTCCAAATTGTCGAAGCTTGATCCAAATAAAACTAGTAACATATGTTTCAGCGGCTCAAAAATTACTAGATAGCGTAAAAGATGAACCTATTTGAAAAAAAATTAAAAACGCTATGAAAATCGTTAAGAAAAAATTTAAAAGTTCCACAGGCGTGCCAAAATTCCGACTTTTTCAACATCGTACCTTTTTAACCTTTCAGAGTTGAATTTTAAGTGTGTACAAGTTTTGAACGATTTGAAGATATTTCAAGGATTTCATAGGTTTTAAAGGTTTGAAGAAAATTTTTTTTATGAGGTTTCTTTTCTGTTTTAAGGAAATTAAAAAAATTTTAATCTTTCGAGGAATTTAAAAGATTTTAAGTTATTATAAGAACAAGAATCCTGTTCGAAGGTTAGTCCTTCTCACTACATGTAAAAAGCTCTCTATACGATCGAACGCATCAAAGACAATTGTTAGCAAATTAATAGGCGGCTGGCGCACAGGACGAAAAATTCAAATAATAAAATAAATACAAATGTCAAATAAATAAACAAATATGACGAAATACATGCCAATTTTTTCTATTTGACGTTCCCGCTGCTCGTCAATAATAGAACAATTGTTGTAATTGGCTACGTTTCATAGATTTACATTAGATAACAATATTATGATAAAGAAAATTTATCTTAAGATTATCCTTGTTAATATTATAAACAAATTTAAAAAATAAATGCATTATTCAGCATTTGACAACAGAAAAATTCGTTTTTTTTTTCCGATGTCAGTTTTTTAAAATTAGGAACCTCATGATAATTTCTGCAAAATTCATAATTTGTTGATAATTTTTTTTTTTCAATCTAATGAGTAAATGCATTATTCGAGCTTTTATCGACTGAAAAATGAGTTTTTTCTATGTCAGGCCTTTTAATTGGGAACATCATGATAATTTTAGCACCATTCATAATTTGTTGATAAATTTTATGATTTTTTAAAACGAATTTAATAAACAAATACATTATTCGGGCATTTTTCGACGGAATTTTTTTTCTATACCAGTCCTTTTAATTGGGAAATTTCTTGATATTTTTAGCAAAATTCATAATTATTATATGAATTTTATGTGTTGTGAAACAAATGCATTATTCAGACATCTGTTGACGGAAAAATTGTTTTTTTCCGAAGTCAGTCCTTTTTATTGGAAACTTCATGATACAACCTCCCAGTATTTTCAAGTTCTCCTGAAACCTGGAACTATGCATATTCGAGCGGCGCGCATGCGCACTTTCGATGGCCACTTATTCTGCTGTTCATTTTGTTTTACAACAAGTATTATAATTATGATAACGTCAGAGTTTGCTTTTTGGCGGGACGTACATGCGTAGTGCCGGGCACGCTTGCGCAGTTGTAAGTGTCACGTGCGTCAACATCACTGGAAGCAAAAGGGTAGCCATTTCTGGAGCGGATACCCTTGACTGCCGAAGGAGAAATCAACGATCCATGAAATAAACTTTTTGGAAAAAAGCTGAAATTATCATCAACTTCCCAACTGAAAGGACTGAGATTGCAAAAAAAAAAAAAAAAAAAACTTTCCTGTTGACAAATGCCCGAATAATGCATTTTTAATTAAGTTTGTTTACAAAAACTTAATCAACTAATTAAGAATGTTGCTGAAATTATCATGAAGTTCCCAATGAAAAGGACTGACATAAAAAAACGAATATTTCCGTCGACAGATAACTCAATAATGCATTTGTCATGAGGTGTCTGAATTAAAAAACTGACATAGAAAAAAAAAAGAATTTTTATGTTGACAAATGCCTGAAAAATGAATTTTTTAAATTAAATTTGTTTATATCATTAACAAGAATAATCTTAGAGAAATTTGCTTGATTATAATATTGTTATTATCCAAATTTCTTGTAATATAAATTTAAAAAACGTAACATTATTGAAAATTATAGAAAACACACTTTCAACAAATAATTTATGTATAAGGTTGATTATGAACCAATCTGTTTAGATTATTACATTTTCATTTTTTTTTCTATTATTGTATAATGATGGAGTATCTTTGTGTAGTGTAAATATATTATACGCAAGTCATTACAACAGTTTTCCTATTATTAAAGAACACCGGGAAAGTCAAATAGAAAAAATGTATATTTTTGTCGTCATATTTGTTTATTTATACAAAAATTGAAAAACGAAATGAAAAGTCAGGTTTGATCACTTTTTTGGAAATGTCGGCTTTTTTAAAAACATTTTTACGTCTAAATCGGTCAATATTTGTGAGCTGTACGTTCTTTTGAACCAAAAGAGTCATTTTTTTCGCACTGTTGTGCCGTGGGGAGAGACGGCTAAACGTGTTGTCAGTTTGAATATGATGAAATAAAGATACTAAAATTACGAAGGTGAAAAGCGCTAAATATTTTAAGCGCTAGTCGAAATTCTACTAAGTTACTTAAATTATAATTTTACTTGATCTAATCCAACTATGGTCCGAGTTCTTTATCGCAAGTCAACTCACAGATGTCATATACAAAATATTTAGTTAGTTTTGAAAACTTAGCCCAGATGTAGGCTCCCGAAGCTACGACCACGATCCTTCTCGAAAAGATTGATCCCAACGCAACTGGAGGTGTATGTCGTCCGATTCGTCACTTCTCACAATACCAGAAGACGATCTATAATTTAGAAGGGAAAAAAACTGGTCACTGTTAATGGATCACTTATCGATTCACTTCATGGTAATCTAAAATAGACACAAGCATGAGAAACTGTTCAAGAATTACTTTTTTAAGTTGAGAACACTTTACTCGTAAGCATAAAAAATTGACCTGCTCTCATGAGAACATCACAGGGAGATCGTAAATAAAACAGTCCGAGCACAGGACTCATCAATCAATTTTCAAGTCATTATCACGTGATCATATTCGAGTTGTAAATACAAGCATCAATGACTAACATAATCCAAAGCTCTATCAGAACATGCACACAACTACAACGTCGACACATATCAGTGCTAACAAGAAGATAATGTTTTAGAGATCACACAAGTTGATCCATTCAGACAACTAAAGTTTGTCTAAACATGTCTTAAATTGAAAATAATCAATAGGAGAATTTCTATTTCAAAATTACATGGATAGTCAGAAAATGTCTGACTATTTCGAATCATTCTGGAAGTGATTCGATAAACGGATTCCATAATGTCAGCTTGGTTACACGGAGAAGATGGGAGTCTCAGGGACAACGCGGTGTGACTCATTGCAATTTAGACGTTACCCTGCTTCTAAACAGTTATTTGATTTAAAACTTCTTAGACAGAACAGTGACACATTTGTACTCCCCCCCCCCCACAATTAAATCTAGTCATGAGGAACGGAGTTTCATCTATTGAAATTCTTTAAGAACGGAATCCCTCATTATTAACAAAGAGAATTTTGTGCGTAAATGTTTCGAAGTGCTCTGTTGCCTATTTCTGATTCAATCAACGTTTGCCGCATGCTGAACCTCAATTGACACCTGAAATAAAAAATAAAAAAATGTCCGACTGAAGGCGTAGGCGAGCAAGCATCAGAACACTGTCCTTGAAAGTGGTTGATAAGTAAGGCACCGTCCTGAAATCTGCTTTTCATAATTTATTGCAAATCAGTCGGTTATTCAAGTTTGCGGTCATAGCAAGTGTCAGTTGCACAAATGCAAATAATTCATATAATAATGTAAGCAGTTAATGTCGGTCAGTACGTATTGCCGCTCGGACAAGCATTGTATCCGTCTTAGCTATTCAATGTCACAGACAAATTGTATAGTTTTTATCATACTTTAATCTACAGGAATTTGAAACTATAAATTCCACAGCATTATGCGGGTAGGATCCAAAATCTCGACCTGACCTTGTAACACACTTCACATGTATTTAATTTTCGGATTCTAACATGATTTTAATATAAATAGGCGTAATTCACCTACAAAGTAAGAAACTTAATCATGAGAAATGTCAAGACGCATTACCCTCATGAAAGTTCCGGATAGGAACTCATTACGAACCTACTCGGCGCCTTCACATAGTACCTGACCGCGTCCGGTCAGGTACATGCTTTCACATAACATCTGCCTGCAGGCGCGCTTACATAGCATCTGACCGTTCAGGTCAGATGCATTCTACTCCAACTGTCACAGTCATGGCCCGCAGGCGCAATCACATGGCATCTGGATGTTCGAAGACAGATGCATGGTTCTCCAATAGTCGCAGTCGATCGATCGAGTCGGAATTGAATTTGAATTTGCGAAACTGAATTTAATCATACGAAATTCATGTTTACAAGTACATCTTGCGAGAATCGAACGCGCAACATTCCGGCGACCAGCTAAGCGCTCTACCAGGTGAGCTACTCAGAAAACCTCTAGTAGGTACCTTTCATTGAGGAGAGTATCAATCCAAACAAACAAAAAACATACCTAAAGGTCCCCTCATCAGATTGATTCGGTTTGGAGCATACATTTAAAAGGTTTCAACAGTGGGTTCGGATTGATTCAGATTGAAATTGCTTTTCATTGACGGATTAAAAAGGATTGAAAATTCTTCCCGGTTAAATCTCGGAATCATTCAGAATGGGCACACGGATTGAAAGGTGGTTTTGGATTAATTCGGATTAGGAGCCCAGATTGAAAAGGATTGTAAGATGGGTTTAGATTGAAATTATGTTGACGGTCGGATTGCGAATTATGTTAAAATCATGTTAGCATCCGAAAAATAAATACATGTGAAGTGTGTTACAAGGTTATTCGAGATTTTGGATCCTACACGCCATAATGCTGTGTAACTTATAGTTCCAAATATCTGTAGATTAAAGTATGTCGAAAACTATACAATTTGTCTTGACCTTCGTGATTATCATTTAGTCTTGTTTTCACTGCGTTTAACTAACGGGTATATTTTCTACCGTCTGGCTGTTTGAGGACCAGTTATTTGACTGTCTTTGGAGGAAAATTTGAAAATAAAATTCTTAAAGGACTTTAAGTTTGGGGTAATTTTGTACGAGAAATGTTGTGCTAATCTTCTCCCATTTACTATTACTTACATTTTAACTTCCAATAGTTTTTCGAAGTTTTCGAGCTTGCTTCTCCAAATGAACTATGTAAATCTAACAATAACGATTAAAATGTTAAAATCGAAGTACATAATTTAAAAGCCTATAACTTTGTTTGGATGGAGCGAAATACAGCTTTTCTTAAATAAACATGATGCTGATTTAATTAACTTGAAATGTATATCGATTTCCGCTAAATTATATTCATGGTTATAAATAATATTTGTAACCATGAGCAATACTTGGCAAACATCCATGATTCCTTCTCTCGTCGCCTGGGCATCCAAAATCTCACCATGGCTTCTCCGCTCCAATTCTTGCCCGAGCGAAGAAGACCCAAGCCGAGCCCCCCCCCCTTGATCTGCCTGGATTTTTCCCGACTGACACATCGTCTATATCACCGTCCACACAGCTGGACCACCCACTACACACGCTGCCGCTAGTAGCGTTTGCTTAAATCCAAGGTACGCGATAAACCTCCCCCCAATGTATATAGCATTAGCAATAAACCGTCACATTAATTTTGAAATTACTTTGCTTTTCCGTTTGTAAATTAGTTTCACTCCCATTTAATTCAATAACTTTTGAATCAGTGTCAATCCACCGACTGACCTCAATATGGCGCCCAATGTGGGGCTGAGAGAAAATTTAACACACTTTTCATCACATCTTCTGCTCTACACACTCTTCTTATAAACAATGCTCCTTTCGCTCATAGTGCGCGTTACTCTCATGAAAGGAAAAATACTTTCACCTCTGGGAGTGAATAAACACCCAGTGGCGCCCATGAACTTCGACATGGACTCTTCGGTGCCTGAACCAAGAGTTTAACTAACTGAAGCATCTCCACCCTAGTAGTAATCACTAGAGCACGGACTCCTCGACAAATCTACCCCATCTGGGAAACCCACCCCTTGGAAAATCAAGACCCTGTGGAAATCTCTCCACATCCCCGTAGATTTCTGAACCAGGAATTCAACCAACAGGAGTTTCCCACCCTGGAAATATTTTATAGAGCACGGACTCCCCCCCCCCACACACAGCTTCCCCTTCAAGAATTAAAAGTCTGCTATAAACATGGTCACCACCTCACAACAACCAACCCCCATTCGAAATCAAGCGACTGTGAAAAACTCTACAGCTGTAAAGAACTAGCACCCTGCAGAAATCCCACTCCTTGGACAAAAACAAGGCCCTGTGGAAAATATCTAACCCCCTGTAGGAAACCTACCCCTTGGTCACAATCAAGGCCCTGTGGGAAAACCTACCCCTTGGACACAACCAAGGCCCTGTGGGAAACCCACCTGTTAAACAAAATCAACGACCTGTGAAAAACCCACCATTTGGACAAAAATCAAGGCCCTGTGGGAATCCCACACCCTCGTCGATCTCTGAACTTGGATTTCAACCAGCAGGAGCACATCCATCCTGAAAATATTTTTCCAGAGCATGTTCTCTCCCTTAACAGGCTCCCCCCTACTTAAGCATTGTTGTAAACATGGCTACTCCTGAATAAAACTCACACTTTGGACAAAAACAAAGCCCTGTGGGAAATATCCAACTCCCGTGGGAAACCTACCTCTTGAACAAAATCAAGGCACCCAGCACCCTTACACTGCTCCTGAAAATTTCCGGCCTATCAGCTGAATGCCCTTTATTCTGAAGACGATAGAGAGGCTGGTCGAGAGATATTTCAGGGATGAGGTGCTTTCAACCTCTCCGCTGCATAGAGGGAAGCACGTCTTTCGGGCAGGCTGCTCGGTAGAAACTGCGCTTCATGCTGTCATGACAAAATTGGAGCAACAGCTGGAACAGAGAGGGTATGCTATGGGCACTTTCTTGGATATGGAGGGTGCCTTCAGCTATACCCTTCCAGCAGTCATCTGTCGAGAGGCTTCAAGGTGTGGCGTGCCAGACCAGCTAGTAAGCTGGATAGGAAGCATGCTACGCCGGAGGCGACTCAAAACCAGATGGGACGAAAGCCTAGTCAGGGGAATAGCGCCGCGAGGATGCCCACATCTCCTGTGTAGCATTGTAGTGGAAGATTTCCTTCGTATGCTAAATAAGAAAAGGTATTATACCCAGGGATACGCGGATGACTTTTTAATCCTAGTTAGGGGGCAAATCTGGAAACGTTGATGGGTTTTACAGAGCCAGCGCTGCGCATCGTAGAGCTTTGGTGCGTGTCACATACGAACTAATCAAAATCTATTTTTGATTTCCTAAAAGCCCATGAAAATAAATGGCTGCCTAAACTTCCGCGAGAGACTCGTCTTTCCTGTTTCATTTTTATCGTGGATTTGTACTCCTACTCTCAACCGAGTGTCGTCCCAAATGTCACAAAGTGAAAAAAAAATTAAGGTTTTCGCAAGTGCGCTAAATCCGAAATAAATTTTGTATCTCAAAATTTCACGATAATGTTAAAATTTATTTTACACACAGAAACAAAATAAAATAGGTCAAGCAACATAGAAAGAACAATAGTGAGATTCAGAAAGAGCACGTTCTACGATGGGGAGAACGTGTCAATAGGTAAAAAAAAAGAAAAAAAAAATATTAAAAAAAAAATTGATACAGCTCACCAAATCCTTGTGCTTGAAACTACCGCTCACTCGACACATATACGTAGGAAATTTTTTTGAACCAAAAGGAAGAACGAGGGTGGTCTTAGTTCACTTGATTTCCTCTTGCCGGCTGAGCGAGCGAGCGAGAAACCTTTTTTTTTTTTTATTTCGTGGATTTGTAATCCACTCTAGTCTTTAGGGATTCACGAGAGCCACAAAACACGCGAATACCCGTCTGGGCCTTCCGAGATCATTACTCTATTTCGTTTTAAGATTCGAGTAAGAATAATGATTTCTAGACCTTTTAATTTCGTTTTACCCAGGCGGAATAAAACACGGAATCAACGGCACTCCCGTTGCCAGGCCGAGAAAAATATAGTCTCGGTAAACCGTGGTGGGTGGTGACGAGGAACCGTTCCCGTGACGCTCCTGCCTCCCGTCGAACAGAGATTAATTTTCACGTCCGGATTACGAATTTTATTGATGGGCCACTCGATCTATATCCGCGGCTTATTCCCGTTACCGGACGAGAAAAGTATAGTCCCGCTAAACTGGGATGGGACGTGACGACTTACGAATAGAAAATTTGCACTTCAATGTTTCGGCTGAATTCGAATCACGACGCACAGACGGGCAAAAAGTTTGAAGGGAATCTGCCTTGTGCTAGGTCACTCAGTAGACTGCACTTTTTAGTTCTATCCGATGGTTTATAATTGTGGTGATTCAGGTGGAGATATTCGCATAGTTGCGGAATTTTGACTGGGAAGACAGGGATACGTCGCATGATTTCCAGCTTTTATTTCTAGGTGTGCGAAATTCGTATTGCTAATTGCATGCGCTTGAACTTTTGCACCTGCGAGATAGGAACCTCGTCAGTACTTTACGGAAGTAAGGTGCTTCGAAGGCTTTTATGCTTCCCAAGAGAATGATCAGTTTCCAATTCGCATCAGAATTGATGCAGGTTAGAATTTTAAACTTGAAATTAAGTGTCTATTAATTTCAACCCTTTTTTCGTTCATAGAAAAGCGAGCATTTCAGCGTTACGAATTACTGCTGAGTAGACACGTGGAGTTGTTTTGGTACCTCCACGTACTTTTGCTGTCAGACCTCAGTAGGTAGTATATAGGGTGAGGAGTGAGAGAGACTTATGGGAGGATAGCGTGGAAAGAGAAAGAAAAGATTAGCGAGTAGAGAAACCAAGGTGCATTGACTTGTCTGCATGTAAGAAAGAGACACACTTATGGCGAGAATATGCGAAGAAAGAAAGGAGGCAAGACGAGTGTGAAGCGCAGGCCGCCGCGGTCGTGTCGCTGTGTTAGAATAAGATAGCGATGTCTTAAAGCGTTGGCGAAAGAGAGAGAAAAGTATGTCTCGCGTGCACGAACATGATCGGTTCGCATGGCTAGTGAACCCGCACTTTCGTTCTTCCTTGAATTCTTACAATGTTTTTGTTTTTAAATCAGATTTTTTTTCTCGAATTGATGCCCTGACAAAAATTTACCCTTCCCTTAATTCTATTTTTCCCGATACGTACAATGAGTCGTGGTTTTTATTTATCCTTAACTTAGATCTAGGTACGCATCGTTCATTCGATACATGCATACATTTTACTTCCGCAATCCTCTCAGCACATATTTGAAACTGAACCTTGATGATTGTTTGGACCATTTGGTACAGCAGTGTTCCAAATCTGATTATTCGATTTAGGTCAGAGGTGATTAATTGCTTTTACTATTAATTGGGAGAAACCTCCTTCTTCCAAGAATTTCTCTCTTTCTCTCTTAGATCAATCCATCTCCCCATTTCAATTTATAGAAAGTCTAATGACGGAAGCTAATGTCGGTGATTTGACACTCATACACAGAAACACACACACGTATATATAATTAAAAACTAAAGGTTAACAACCACCGCAGGGTCCCACTGGGAGCAACTGTCATCTAAACAATGACATTGCAAATTTAACGATCAGCCCGGACAAATGCGAGTTCGGCTGCTCGGAAATCAAATACTTAGGATTTAAAGTTAACGAAAATGGACTCCAAATGGACGACGAAAAAATTCAACCAATCCTAGAATTCCCTAAACCTAAAAATATTAAACAATTACAGCGCATAATAGGGATGGCAAGTTGGTACAGAAAGTTCATCCCACACTTTGCCGAAATAGTAGAACCAATGAACAGGTTATTGAAAAAAGATAAAAAAAATGGGATTGGGGATTAGAACAAGATGAGGCTTTCCAAAAAATTGAAGATCTAACTTCAGCACCTATATTAACCTGCCCAGATTTTACTAATTGCTAATTACGTAATCGCTTACGCGAGTAGAAGCCTAAACGACGCAGAATCTCGTTACTCGGCATCCGAAAAAGAGTTCCTGGCGGTAATTTGGGACATACGAAAATTTATTCCATATTTAGAAGGTTACAGCTTTAAAGTAATAATGGACCACTTAGCGTTAAAGTGGCTCCATAACCTAAAAAATCGCACTGGCCGATTAGCCAGATGGGCATTAGAATTTCTAGAATATGAATACGATGTCATATATCGTAAAGGTAGTTTAAATTTAGTCCCTGATGCCCTCTCGAGATCAGGGGAACCAACGACAAATATAGCATTTGCGTTAGCTTGTAGCGTAGAAAAAACAAATGCGTACGTTAACGACAAAACAGACGACTGGCACTCTACCAAATTCCGACAAGTACAAAAAGACCATAAGAACATAAAAAATAGCGATCCAGAGTCACAACTCTATTTTTACAGAACTGACCCACTAAAATCGACTCTTTTACCAGACTCTAACCCTTGGAAACTCGTCGTACCTACAAAATTACGAAACCAAGTTCTAAAAGAAAACCACGATGCCATACAAGCAGGACACTTAGGTTCCGAAAAAACGCACACGAGAATTTCCGAGTACTACTTCAGGCCAGGGATGTATTCGGAGATAATTAAATACGTAAAAAATTGTAAAACAATGTGAAAGAACGAAACCGAATAACCAACCGAAATTAGGGCTAATGGGAAAAAGAATCGTTGAAGAAACATGGACCATGATTGCTGCAGTAATCATGGGCCCGTTACCGATTTCAAAAAACAGAAAGAATCAATATTTACTAGTTTTTGTGGATCTTTTCACAAAATGGGTCGAAATAATCCCGATTAAGAAAGGAAACGGAACAACGAAAAAGTCAGAATTCCACAAACATGTCATTTCGCGCTGAGGAATACCGCGGATTCTCCACACCGATGATGGGACAGAATTTAAGAACAAAAATTTAAGGGAACTAACGGAAAAATTCGGAATTAGACACAAGAAAACGCCAAAATATTACCCACAAGCTAACCCGGCAGAACGATACAATAGAAAGATTAAACAGATAAATAAAACATATATAGGCAACGATCACTCCACCTGAGACGAGCACATAGACGATTTGCAGTTCGCTTTAAATACTAGCAAAAACTGGTCAACCCAATTTACCCCAGCATTCTTAAATTTAGGCCGCGAATTAGAAAAAAAACATAGAAAACCATAGGGTAATCGAGTTCCAAAGCGCGGACAAATGGACAGATCTATTGAGAAGGTTACAAATTATAAAAGAAGAAGTCCAGAGAAACTTAGGTAAAGTGAACGAAAGACAGGCAATCTACGAATTGAAAAACCATAAGGGAAAATATATAGGCGAATTGATCGCAAATGATATTAAACTAGAACAGCTGGCACAGATATAGGTAAATAGACGCCTGAAATACTAGGGAACTTAGGATAAGATACTTTTACTCAAAATATGACAAATGGTAAAGGATCAATAGCATAAAGAATTCACACTGACTCAAAATACTCAATCGACTCACGATAACCTAACTCACTAAATATTAAGACTAACAAAGACAGAAAAATTCGTTTCCCTCTCAGAATTATGGACTACTGCAAGCTGTGCAGCAACAATATAAGGGAGCCTAACATCATCTGCAACTTTAAAAACTGCAAAACTCTACAATGGCTGATCTTGCGTAGAGCAGGAGTACCAGAAGAAGCACTAAAGTACCACCCCCACCGACACATCAGAAAATTGTTTCGGAGAGAAATGGCCCAAAAAGAACAGGGAGAACCCAACAGAGAAGCGCAGCACGAAAGAATCAAAATGAAGGAACAAATGCTTATCAGAGTAAAATTACACCACGGACTAACAGAGTACGAAAAAGAGGACAAACAATGGGAAGACCTGTGGAATCAAAGAATGGCGGAACAGAGTAAAATTATATCACGGACAAACAGAAAACGAAAGGGTGGAAATCGACAAACAATGGGAGGAACTAAGGAAACAAAGAAAGATGGAATACATTAAACAACTACAGTAAATCAACATAAAACTGAAAAAAGACTAGAAATAAAACACATTTACTATTTGATATACAAATTCCTTATTACAACCTAATATTTGACAATTAAACTAATGTAGGGAAAAAAGGAATCCCATATGTACACCGAGAATTAATAAACTAGTTTAAATTTACATACAAAACAAGACTCCTAAAGACGCTACGAATACAAGGGACAACATCCTTTTTCTTTTCCTTTTTTTTAATGTTAGAGGAACCATAAAACCAAGGAAGAGAGCTGAAGTAGAAGAATAATCGAGATCACTGCGTCTTTTCTAAATAACCTTAAAGAAACCCCGGAAATAAAACACAACACTTAGGAATTAGATTTATTCATTGACTCCCAAACTTTACAATATCTAGACAGAGAACTGAACCAAAATTCAGGCATATACCCGAACCCCCGCGGGGGAGAGAGTGTGTGACAGAGCGGTTACATTAAAAACCTATCTGTCACGGCCTTGTACGAAGGGATTGGCGGGCCGCGACCGATAACAGGCGAAATGCCCCGAGGGGTCCCGAAGCCCCATGCACCAAGCTCCCGATTCACCTTTTCGCGCCCATTCATTCAGTCTGGACTGACTTGTGTCCTATTTAAGTAGTTTTACGTTCTCACAGTGCTCTTAACCGTCGTCACGCTCTGCTCACCATACCAGGTCGTCACGTCGGACTACCGTCTTCTCGGTTCCACCAAGCTATATCCTGATTTTCTGGACACTAGATCCCCACTCGTCACGACTCGACACCCCCGCTGTGGGTATCGATAGCAGGGATGTAAGTCTGTAATTAACTCATTTACTGCTTACTGATTTGTTTAATTGTGTCTAATCCCCAACTCGACACTCCAACTCCTAATTTCCCTCCTCGGTTTTACCCTGTAATATTCTATGTAATAGAATTGACGCTTTCCTTATACTTCCCCTAATTCCCATACGTTTAACTCTCGCATTTTAGAACGGAGATATTTTCTTTTTTCTTAAAAACTGCATAGTCTTGGCCCAACTCCTGCGACATCGAAATGCCTCCCTGGTCGCACGAAAATTTACTAAGTGCCTTTTTAAAATTGAATCCCATTATTTAGAAGAGTAATGGAGAGGTGATGTGAAATGAAACAGGTGATGAAAAATCATTGAATTTTTGTGGACCCCGCTCCAACAGTCTAAACGGAGAAATAACATGTTATATAACTACAGTAGTATTGAGACTTACCACATCCACATCGAATACATTTTTTTCCAAAGATCGCAACTTTTGATGAAGAACGACAATTGTTCTAGATGGCTGTTTCACACACTGTTTACAAATCTTATTCTCAGACGAACTCCCGCAAGACAAACACACAAGAGCATTAAAAAACTGGGAGATAGTAGCCTTTTGCTTATGACTGGGTAAAGAAGCTCCTCTGGTAAGAACTTCACGGTGAGGCATATCTTTAAACCTACAGTATTCATGTTAAATTTACATATTAGAAAACTCAAAGTTAACTTATTTTCAAATTAACTTGATGAAATTAACTTACCACATATGCACATCGGCACCTAGCAGATTTAGGCATCGATTAAGAGGCGGAATGATTACCCTCGTGATGTAATAAACGGCATTCGGACGTAGATTTTGATCAGCTAATAATTCAGAAGGTGATCGGACTGAACGTATAAGCGTTTCGCTTGGCGCCCCAGCTACAATGATATATGGAACTCTTTCACTGGTTCGAGGAATAGCTCTAGGATCCTTTTTCATCAACCTGCGAGTTAGCTCCAAAGCAGGTACGCAAGCATTTTTCTTGTAACCTCGGAGTCCCCGAAATTCTCTGGCAAAAGTTAAGTCCTGAATTGATGCAATGCCTCGAAAAACTTTGTCCAATTGTCGTATTACGTATTGTTTGACTAGAGACAAGTCTTTAGTATCAAAGAGAATTTTCAGTGATTTCTCTAAAATCTGTAACAAATAAATTCAAAATTAAATTAAATATCCATACTTCTACTAATCAGTACAATTTTTCGAAAAACAAACTTGAATAATTTTTGAAAAATACTTTATAATTAATCTATCATACTCTAAATTAAAATTGTTCGTAATTTCATACCTTTGCAGCTGCTGGGCAACCATCTCTGCGAACAGTTTCGATTCCTTTGGCAAGATATTCCGGTTTATCATTTTCAACAGTTTCGTAAGAATATCCACAGTATCGTTTCTTTGTCTGTACTCAAGTAAATTCTAGATGAAATTCATTAAAACCTAATTGAAGGTGTTGATGTCGCCAAGTTATATTTATTAATCAAATGAATACACTTTTCGAGACAAATAAACAATAATATTCTTTGAACAGCACGCAGTTCTAATTGAAGGGTGTCAGGGCATAACCATATAAGTGTCACTTTCTTTAAAACACGTTTTATTGGCTTAAAAATTATTTAAAATCCCACCCCACATTCTAATGAAAAAATTTATTTCTACATTGCTTAAGCAATTTTTATTTTAACAATTTATTTAAATATAGGTCACCAATTGGGCTCACACAAATCAATTCGTGAAGAGGGCAGAAAGCACCTTCACTTAAGGGTTTCGTAGGAACGGGTACGGTTAAGATTTTTCCAATATTTTGGAAAATTTCTAATAACGTATGTTAGTTTGCAATGTCTCGAACAGAGTTTTCACTAGGTTTCGCATTATACACGTGAAACACATCTTTATGTAACGATCAAGTGAGTAGCACTAATAGTTTCCGCGCTAAGCGTGCGCAACAGGGTCATTTTTAGTCAAAGGGCAAAGTTTGTATGTACAAGTATTTACATAGCAACGTCTTCATGAATGTTTTTCTCAGGGTTCTCATTATTTTTCTTCGCATTAAACACATGAGGTACAGGTCCATGCAAAAATTGAGGTTGGTAGACCTAGTACTTTTTGATCTAAGCGTGCTAATAGGGTCATTTTGAATCGAAAGTCCTACATTTGTATATATTTACATAGCAATGCTATGAATATTTCTTTCACTAATTTTTCTCGCAGTAGACACGTGGAACACAACAAATTGTTCAAAAAACTTAAAAATAATTTTTTGTTATTGAAAAATCAAATATTAGTTTTTGCGCTATCAGTTCTCCAATGAAATAATGACAAAATAATTTGTTTTGCAGTTTAAAAAAATTTTAATTGGCTTTTCCAAATTTAGTTAATTTTTTCCAAAGTCAGGTTTAGTTTGTTTCTTTTATCGACAAAAACAATAATTCATTAGGGGAAACCAAAAATTAGTCTATTTATATATATTTTTACAAAGAAGTTATTATTTTTCATGCGTAGAATTTTTTTAGTGATGTAAATAATCAAAAAACTAATTAATAAAAGAGTGAATTGGGGGATGGGGAGAGAATTAGTTCGCTTTCACACTATCCCGTTTCCAAGTTTAAATGTCATTGGAAACGGTATGGGGTGTCACCGAACTCACTCTTTCGCCGGCTCTAAATACCTATTGTTTTTGGATAATACCTACTTCAAACTTTCTTTCCCTTTGCGATTTTTTATGTCTACTGACATCTCCGCATTAAATATTTTTCTGTGAAAGTAGCAGATATCTGATAAATTGGATAATTTACTTCCGTTTTTATTACACCATATTTGTGTGAAAACTCTAGTAACCAATCGAAATTATCACAACTTTTAATAAATTTTCGATGATTAATAATACACCCTCTGTAATTCATGTGGATAAAGAAAAAACTCTAGAAATTATCACGAAAGTATCAACAGCAGGTAAGCAGGCAGCAAGGACTAAAAGCCCCCCATGTGGGGTTGCTGATCCCCCATCGGGCGCCTCCCCAGGTTGCGGATGGGGGAACACCTCCCAGATATGGGTGGTACCGGGGAAATCAAATACCTGGGGTGGACAAAAACCAGCTAGGGGTAGGAACCCTGAATTATAGCCAGCCATGAGTAGGTATGTGAAAAACAATATACCCCAAGGGAGTAGCAATCTCCCCACTGATTCCGATCGGGTTCCAGCCCCGGTGGTCAGTTCCGGTTCCATGAATTTTGGAATGAACCAAACATACTTGGAGAGAAGCGTGTGTGAGGAGCTTAGAGGTCCTTTGGAAGTGACGGAGGAGGTGGAAGTGTCGGTCAACAAGATGGACATCGCAGAAATGAATGCCAAACTCTCAGAGACGTATGGTCTCCTTGAAGAGTTACGAGGCACTATAAAAGAAATGGTGGACTTCAGCAGCATGAAGAAGAATATGTGGCTTCCAATAAAGGATGGGCTGGAACGAGCGGAGCGACTCATGGACGACCTGCGCGATCACTCTATGACGACCGAAGGACTTCATAGGGATTTGATCGAGGATGTTCGACGAACTGCCCGAACGAGAGCTGATGAAAAGACCCTTCAGAGGTAATCTGAAGGCTTTCGTGGAGCTGCAGAAGATCTGGCTGTAATTCTGGTGCGCATTGGACACCTTAAAGTGGGGTGGGTATCTTGCCGTGTGCACAAGAAGGCGGAGACAATAAGGTGCTACCGTTGCCTAGGCTCCGGCCACATGGCAGCGAACTGCGAGGGTCCAGATAGAATCAAATCATGCTAGCGATGCGGTAAAGAGGGGCATAAAGCTGCAGTATGCGAAAGCACACCGCAGTGCTACCTCTGCACCGCAAAGGAACATAAGCCCCGGACAGACCATCGCTCGGGGACAAGGAGTTGCTTGGCGTTCAGAAAGGCAGCTTCGTTGAGGAAGCCTCTTGGACGTGCAAGCTGACATCGCAGCTGGGCAGGTCCGACAAGAAGCCTAGTCCACCAGGAGAAGACCAAGCTGGTACAAAGGATGAATGCCGAGGCATGTCCAAAAAAAACAGCACACCCTGAAGTAATGCGAAAGCGGTTACGGGGGGAATCATGCCTAGGAGAAAGGGTGGTGGTTTTTAGTCGGTAGTTGGTAGCATCACTATAATGATCGAATTAAGATCATTGTGTATATTTATATATATCAAGATCATTGTAGTGATGATATCAATATCCCGACACTACCGAGAAGTGCGGACCCTTCTCGGTGTGTGTTAGCACATTTTCCACCTTCCCTCGTAAAAAAAAAAGGACTACAAGTCCGGCTGGGGCCTTTGATTAGGCCACCGGACGTGTCCTAGACTTGCAGATTAAGGGTCCCTGTACCAAGGGTTTCTGCCGAATACGGTTACACAAATTAATAGGCAATCGTGGACAATAGTCCAGGGATGGTCCCGAAGGAAAAAACCCCCAAGCGCAGGCGTGAAAAACCATACCGAAGGCTTCATAGCACCAGGGATTGGTGTTCCTTACGGTGTACCTAGGATATCAGATCGCCTTCTAGAGTATTCAGACTTTACCCCTGCACGCAGGGCTCGGCGGGGGCGGGCAGTGTATTTCCCTATCTACTCGTGGGATCAAGCATGGAGAACGAAATTTTAAATAGAAGCTAATGTGAGGAGTTGTACGGAGGTGAGTTGGACGTAACGGAGGAGCAGGATTCGAGTCGCAAAACCGATGTGAGAATCTGCAAAGAACGAGTAAGGTCTCTTATAGAGAAGGAGACCAAACTCATTGGAAAGGTGGAGAGTGTACTAAAAAAAAAGAGGATTATTGCGGGACAAAGATATTCATGTATCCACCAATAAAAAAAGGGTTAAATGAAGCGTGGTAATACCATGTGAACGAACAGATGCGGAACAACGTAAGATCAACATAAGATCCAGGTTGATGGAGCAGGGCCATCGACCATAAGGAAAGAGTAGAAAAAAGAGAAACCTGCAACCAAAACGAAGGGAAAGGAAAACCTAAGACGTAAGGAGATCCTAAGACGCTCGCGACCTGAAGTGGTTGAGGGAACAACCTACGCCGAGCACCCAAAGGACTTCTAAAAGATCAAGCCTTGGTGTTAAAATCAAGGATGTAAGGCAGACGACGAGCAGCGACATCCTAATCGAGATGCGAAGTGAGGAACAAGGCAGGTTCAAATTGACTACAACTATCAAGGAGGCAGACGAAGAGGGGCGAAACGTGCGCAAGCTCGACAACATGCACGGTGAGCCTCGATCAACTTTAACCGAAAGATCCTTCACGTTAGATGACATTTATTGGATATTGTTTTATGTTGCCAAAAAAGTGATTTAAACAAAAAATCCCATTTTAATTTTTTTTTCAAAGATTTTAAACTTTTTTTTATTTGTTTATTTTTTTTTTTAATGATGCGAGCATCATTTAATTACAACCTGATATGAGCCCGTGATTAAAACAATGTTTTATCATTTTTTGCTGCGATAAAAGGGGTTTTCTCAATTATACAAAAACCTCTGCAGATTATACAGTTCTTAATCTGGAACATACTTTCATAATGCTTTTATAACAACACTTAAGGCAAAAAGAAGCATATTATATTTTAAAAAAAAACAGAAATTGAAACCAATACAATAAATTGCTTTTTTTTAAAAAAAAGCGCTGCCACGATTTTTTAAATTGCATATCATTAATATCCGAGTATCATCCGATGAGAAAATTCTGCAAAAAGAGTCCATTACGTAACGTGGTGGCTAACCACTCTTTATAGATCCTTCTCCGGCTTTTCAGGATTAAACATTAGACCGTGATTATTCCCATGGTCGTTACAAGCTCAAATTAGAATATAAATTTAGAGATAAGATCTTATTATAACCTAAGGTGTGAGGAGTGAGCGAGAACTTCATTTATTTATTTTTTTGAGAATAGAGAGAAAGCGAGCTATTTAGGTTAGAATTTTTCGACTAAATTGTATGTAGCCTGTCACTAATAATTAGGTTGGATTAGGTATCTGGAGTCATAAGGTAAGGAGGACCTGACGTCCTACAACAATCTCGGAAATCGCAGAGTCTACTTTATTGAGAAAATCCGACAGAGAAGAACACTGCCATCAATTCCAATCACCCACACCACGCACTATACCACCCGCACTACCTCACTAATACCAAGTATACGTCACTCTCGCGCATCCACGGTCACTTCACTATCACGGGGCCCATTGGGATGTCTAGCAAGCCACTACATAATAATCCAAGTCTCAATTTAGTCTTTTCTAAAATTATTAAAATAACTGCCAGGCCATGCCAGGCTCGACACTTGTCAACACATGGAGGCAGCCATCTTACACTGACCGGCGTTCCACATACCGGAACGGTGGACCGAATTCCATCGCCCAGAGTCCCTGAAATACAGCTTGGGAGGGCAGCACCAACTGGGCCAAGAATTGTGGTGCGTGCGGGAAAGAACTGGCGAGGCAGAGGACGTAGGAGAGATCAATTTCGTGTCGGCTATCGACGAGTCACGAGTTTTGAGTAGAAAGACAAATAGCCACAAAGTTACTCAGACGAGTCCATTTTTCTGCCGGATACCCGACGTAAAATATGGAGGACTCTGAAATTCCGAGGTTTAAAGTAGGCGTCATATCTTTCGTTTCTCTATTTGTTCTAGGGTTCATGAGATGTTGTGAGTTTTGAATTCATTATTTGTATAGTTTTTTTTTTGTTGAGATTACTTAGACCTAAGATTTGACGGGAAAGAAAAATGTCGCGTTCAGATAACTGGTTTGATCGATTACTCAGGCAGACACCATGTTTGGTGTAGTGGACCTGTTCCTCTTTGACAGATTTTTAATTTAGGATTAAGCAATTAGTGTTTTGTAACTTTTAATTGTAATGAGCAGTGCATTAGTTTGCCTTATGAGATTCTCATTGTTTTTTTCACAATCTGAGTATACGAAGGTTAATCATGGTTCGGGTTTAAACACCTTTTTTTAAATTCACGTTATACCTTTTATATGGGTACTATTGCTAAATTTAATTAAACTTTACATAGTCTTACTATATTTTTTACT
The DNA here is from genome assembly GCA_011634705.1 of Andricus grossulariae. Lineage (NCBI taxonomy): Eukaryota > Metazoa > Arthropoda > Insecta > Hymenoptera > Cynipidae > Andricus > Andricus grossulariae. Next base: position 229,893,215 of record JAABKJ010007545.1, read on the forward strand.
AAATTTAATTCTGCAGTGCTTTTCTCGCCCCCATGAAATCCCTCTCCTTGAACTAGGGACTTTTTATAAGAGATCCGTTATATACATTTTTTTTGTAAACATTTTGGAGTGACGCCGAACAGGTGTCTGGCGCCTAACAGGTAAATATACCATTCAACTATTTTCTGTTCCTACGTTGTCGATGCCATGTTGTAGCGATGCTCCCAGCTTATGTCCCATAAGACTGGGAAAGTCGTCATAGCACCCATTACAAAATTTTTAGGGACCGACAACCTGGCCACTTTGCAAAATTTAGTTCAAGATGAGTCAAATCTGAATTCAATTTTGAACCCCAGTGCGATAGATAGCGCGAATCAGGCTGCAGTCCTATTCTCACGGGAGTCTAATGCAAGCGTTTCGTCATATGTTCCTCCAGCGACGTCTGTAAATGCATTTCTAAATTCATCTGCTGTTGTAATAACTCCTACAGTGTCTAAGCAGCCTAGGCCTAGATGCTTACAAACAGAAACGCAAAGAGGGTCTCTGCAAACAAGTTATTGTTTATACAATAATGAAATAATGAATTTTCCAATTTAACACACTTGACCAGTCTCCACTATATTTAGCTACTTTATTGAACAATATTTTCTAGGCACTTCATGATTACTTGGAAAAGGATACCGAATCCAAGAATTCAAAGTAAAATTTTAAGATGAACTAACGTTTGAAAATCTCACTGTTTCGGAATATATATCGAAATTTGCTTGCCTGGCTGTAAATAAAGAACATGAATTTGTAAAATATTCTACAGATTTAAGACACATATACATGTCAACCCATAATTAACATTTTCTTCCATAATTACAGTTAATGCTGGATTCCGATCTACTCCTCCCAGGGAAAACCACTGTTCTTCAAGTTGTTCGGAGACCCATGTGTCAGTGCATTCTGTACTAGTTACAAACGACCAGAAAACCAAGTGTAGTGGACTACCAAGTTCTCGTTCGTAACGTCGAACAATTGCCACTTGTTAAGTAGAATTAACTTGGCCTTTCTTATTGTATTTCAATTTTAAATGCCCGACAAATATTATTCCAGTACACTCTTTACTTACGAAATATTTTTTTTCTAGAAAATTAAGATGCAGTGGTATTTTTTTATTGCCAACGCTGATAAAACGCATACGGATTTAGTATGGTAAGAAACAAAAAAAAAGAAAAACGAATGAGCGTGAATCTGTTCCGGTGAAACAGAAAAATAAAAAAAAATCTTCTCAAGAAATACAAGAAGGTTTCATCATCCATATTCAAGTATAAATATTACTTACATTTATATTAATTTTTGACTTCGTTATCATAGCAAATTTGTAGCTTACTGTTCTTAAAATATTTCACCTAATGCATGATATTAACTGTTTTGCAGAATGCCTCAGATATAGATAAAGTTTTGAAGGAAAAGCCAGATAAACTTGATGAAAAAGTACTTCAAGAAAGATACTTCGTTACATCAGCTGTAGAAGCTGTGGATGTAAGAGTCAAATTATTCTACGCCGTGGTTATTCAGTACCCAATTTCGGCGTATGGTGTATGTTTAGTCTTCCAAAAATTGTTGTGCCAAACCCGTGTTTATTCTCAAGGCAGTACTCTGGATCCGACCATCTTCGCCGCATGGTTCGAAGCACTGTCCTGGTATGTTATGTAAGTGTATGAGTGTGTGGGTGTTTTATTACTCGAATACGTCAAGTGACCATGGAACGTGATTTCCCCGTAGGTGCCTAAAGCGCAAGAAGATTGCTGAGTCATTTTTGAATCTTCTCAAAATCGGCTTCGACCCCCACGGTCAAGATCTCGAAAGGCCCATTTATTCTTGGTTCAACACGAGCTTTTTCTGAGGTGAACTACAGTTAAGATGGGTTCCGAACCACCGAAGCCACTGTAGAAGTACATAGAAAAATTTCCATTTCTACCGGCTCAGGGATTGAACCCCAGACTTCCTTCATGGAAGTCTGATGCGCTATCGTTTTGGTGACCAAGGCCTGATCTGATTACCTTATTTTACTGACAGAATTCTTTTCTGGCAGTTTAACGCCAAAATATCATTTTTTATTACATTATGAGCAGATAATGTTTCTTATTGGCCCGCGAGGTTATTTATCGTCTATCCAATATAAAATTACCAGCAAGAGGGTCAAGTTTCTTCTCGAGTGGCAATGAATCATGTCAATTTATGCAAAACTGTAGCTATAAGATGTCAGCTAAATTTGAACCATCGATTCGCTTGCAAGACATCGAGCTATATGCCCTTTGTCAATGGACCCTCAAAGAAAATTGTTATGAACTCCATTCCATTCTTTAAATACTTTCATTCGCTTTTACCATCCAATGCGTTGAACGAATATGTAACGATACCAAAAAGTACATGGTACAACATGTGAAGCCACTTGTTTTTATTATGATTCCATTTGAGAATGGACCAAAGTTTCTTGTAGTCCATTACTGCATTTTAGACAAAAATCACAAAGTTATATTAATAACAGATACTTTTTTTAGACGTTAAACATGACGAACATTACCAAGCTTTCAAAGTAACCTACCAATTTTCCTTGAACCACTTTTTAATCAAACTCGCGTTTTTCATTTTATACATAGAAAATACTATGAACGAATTGCAACTTCTAATTTTAATCCAAATGAGGTGAGATACGGAAAATTGTTTTAAGGAGGGATCGCAGCTTTTAGAGATTCCCACAAAATTAATGAATTTTAATTAATGTTATCGAAAAATGAAATTGCTTTATTTTTCATTTCTGTGAGGATAATTTGGAATTTTACATTTGTTCATATAATTTGTGAAAATGAAAATGAATAAAAAAGATAAAGTTATAAAATAGGCATTTTTCGCTTTATTTGTTAACTAAGTAATACAATAAAAAAAATAGATTATAAAAAATAGATTTTAAAATAGGCTGTCATAATTCTCTTTATAATTTAGTTAAGAGTATTTAGAAGAAATAAAGTCAGAATCGATTAAGAATTGCCTTCTCTAGGCAATTCTTCTCCTAAGCCCCAAGATCTGGCTGAAATGGATGCCTCCCTCTGTGGAGAAATCTCGCAAGAGTCCGACTTCTGGACCATCAATTGCTCAGTTTATGGTGCTGCGAGAGCTTTGGCTGATTCAAATCGAAGGCTCAAAGCGTGCCAAAAATATGCCACGGCACTTGCGAGATGGATGCAGAAAGCTGTCATCCTTGGGTCGCTTCGTGTCCTTAAGACACACGAGGGTTTCCCCGGCCTGTCGTTGTGATTTCATTGTGTCCTGTGATTACCCATCTCACGTTTGTGAGACGTGGCCATAGGTGTGATTTACCGTGGTTCTACTGAGAGCCGGTGTCATTTTTAGATGGCAGTTGCTCCCAGTGGGACCCTGCGGTGCTTGTTAACCTTTAGTTTTTAATTATACATATACAAAATATAATAGAGCGCTCCCTGAACTTTGCCTAAATATTGCGATGCAAGTTTCGCTCAAGCTTGTCTTGAAAGCTTCCCTCAAACCTACGATGCAATTTTTCCTCAAGTTTGTCACGCAAGCTTTCGTCAAACTTACGATGCAAGTTTCTCTCAAGCTTGCCTGCCAAGCTTTTCTCAAACTTACGATGCAAGTCTCCCTCAAGTTTGCTCGCAATATTGCCGCATGGCGGACATTTTCTTATTTTCTTGAAGCTTGCCTGAACCTTGCGTTGCAATCTTCCGAACCTTGTATCGCAAGGTTTAAGCAAGCTTGCTGCAAACTCTTGTGCTTTCTGGGATTGTTTAAAGTTTTCTTAAATCATTTGGTGAGCACAATCATTATTTGAAATTTTGCAACTTTTTCGTACCAAGTTGGACCCTAGGGTAGAATCTAAGAAAAAAATTCTACAAATATCTTGACAATTCAGCAAAATACTATGGAGAAGTCTTCATAGTATTTTGCTTTGCAATATTTTTTAGTAAGTTGACAATTTGCCTTTATCTTTAGCTTCTTAGACGCAGAATTTTATTACCTTTTGTGTGTTATAAGTTCAAAACAGTAGTTTATGTGGCAGGCGAACCGAAAGCGCAGTCGTGGGCAAGCCAAAAGTGAGCCATCGACTGAGCTGAAGACGAAGCTGAAGGTGAGCTACAGGTAAGCCGACTGCCTTTCCTGCACCATTACTTGATCCCAAAAAAGTTTACGCGCGCGACCCATACAATATTTTTTCCGGTATTGATAATTAATATGGAGGAAAATGAAAAATAAACTTTTTGGATACCGGAAATTAGAGAAAGTTTTGGAAATTTTGGAAATTTTGGAATCAAAAATTCCTGAAAATTTAAAATATATAAAAATTTCTAGAAATTTTTGGTATTTCATGTTAATTTATCGGTAATTTGTATTCATTTATCTGTAAGTTATAGTATCTTCGAGGGGTTCACAACTCGATCGATGGAGTGTACACTGGCTTCAAGTGAATTCAGTGACTTCATGTGAATTCAAGTGACTTCACGCTAGTTACTTCAGCGAAGGTGTATACCTGACTTACACCAGTTATTAACCCTTCGGGTATCTTATAACTACGTATTGGTCCAATCGCTACTCATAATCATTCTTTTAAATTAAACGTCGACGCGATAGTGAAATTACCACTCCTGAAAACTGCCTTAAAAATATTGTATACGGCAGCTTTGATGCGCAGTTCCAACTGCGAAAAGTCGCAAAGATGAAAGAAAGAAATGGTAGATTTTATTGGACTCTTAAAAACCTCAAAAAAAAATTTAATAAAACCAGCCAGTGGAAAATGTACCTATGAGGTAAACCTAGTTCTAATCTATACCTATTATAAAATATATGATATTAAACTCTACTTCTTCTCACTGAACCAATTTTACGCTAATTTTAAGGTTCGAACACGCAAATCTTTTAAACTTGAGTTCTATACTTACCTACTGAAATATAATTTTTTAAATCATCTCGCAGTTAGCATATGAAGGGTCTCGGGGCATAAGCGCGAAAGTGCAAAAAGTCTAATTTTACAGAAGACACAAAAAACTGAACCAATTCCAAGTCGACCTAGGCCATATGTATCTTCTACAGTAGATGAGCTAAGAGTGGTATAAATGTTAACTGGACATGCGATTTTCCATATTAGACCAATTTTTGTAAACATACACTTGAAATATTGCAGATATTGCCAGTAAGAACATAAAGAAAACTTTATACTGATTTTAACATACTGCCATGATATAGTAATTTTTCAGCTATCAATAATGATGTCAGTGGATAGTGTTTACGGGGCATTCTTCTCAAGAGAGCACCCATCCCAAAAATCGGGGTTTCCTGGATGGGACTAAAGATTGGGCCATGTGTAGCCTATAAAATGGTAGTTTATGGGAGACTCTTTCGGCATTTGGACAGACATGTAACGAAGGAAAGGTAGTGAAATATTGTTGGATTTTGTGTGAAGAGGCTCTTTTTAAAATTTACTCAACACCTTTCGCATGGGATAAGAACCATAGTGACCCACATGTTTTCAATCGATTTGTGTACGCTATATCGAATAGTTATAAGCGTTATAAGCGTTTTAGGAAAAACATCTCTTCCAAAGAAGTTGTACTCTTTAAAAATGAGTTTAAAAACTTTGTTTACTATAGTTTCGATAGGATTTTTCACACCCTTTTCATTAATAATAATCAAGCAGTGTTTGAAAAATGTATTATTTCACCTTCAAAAATGTAGTTAAATTGTTTTTCTTCAAAGTTGTACTAATCTTCATTTTGAAGATTATAACTTGGTTGCTTAAAAACAATGAATTATTAAAGTAAAAAAGTAAAATTTTTGGTTATCTCATAGGAAAGCAGTTAAGTACTTTCGAAAAAGAGCCTTTTCACACAAAATCCAAGAATTGCACCCCTTCCCCTTCTTTAAATATTTACCCAAATAACAAAAAAAATCCCATAAGCTACCGTCCAACAGGACTAAACTTTGCCCAACTTTGACTCCGATCAATTTTTTGCGTGGGTACACTTGAGAAAAAATTATCCGCCATTTTGAATAAAATTCAAATAATTTTATAAACATGCTCACTGCATTATGTGTATCTCATTGAGAAAATAAAAATGTGATTTGAAAATATTTCGATAGTAGGATCAATTACAGTTTTTGTGTTTTCAATTTATGAAGCTATTTAAATTATACAAACAATCTACCACGAAGTTCGTTTTTGTTGAAATTTTCCTCGTGCCGTATCATTGTTTGAAAAAATCAGGAATGTTTGAATCGTATTATGCTAGCGATTGCAGCCAAAGTTCTGAGATCGTAAACCTCGTCTAGTCTGTGTTTTCGACCGAGATTGCTCCAGGAATCGTAAACTTTGGCGCGATCTTCCTCACAGTCCTCGGGGGAGTCGCAGGGTGGTAGCGGGTAGTCATCAAGAATGTCCTACACTGACGTTCATTTCTTTTTCGTACGTGTGTGTGTGGGGGGGGGGCATCTCAAGGGAAAGTGTCATTTTTGTAACCATGCTTTTGTAGGTAATCTTACACTTGTAAATGGAAATTTACAGATGGACTCCCTGAAATAGGAACAAAAACTTAGAGGCATTACAGAAACACTCATGAAAATATGTCACATGTAATAGTTGGACAGAATTAAAAAATATACATGTATAATATTTTGTCAGTCATTACAAATTGAATTCTTTGCATGCTCACAGATCTTCTGGGCAATGTTTGAGAATTCTTAGCAAAATCATGCTAGTTCAGTATAGACCGTAGGCTACTCAAATTTCATAGATTTTTGACTGTGCTTTGTTTTTTCAGAAAAAAATCTAAAAGTCGTGTCGCCGTTTTTAACATTCAAATGTCCCCTCCAAGATCTCCATCGATTTGATTGCCCACAGGTACACTGTTTTAAGGCCTAAAAGACAGGACAAGCTCGTTCACCAGCTATTTTTTACTTACGGTTCTGATTTTATCTATCGAAAAATGTTATTAAGACAAACAAAAATTTAATTATCCGGCTAAACCATGCAAGATACGATAAACTGTTAAGTTAAGAAGAAAAATTGTTTATCTCTAAAAGATTTACAAATTTTCTTGAAAACATTTTTTAATAAGACGCGTAGTCTTTGTTTTCATCCTGAAAAATGTTATTGAAAATGAAAACTTTAATTTTTGGAAAAACGACAAAAGATATAATAAATCGGTAACTGACAAAATTGTTCGACTCAAATAGATCTACAAAATTGTTTCCGGCAATTTTTGTTAATACACGTAGTTTTTGTTTATATCTTAAAGCCGAAAGAGCTTTAACAAAAGAGAATTAACAATCACCAAATTAGAGAAGTCACTAGTATGATCTTTAATTTAAAAAGGTTTGTGCCCAAACGTGGGGGATGTGTAAAGACCGAACGCGTAGCCCGCCACGATAATGGGCCCACGTGACGGACACATTTTTTAAACTGTTTTTCTATTCCGCGGAAGTTCTGTAATTATTACAGTCTCAAGGGAAACTCGAAACTTGAATCATGCTTGGTATTACCGGCTCCGAAGGTTTTACTATTAGCACTTCTATTTTCTTTTTATTAACGTAAGCTTTTCCAGCCTCTCCCGTACTTTTATTCTTTTCTCTTGTAAATTCTTTATAAATTCAATTTACAAATTTTTGTTGAGAGTTTAGCCATTGCAGGACTGCCGTAGAATAGAAAAACAATTTATAAAAAGAATACATCTATAGAACACCATGGACAAAAAACTTTTGTTGTCCAATGTTTTTAACTTTTGTTTTCCGAGGCTTCAAATATCGACAGTTTCGAATTTGTAGAAAAAATATCCCCTCCATCAATCCTCTCTGCACAACAAAATTCGCTAAGATGAGAATCACGGTGGAGTACTGGAAAAATTTGAAGGTCGCCGCGCCGTTACTAAAACTAAAAAAAATTGTTTCTATATATTTGGAATAGTTCAACTGTGATACGCCATCTGGTGCCAAAAATAAGAACTAAAAATAGTAGATAGAATTTTAAAAATGCATTTTAATTCATGCATAGAAGTGTTTTCCACGATTGTTTTGTGGAGTATACAGAAATTATTGTATAGTAAAAAGTAGTCTTTATCGAAAACAAAGTGTTTAAGATGGAATTTTTATCTCATACAGTGAATGAACAGATTTCTTTACAAAAATGCTTTTCTACAAAAAAAGTAATTATTATATTAGTTATAGTACCTACATTTCAGCACATTACAAGCTTAAATGAACTTATTTTGAAGGAAGCATGAATTCAAAGTAAATTGTTGCTAATTTATGCAGGAAATATTTACTATCGACCAAATCTAACCTCGAAGTTGGGTTAGAATTCGTATTTCAATTTTAGTCGTCTATTATTCATATTATTTCCCTAGTCTATATCAAATGTTTTGCTATGTACATTAATCAGAGTTTATTTAAGCTTACAATGCATTATTTAAACTTACATGAAATACTAAAGTATTTTTTTTTGCATTCGTATCAAATTTACTACATATGCTTAGCTGTAAATTACACATTTACGTTATTTGCCAAGTTTCCTTTACTATTCAGTTAAGCCTATTGAGTATATTTCAAGTAAATGCAAGTCCAAATGCACCAGTTATCGGCACCCTCTCTATGTTTCGTTAAGTTTTTAAAAAATTTGAAAATTTATCGTATTTTACTAGGGATAGGCCCTGACGAACGTGTCCGGTGAACTGGAACATACACAGAAAAAACTGGAAGTAAGAAATGTTGCAGGTAATGTGCGAAGTGGGGTACCAGCCAGCAGGGTAACTGCGAATGGGGTAAACTCACCGTCGTGAATCGTACGTATCTCTGGTGGACTCCGCTAGAGGCAGCACGTTACAAGCCTGTCACCACGGAAAGTTTACCTCAGTTGAGAGTAATCAGCTGACTATTAGCCTGCTTGAACGATTACCCGCAAAACTTCGTGCCCCCAGTTTTTTCTCGGTGATGTGACCGTCACCCGAGAAGAATGTTTCCATGCAAAACTATTGAAAAGTTCAATCATTTCCAATCCTTGATTCTGAAATATTATTTTTTATATTATTATTATTACACTTAATTTATTACAAAATAAAACACACGCTTAAACGGGTTTAAATATTTTAATCGCTGATTCTTCGAACCCTGCCTACGTACCTAGAAATACACCTACCTCGCACCACACGCACTAACCAACTGAGCTATCTAACGCTTGAACTTTCGTGTAAGATTTTTGGTAAGTCTTACAGGGTCAAGGCATAGCGTCTGATAAATATATGTATCCCTATTTATCGGCAATTTTTCGGTTTTATACATTTTCTCTTTATTTTTTTTTCATCAAACTGGGGTCAAATGATATAGATTGAAGACATCATTGTATAGCTTAGAAGGATTCATTGGTATATTATTCTTTTTATTTATATTCCAGGAGTTAACCACTCAAATTTGAAAATTGCAAAGGTTTTTAATTCATTAAAAAGATTGCGAAGTATTTAAAGATATTTCAAAAGATTTTCAAATATTTTATGAGATTTGCGAAAGATTTCGCTGTTCTTTAGATTATTTTTACGGTGTCAGGAAAAAAATAACTTCAGACGAACTAACGAGCGGAACCTACACCCTCCGGAATTTTTTTTGAATTCATACTCCTCTCAGTAACAGGTTACCAAACTTGTAATATGCTAAAATAATACGATGCGCGTTTTGGTTAGGTTAAATGGACTTCGAGGCTAAAGTCTTTCGACTGCCGATTAGATCAGACGGTAGCGCTTTGGATTTGAAAGCGTCACGTCTGGGTTCGATTCTTTCAGCCTGCACTTCTTGCGATTTTTTCACATTAGTCTTTGTTTATTGCAATTTACTATTAAAATTAATTCCAGTGAAGGCAAAATATTTATTTAATAATATTTTTTTTATATACAAAAATTGGTTTTTTCAACGTTTACCATTTTTTATATCACATTTTTTGGTTCAATTACTATAATTTTAAATATGAATATAATAATAATAATAATAATAATAATAATAATAATAGGAAATGTCTTTTAATTATATACAATTTTATTTTACTATTTATTTACATCTGAATTTTTTCATCATACTATTTATATATATATATATATATATTTCATTTTTACTTCATGTAAAAATAAGAATAAGAATGTAAATGATCAATTAGATGCAACAAAATAAAAATTGTATTAAAAATTTTCTTTGAAATAAAAATTGTAAACGTTGATAAAACTAATTTTTTCATAAAAAAAATTTTTAAAGTTATAAATCCAGAGCTATAACGTCTGATAAAGACCATCTCATAGCGGTCCATATAACCTACATGGATTTTTTTTAAACTTCTATGTGAGGCAGGCATGATTTACGTGTTTAATCAGCAATCAGCATCTTTTTAGTTTTTAAAGTAGCTGTTTACACAGCAGGACTTGCGACAGGGAATGCGCATGCGCGCAGTACAATATCGAGTCCTTAATACTCCTAGGAGTATTATGGCCTCATACTCGTACTCCGCAAATGCTCATTCTCTTTCGTCCGTGTACGATTATGGCCGCGTCAACCTAACCATGAATATCAGACGTGATAAACTTCTAAATCATACCTTTGTTACATAAAGTATCATGTGTATCAAGGAGGCAAACGTCTTTTTATCCGAGCTTTTTTTACTCGTCTACACCTCATTCTTACAAACAAAAACTTGGATGAAAAGACATTTGTCGCCTAGGTACACAATATACTATTTTCTCGAGAATGTCTGAAATGTGCATCTTATAATTTTAGCACCTTATTGGTTTGGTCATGACTCATTATTGACCCATTACAAGTTTAGCTCAAATTATTAAGGAAGTATTTACATTTTAAAATCAGGTACTTTTTAAAATGATGAAGGTAATAAAAGACACACTTTTCAAATAAACAAAAACCGTCACCCGGTGAGTTTTAACCGACAAACTGCAAATCCGCAGTAGCACATTGCGCATGTACGGTTCTACAAATAGCTCCAACTTTTCCAGAACTCCGTTCTCTAGTTCATGTAACGCAGTGCTTTACAAATACTCAATATCTCCAATTTAATTTCTATGAATCTTCTAATGACCTTTTATTGAATTATTCCATAATGATTATTGAACGTTTTATTCCACTCTAAAAAATACGGAACATTTTTATAGTTATGCCTGAATAAATCTACATTTTGCCCTGCATGTTTCGGAAATTATATAAAACTCAGCAGAGTTATCGCGTATTTCCGTGGCTCTTGAATTAGTTCCATAAACTTTGAAAAACTTATTTTTTCCGTGTCTTCGAATTGTGCATATGAACATTGATTTTGCGAAACGATATATATTCCACGAAATATGTTAATTAGGTTACAGATAGGGATATACGAGTGGACATAAAAGGCCTGAGTTTTATTTTAGACTTGGGAACTGACAGGTGACGTATCCGAACTGCAGATACGGTTATTTTCATTTGGAGGGCAGAGTACAGATCAGCCTGAGCCAAGGATCAGGATAGACCATATGACCCTTATTGGACATCTTTCCTTCGCTCGGTCTCGCCTTTCATATTTAGGTCACGGGTTGCTTATATAAAACAAAAAATCATTACGAAAAATAAGGTACATTAATTTCAAAGGAGCTTCAGTAAATCGTAAGGCCCGTAATTTTTCTCCGGATCACTGCACGAGCAATACCTAACCTCCAAAACAAGAGAGCGTTGCGCACACCAAATATGATGGCGCTTCCTCATGCATTCAGTAACTTTCCGATTTGGATGGAACCAACGCAACACCCCACATTTCAATCACTAAATAAAACGCTCATCTATTCTTAAAATGACGTATCTTTTTGCAAATAAATTTGATCGACTATATATGTACAAAAAATCAGATAACACGGAAATCGGTGGAAAGTAGAAAGCTACTAAAAGAGAAGCGAAGTAGCGAAGACACGGCCCTGACTGTGCGCCTCTCGAGGAGAGAGAGACCGAGTGAGTTCAGGAGATATAGAACATCAGAGCAAGAGAGGGTCGAGGGGCCGTCATAATTCCTTGAATTGAACGGCGGGTTATTCTCCACCAAGGTTACCGGCGATGTGATGGTGGGGGCACGGGCGGCGGGGCACAAACCGGTGGATGAGGAATCGATAGAACGACAAGGACGGCGCATACGTACACCAACGTCGGCACTCGGTTTTCGCCCGTATCGGACGTCGCGGAGCAATGCCGGTTGGAACTCGGAGTGTTGCGTGGCGTCTCTGTTGGCGGCGCCACCGCCGCCCTCGTATGTGAAATGGTGGGGCTACGTGTCAAGCTGCACGGTTCTGTGAGTAGCGGTGCGGTAAAGAGGGTAGATCGTGGAGTGCAAAAGAGAGATGGTGCGGGTTGTGGAGCGCAGGGCGGTGTGCGCGGCGAGGAGAGAGACAGAAGGGAGAGCCGACTTTATGCAGCTGCGGGACGATAACAACGATGGGCTACAGGACCGCCGCTATAGCTGGGGAAATGCCAAATGGGCTACAGGACCGTGCCGGCCTAGCTGTACGTACGTACGTACCACTGCTCGTAGTGGCATGGCGGACGGGCGGCAGAAGCAGGCAGGAAAGGCGGGAAGGAGGGATTTCAAGCGATCTCGTCTGCCTCTGCGCTCTACCCTCTACTGCTGTTCTGGCCTCGTCTTCTAGTATTCTCGTCTCCTCTTCCTCGGACTTGGTGCTCTCCACCAGCACCAACCCTTCAGATCCTATAACCTTACCGTTTTTCGTGCTCTTCTTTGCACTCGGGACGAAGAGACCGGTAAGCTTGCGAGTGGAGATGCAACGATTTTCTCTCAACCCTTGTTCATATGAATTATTTTCTTCTTTGTCCCAAACTGTCCTGGTTGTCCATCAAAGGTGTGAAGCGGAAGTATTTGCATCGAAATGTATCAAAATCTTAGACTTGAATTCTAGAATATAGATGATATCGACTTGCACATGCGAGGGTAATATGAATGTGTACAAATTGACTCCTGGCGCTAACTCACGGCGAAAATACGAAACATTGCGCCTGAAGTATTAGACTTACATGGTGAAATTGGGATCTGAAATCATGACGTCACAGCGTCACGTGATAGGCAATATGGAGGCAACAACGGGGTCACTTTACCTCTGATACATGCGATGCGAAGGGTTTTTAATATATTTTGAAATTATTTCGAAGAACTGGCAGTCAATATCTGCAAAAATGGTTAGAGTAGACATTTTAAGAAAGGACAAAAAAAATGTTCACATTGGACATGTTATAAATTTGGAACAAATATAAATTATAAATTGATGGACTCGTCATCCAGTGTATTGTTTTTGTGAAAAATAGTTTGTTATTTAATATTTAAGGAGAGGGTTGAGCATGTAATAATAATAATAATTTTAGGTTATGTCTTCTGTAATAACGACGATGATAACTCATCATTTGGATATAAATTGAGTATAATGACTTATCTAAATTGTTTCTCACATGTGGTATTATATTAAAGAAGGAAAAATCGTTTTTTTCAACTTTATGAGGCCCAAGTACACGAATCCAAACTTGTCTTGTGGTGCTATTTAAATTTCTTATTTATTATATTGCTTTGAACTGAACGAAATATTAATATAATCATTTTTATTATAAAATTCAAATGGATCATTTAGTAAAACCTGTAATATGACGAAAACGACCCCGTTATTTCAGTACTACATTTGGCCACTAGTTAGTGTATCGTTATATTTCAAATCCCAATACGTTAACATTTTAGTTGTCAAGCATCTTGGGATTTATTTTTTATTTTTACACATTAGGTCTGCTTTTTTAAATCTTTTTTTTTTAATTTGTGGCAGACTTATGTTTAATGGGGTGCAAATATGGGTTTTTGAGTCCTTCTAATCTACGCGCATTAATCGGGTCTAATTCTACTATTATTAATATTTGTCCAGTAGTATTATTCAGGCTTCCATACAATAAATAAATTTGATCATTAATCCAAAGTTTATTATTGTCAAATCAGTATAATTATTGAATTATTCATGCATGGAAAAAATAAGCTGTCTATCGCTAGAGGCAAGTTACTTCACTGATTGACAAAATGACGTAACTAAAAAGAGATTTTAATTTTTATTTGAGACAGCTTCACATCTTATGACATGGAAATTCCATACTCTTGAATTTATGAAAATTTTGTTTCTGTTGTATACTTTAGCATGGCGTCACGGTCATGATAGGATAGGTGGAAATGTCAGGAAGGTTAGCATGGTTGTCATATTTTTACATGTGAATGCATACGACTTTTTGGAAAAAATATTCTAAACGTAAATGTAAATTATAAATGTATGAATAGTAATATTATTCAAATGTAGAATTAGGTAATCTAACCTCAAATTTTTGATATTTTATTTCGTGAAACTGAAAGGTCTTCAACCGACAAAAGTATTAAACATAATTGCGCAAATACATTCTACACTTAAAAAATATTACTATTCATACATTTATACTTACTTTTACGTTTAGAATATTTTTTTCCAAAAAGTCGTCTGCATTCAAATGTAAATATGTACTATCTATGCTAAAACCTTCCTGACACTTCCACCTATCCTATCATCACCGTGACGTCATGCTAAAATACTCAAAAACTTGAGAAACCAATAGTGTCAAACTCTACATTCGCGATGAATAAATTTTCAAAGCCAGCTTAGTACTGCAGCAATTCATTTTGCTCAGTTAAAGAAAAATTTTGATAAAACATCAATTTTGCACATCTTTCGAATGTAAAGTTTCCAAATTGGTTGTCAAGGAGATTTTTTGGTACTATGGTGTCTTTACATTAAATCGGTTTTCATAATTCGAACAAAAAATTCTATAAGACAGTCACATTTTTTTCCGTGTAATTAAATGCTGGGATACCTTTCAAGTTTGAAGTTTTACATATACTACATATTGAAATCAGTGAAATTTGCAAGGTTATTATTCGACAATAATTCAATAAACTCTCAATCCAGACCGACCGTGATATATTTCCGGATTTTATTTATTCACAATCTTAAATTGATTTTATAATTGGGAAATATTTCCTATTCCTAGTAAGGTTTGTTGTTATTTGGAGTTTGTCCCTAAAGCTATTCTTCCGCGTGGTCAGTTTTCTTAGAGTCTGTTTCTCGAACCCTTTCGTCCGCTGATGGGAAGCAGAAGTGAGATTAATGTGGTGGACTGCTCGGTTGGCCGGGCAGCATCCTATTTTATATTTTTAGTTTAGTTTTGATTTTCCTGTTGGGCACTGATTGTAAAAACGCCAAATTGAGACACCTCTAATTCGCATCACGCTCGCGATGTATTGTAAATTCTAAAGCCAAAATGTATTGAGTACGGCCACGGAAAAAGGTATCTGGACAAATTATTGTGTTAACTGGATAATTAATATTATACATATTTGCATATTTATACAATCTATTATTTTTGTAAAAGTAATGCTATTTGTCAGATTTTAAGGTTAGAAAGTTTAATTATCCCAGAATATTTATGGAGTATATTTCATTTTAATTTAAATGACATTGCTGTAAAACGTACTAAAAATTATTTTACACAAAATTCACCTCATACAATAATTTAGGGCTCATTTAGGGCTCTGGGAAAATAATAATCGAAATTTAAAAAAAAAATGTTCAAACAATTTTTGTTAAACAATCATATTCAAAATGAATTAAACATTTTTATTTTCTTACCCTGCTCTAAGGCTAATTTAGGGCTCCCCGAATATGATATTTGAACATTAAAAAAAATTGTTCAAAAAATTATTGTTTAAACAAATTTACCAAAAAATTTAATCCTTTGCCCTTTTTTTTGTTATATATAGTGCTGTGCCACCTTAACGTTATAATAAATACATGAAGAAAATCATAAAACCCATTCTTTCCACTCGCCTAATTTAGGGCTCATTAAGGTCCAATTTGGGCCCCTATTCCCAAATTTAGGGCTCTATTATTAAAAAAAAAAAAAGTGTTTGCGCTAGCTTAACGTTAAGCTGGCTGAACATTGCTGTAAAACGTACAAAAAATTATTTTACACAAAATTCACCTCATACAATAATTAAGGGCTCATTCAGGGCTCTGGGAATATAATAATAAAAATTTTAAAAAAATGTTTAAACAATTTTTGTTTAAACAATCATATTCAAAATTAATTGAAGATATTTAATTTCTTATTCTGCGTTTAGGCTCACTTAGGGCTCCCCGAATATGATATTTGAACATTGAAAAAAATTGTTTAAGCAATTATTGTTTAAAGAAATTTACAAAAAAAAAAAAAAAATTCAATTCCCTTGCATAATTTCAGGCTCATTTTAAGCTCCTGAAATATCGTCGACAGAAAGTCGTGCGATATTTCCTTTCCCCTTTTTTTATTGTTATATATAGTGTTGTGCCACCTTAACGTTATAAAAAATACATTAAGAAAATCATAAAACCCATTCTTTCCACTCGCATAATTTAGGGCTCATTAGAGTCCAATTTAGACCCCTATTCCCAAATTTAGGGCTCTATTATTTCAAAAAAAATAGTGTTTGCGCTGGCTTAACGTTAAGCTGGCCGAACATTGCTGTAAAACGTACTAAAAATTATTTTACTCTATCTAGATTCTATAAAGGCCCTATTAATAGGCCCTCGTTGTGTTGCCTACTTATGACCTCGCTAGCTGAGCGTGGCGTTTCCGATTGCGCCCTCGATAGATTGCCACTTTAGGGTCTCGATAGAAAATAGGAAATCTCGACAGGGCCTGTTAAGAACCAAGCTTCAATTTCTACCCGGGTTAGGCTGCATTCCAAGAAAATAAAGCTCTCTCGTTACCAATTCTGTGGGGGATTCAACAATAAGGCCCTAAATCTGATTGAAATCCGGTGCACGTTCACTTGCCCGTTAGACAAATTCATTTCGTTGTCGAAAAATTAACAATTCTCGCGTTACTTAAGAAATGCCTTTGTATGGAAGCTATCAGAGAACATATGCTGAATTCTGATGTCGACTAATAATAATACAATACTCGCAGGCTTTTTGAAAATTCCTGTACAAATTTGATTAAAAATCTTCTTTTAACGGTTCAACTCAGATCTCCGTCGTTTGTTACCAAATTGAATAAACTCCTTAAATCTTAAATGATTTTTTATATAATACTGCTCCACGAAAGATAATTCCAGTAAAAAAATTGGATATCTCCTGAAAATAAATAATGTAAATGCAGTAAATTTGTAAAATACTGACTTGTCTGTTTAAAAAAAATATATTTATCTAAGTAAGCCTACAAAATATTTGGTATATTTGAAGGGTTTCTATCTATTATAGTACACTAGAAAAAATTTACAAGTCGGAAGAAAATAGATAATGGGAAGGAAACGTGTTTATCACAAAGTCAATTTGTATTTCTTAGATTATTTTTTCTAGGTTGCTTTGAAAATTATGTTAAATAAATAAAAACAGTTGAGAAGTTGAAAAATTAAAAAACAGATAAACTCAAAATGAAGCATTTTAAACTTTTACTATTTATTTTTTTTATTCCTTCAACTTTATTCCTTTTTACATCCTCGTCAGAGAAGGTATTAGATTTGTGTAAAATTTGACCCCCCCCCCCCAAGTTTTGTCGAATGTCCACGTTTTGAGACCCCTGAATCCGAAAAACAGGTTTTTACGAATGTGTCTGTTTGTCTGTCAATCTGTGTGTGTGTGTGTCTGTGGATTTTTAGTTTGTTAGCACGATAACTTTTCAAAGAGTTTACATATGGGATTGGGCTTTTGTATACTCCTCAAGTGTCCTTATATAAAGGTCAAGTTCTTTGGACAGTCATTTTGGATAAAAATTCAAAAAGTGAGAGCATTTTCAAAATATGTGGTACTACTTTTTTGAAGATTCAAAAATTCTATGTACGGTTATTCAAACAAAAAATATCTAAAAATTTGTTATAAGAATACATTAAAAATAAAAAATGAACTTTTTGAGAAAATGACGAAAGTTACAACAACTTTTGATTTAACAAAATTTTTCGCCTAGAATACATTTACAAATTTTCTTCGAACCACTTAACGCTAGGATGCGCATTTTTGGTTGAAATCGTAAAAAATAACAGTGAAAATGAACAAACTAAGTTTACGGAAAAACGATGCAAGTTGCAATAAAATGTTTAATAACTAATTTTTTTATAGAATGCGCATTTCTTCAATAATAAAAACAAGACAATGAAAATACAACTGTTTTAATACCAATGCATATTATGAATTGTAATAATATAAATTTATTGAAATGATAATTTTTTCAGTCTAGTTGAGAATAAAATTTAATGCAAAATAAGGAACAAATATTAAAGTAATCGTTAGAAATAAAATTTGTACTTTATTTTGCATTAGAAGGTCACGGAGTAATTGCAATTGTTTTTCTTGCAACATTAAAAACTTTAAGAAAATATAATACCTATCGAAAACGGGGGCTGGAGGCGACTTCAAGCACATCCATAATTGCGTAAGCAGTATACTAATATACTATAAGAAATTTTTAAAAATATGTTGCTTTTTCAATTTATATCAGTAAATTATTGATCCAAGATGAATAATATTTAAAATTGTACAACTCTTCATAAATATTTTGTCCTTGAATTTGTTTACACTTATTTTCTGTTAGACCTTATTTAACGCTTATTTTACGTTCTATAATGTATTTTGCGTAACTAATATATCACAAATGTTGAGAATATGTTTAAACAGTGCGCTACGAATCAAATTTATCAATATCTAGTGTATAATTACATAGCTTTTTTTATTTTAAAAAGGGGCCGTCTTAGGACACCGCACCGGGTTGCCTAAGACGGGACAAATACATATTTTGTTGAACATCGAAGTTCATTGACCTTTAAACATTTTTGTTAACTTTTAAGCGCATCAACTTTGTAAAGCAAACATTAAACTATGATGTCAATAATCACTTATGCTTCTGAAGTTCCTTAAATTCGAAAATTTTCGGAAAATATGGAAGGGGGCTCGCCCCAGGCAACTTTCCCCTATCTGAATAAGCAATCCCAGACCGAGGTACGGAAATAAATGTAATATACATTTAATATAATAATGTTAAACATAATATAGAAAAAGTTCGCATTTTGGACAAAATCGAGTGCGAAGAATGAGATACGTGATGAGAATGTGTTCGTTGAAGCCGAAGGAGATTTAGCAACAAAGAACTCACAATCACCAACTTACTGTTGTCGATGCTTTGACCTTCAGTTTTAAATGGTTTGTGTACAAATGTGGGGGAAGTACAATGGCCAAGCGCGTAGCGCGAGGTAAATACATTATCGAGTGCGAAACGCGAGACAAATATATTATCGCGCGCCCAGAGCGCGATGAGAATGTGCCCGCGTGACGAGCAGATTTTTTTTCTTATAGTATGCGCACTTTTTTTCAATGATGAAAACAAGACAATGAAAATACGTATGTTTCAATACCAATGCATATTATGAATTGTGATAATATAAATTGATTGAAATCATACATTTTTCAGGGTAGCTGAGAATACAATTTAATGAAAAATAAGAAACAAATATTAACTTAATCATGATAAATAAAACTTCTACTTCATTTTGCAATATCGGAACAAGCAATTCCAGGCCGAGGTACATAATAGTCGTATATTATGCGCCAAGGCGCATATACTATTTTGTTTGACGATGGTGCATTTACGAGTTATGTTGCGACATCGTAGAGTATCGTAATGTTGTACATTGCGATACAGCGGAGTGTAATGTGAAGAGTGATCTTCCGCTGTATCGTAATCTACAACATTACGATACTCTACGCTGTCGTATAAAAACGCGTAAATGCACCTGAGCAAAGTTCACATTTGAGACAAAATCGAGTGCGATGCACGAGATACTTGATGAGAATGTATTCGTTAAAGCCGAAGGAGTTTTACCAAAAGAGAACACAATCACCAAATTATAGTCGTCGATACTTTGACCTTTAATTTTAAAAGGCCTGTGCATAAACGTGGGTGAAAAAACCTTAATTGCTTAAGAGTTGCGTCTAAAAATAAAAAAGAAGCAGAATATAAATTTCTATTGATTACAGAGGGTAGAATGATACCGAAACTCAAATTGACTTTGGATTATTAAAAAAAACTCTGAAATTATTATTCGAATATTTCTGAAGTTATTTCTTGTGAGAAATTATTAGAAGAACTGCGACAAATCGCTCTTATATTAACTTTTACTATAGACGGTGGTATTTCCACCCTTAAGGGTAGTGTTCCCAATAAGATCGAAGTAAAATTATCTTCACTGATCCCTACCATAATTTTATTGTCATTCTTATTGCTTTTCCGTAAGTCGTTTGCATTTTTACACACAAAAAATAATTCTCGCTTTTCAGCCAAGTGAAAGAGAGTTAAAAAAATTTTTTTTTTTTTGGCTACCCTAGTAAATACTTTTCATCATTAAGAGTTATATTTTTCTGAATTTCTTATTTATCATGTATATGTCTATTTATATCTATTTAAAACTATTCCTTTCTATTAATTTCTATATATGACTTGAAAGGTTATCAATTTATATTTGTGAGGTGAATATAATCATTAAACTTTTCTAACCATTTCATAATACATATTTAAAACAAATCCACCGCATAATCCGTATGATTTTATGTATATTTTAAAATCTTTAATAGAAGAAAGCAAAGAAAATCGCTTATAGACATGGGTAAAAAAATGAAGATTCAAACAAGAGTTTTACATTGAAAAAATATAGAAAGGACTCACATCGGTAGATAGTTAGAAAAGTGTGGTCTGAAAAATAGAATAAAATTAGATGGAATAAGGCACAAAAACGGATTTACGTGAATAGGGTGTGGATGAAATTGCATCGAAAAAGGAGGATTTAAAAAGATGTAATATTTTTAGATTATAGAAAGATAGAAGTGAATTTACTTCGATAGGCGGTGGATAATATTGCATATAAAAATGGGTATGGAAATGGGTAGGGTGATATATAAGATCTTCAAAAAGATAGAAAGGGATTCATGAGGAATTGAGGATAGATTGTGGAAATAATGAGATAATATTAGATAATATTTGATTTATAAAAATATAGAAAAGGATTCGTGTGGGAGATTGGTCGGGGAAATTAAATATAAATGGATTCATGCAGATAGGCGCCAGATATAGACTTTGATACATTAATTCTTGTTATTTCAATTCTATAAATTCAAAATAACTTAAATAAAGAGGAATTTGATTTCTTGGTCAATTTTAAGTATGTATTTGGAAACCTCAAAGCATAATGATCGAAATATCCTCTGGTTGAAATTGATACAACATGAAAGCTTGAATCCAGTTAAATAATTATATTAAATTCAGGCTCTCTTTAATTGCAATTACATTGGTAAAGTAAATTAACTTATAAAACTCAAAATAACTTAAATTTTAATAAATGGGTAACTTGCATTTCAATTAATTAATATGCACTTGCATTTTTATATATGAAACTGAAGTCTATTGAATTATCTTGAATTATAATTAATTTAGTTGAATTTATCTTAAAGTTTTAAATTTATATTAATAACGTCAATTAACCCCGAATTCACTTGGAATTCATTTCAAATCACTAGAATTATTGATAAATTCTCTAGAATTGAATAGAAGATTCATTTGAGTGCACATTTTATTTAAATTTTAATTCTTTGGAAATAACTTCACATTCCAAGAAATTAACGCGCCTTTTAATGCAGCTGAAATTAACAGAAATTCACTTTATATATGTATATCTTTCACAAACGTTCAATAAAAAATCTGCCCACTGCGCGGGCACATTCACGTCGCGCGCGGCTCGCTTCGCTCGCAAGTCTGAGCGCGCCTAGGACGCGCGACTGTTGGTTCTCGAGCTTCGCATTCGATAATATATTTATCTCGCGCTCGATAATGTATTTACCTCGCGCTGCGCGCTCGGTCTCTGTACTTCCCCCATGTTTGTGCACAGACCTTTTAAAGTTAAAGGTTAAAGTAGCTACAACTGTAATTTGATGATTGTGAATTCTCTTTTGGTAAAACTCCTTCGGCTTTAACGAATACATTCTCATCAAGTATCTCGTGCATCGCACTCGATTTTGTCTCAAATGTGAACTTTTCTACACTTGATTCAACACTGTTACTTCAAATGTATATTATCTTTAATTCTGTACCTCAGCCTGGGATTGCTAATTCAGATATTGCAAAATAAACTACCAATTTTATTTATCATGATAACTTTAATATTTGTTTATTATTTTGTATTAAATGGTGTCCTCAACTACCCTGAAAAATGCATCATTTCAATAAATTTATATTATTAAAATTCATAATATGCATTACTATTGAAACAAACCTATTTGCATTGTCCTGTTTTTATAATTAACAAAATTGCACATCCTATACTAAAAACAATTTTATTATTGAACATTTTATTGCAACTTGTGTCGTTTTTCCGTTTATTGAATTTTTTTTATTTTTAATGTTATTTTTGCGATTTGAACCACAAGTACGCATCCTAGCGTAAAGTGGTTCTAAGAAAAATTTTATATTAAAATTTTTTAACAAATTTGTAGATCATTTTTGGTTGAACAACTTTTGTTTATTAATTTTCTTTCGTCTCTTGTGCGTTTTTTTTTCAAAAAATTTAATTTCTTTAATTTGAATGCTATTTTTAACGATTAAAACAAAAACTAAGCTTCTTTAAAAAAATTATTTATGACAAATTTTTATAGCTCCTTTTTGTGTGAGCAACTTTTGTCCATTCATTTTTTTTTTCATAGCTTGTGTCGTTTGTCCAAAAATGTATTTCTTTCATTTAAAAAATTTTATTTTCTAAGATTAAAACAAAAACTCCGCATGCTATCAAAAAGTGATTGCTCAAAAATTTTTATATCTTTTTTGAATACACAATTTTTGTCCATTCATCTTTTAACGTACCTTCCGTCGTTTTTCTAAAGATTTAATTTTTTTATTTTCAATGCTATTTTTTACGACAAACACAAAAACTACCCATCCTATCAAAAAGTGATCGAAAACAAATTTGTAGATCTTTTTTATGTGCACAATTTTTTTTGATTCATCTTTTTTCATGTCTTGCATAGTTTGACCGCAAAATAGAATCTTTGATTTTTCATTATTTTTTTGTGCAATCAAAATGTGCATTTTTGATTTTTCATTAAATTCAAAAAGTCGTTTTGCCAATATTGTAGGGTGTTAAAAATGAACAATTTTCTCCCTTTGACTTTTTTCATATCGTGCGTTTTTTTGGCCTAAAATGTTCATTTTCGTTTGGTTTTTGGAATGTTGAAAATGCTATAACTCCGGTATTTTTTTTATTATTAGAAAAAGTCATTGGGATAAATTGTCTGTCTTCTTGAGTACTACTAATAACCATACATAGAATTTTCCAAACTTGAAAAAGTGGTCTCAAAGATTTTCAAAATGTGCTCAGTTTTTGAATTTTTGTCCAAAATGGCTGGCTAACAAACTTGATCTTCAAATTGAGCCACTAAAAGAGTAAACCAAAGGACAATCCAATCTGTTAATTTGCTCGAAAGTTATTGTGCTGATAAACTAAAAATATACAGACTAACAGACATTTTGTAAAAACCTGTCTGTTGGATTCAGGGGGTCTCAAAACGTGGACATTTGACAAAAACGGGGAGGGGGGCAATTTTACACAAATCTAATACCTTCTCATTATAGGATAAGAACGTAAAAATAGCGAATTATCTCTTAATCAGCTTTTTCAATATTGTCTAGATTTAACTTAAAAGGGAAGAAACGACATGCTACAAACGATGACCTTCTCGATAGCTTGTTATTGGCAAAGTGGTAGCACCTTCAAACGCAAGCAACGAGCAGTCTCTTTTAAAGGTCTCAGTGTCCACTGAGCTTTTAGAATTCTTTCCATTTACTCCCTTCTTTTCATTTCGATACTTATTTCAATGTATCACAATATAAAAAAAGTTCTAAAATTTGTTTGAATTTATAAATATATAATTAGGTTTTTTTTTACTTTTATTTTTCAAAATAAAAAATAGACCATACTGACATGCGTGCTATATTATACGTTTTATATAATATTCGAAAATTTGTTAGGCCTATTCCAGCTTCTTAAATTGTTCAGGATGACTAGACGCAATCGTTTATTTTAATACTTAATATATGAAATCCTTCAACTTAAAAAAATGTATCAGCCTGTAATTTTGAGAAATTATAAAATAAAGGATATTGTCGACATGAAAAAGGTTTAATTTGAAAAATAAAACTATTTGATAACTTTTAATTGTTTGTTTAAGGTGCATTAAAAAACTTAATTCTGATTATATGACGTCAGGAACTATACTAAATGCTTTTAAAGTAATACTTTTAGATTAAATGTGTTAAATCAAAAGCCTAATATTTATTTTACAGTACTTGTGATTAGGCCAATGGTATTTAGATTTCAAATATGTATATGTATTTTCGAGACCACTTAACATTTAATACTTTACTATTTATTGGACGATTTAACACTGAGGCCAAGCTATTCTTAAAAGGCTAATCGCAACTTCGTTTATATTTAATACTTTGCATATAAATAATATTAATTTATTTCTAGATAATTAAAGAGGTAGGTTATATTTGCTACAATTTAGAAAATCTATTAAACACAAACAGAAAAAGATTAATTTTTGTTGTGGATAGTTCTCTAGAATATTATTTTCGTCTTAAAAAATTCTTATAAATTAGTTTTTAGGTCTAGAATTTAAACACTCTGAAAAATCAGAAAAAAGTTTACTTACATTACACACTAAATCCCAAAAGGTGATCAATGTTCATCAACAATTGTTTCTCTATTGTGCAACGCTTTGATCCACTTTTGGCTCAACATTTGACACGCTGGGATTCAGTGTGTACTTATTTGTAACTTTTCTTAAATTTATTCTCTGTAACTTGTTATGAGTTAGAAATTAAATTATAATAGTAACTAATTTAATTAATCGGTTATAGATAATATATAAGTTATTAATTATTATTAATTAATTAAATTCATTACTGGTGATTAGACTAATGAATTTGTTGTTGTTGTTCTTTGTTTTAAGGAAGGTAAAATGTTAACAATATCGCGCCATTGTATAATGATTATCTCTTTATTCTGCAAGAAAGAAAACATCTAAAGGTGCATCTTTCGTGATTGCGTGATGGTTACGATTTCAGTAGTAACGACCGCTAGTTACAAGGCTGAATTTCACAATAATAATGTACCTGCAGTAAAACCGAAAATTTCAGATCAAAGTCGCAGTATTTCAGGCACGTGAGAACCAGCGGATATGATAATTTATTTTCGAAACATTACGAAACGAAATTTTTTTTACTTTACCAAAGACTCGTTTCTTTTATCAGTTTGATGCCGGAAGATTTAATTTGCTCACATATCTCTCAAGAAGAATATTTTAAAGACCACTATTCAGTACAAAAATTGCTAATTTCTTTCTAAAGTTTTGTAATGTTTTCGATTATTATTCGTTATGATATTAATATTGTGTAAAACAGAAGTTCATGTATTGTAATCTTTGTGAAAGTTTTTATTAAAGTTCAAGGCGCGAAAAATGAAGGAAGACCTTCACGGTTACTGAATGCAGAATTAAGTATATTCGCTTAATTCAATCAAAATAATTGAATTTTGTGTAAATATTTTGTTTATTTAAATTTTATGTGTCTTTAGTAATTTAAAATATTATAAAAGAACTTTTTTACAATAAAAAATCCAGTTAATTACAAAAGTTTTATCGAAATTAATTATCCATATCTCTGAAGGAAAATTGGCATGTCAGTCTGGAATGTTAAAAATTTAAGATTGTAGAAAATATTATGTTAATCTCAATTTTGCATCAGAATTTCATCAGTAACGTATTGTTGCTTGAATATCAAGGATAGAGACAATCAATAGAACTTTCATAATCAAATAATACATGTACTCATGAATATCGCCCATCGGGAGATTTAGGGACAACAAAACGTCACCTTGAATTATCCCGGATGTCATACTTCTTAGGATCCATTGTTCGCTAACAAGTCAAAAAAATACAAAGCTTTAAAATCAGATATAGTGACTAATACGAAGTATCTTTTAAATGTTAATCAGATATCTAAATATTTCGGTCAGTTATTTCATAACAAATAAATAATTTCTACACAATAAATCCCAAGATGTTAAAGTTTGATCCAAAAGTGGATCAAAGCATTACGCAGTGGAGAAACAGTTGACAACTACAAAACTAGAAATTGAATATTACAAATATATTCACACCTTCCTACGCAGATGACAATTGCTTTTCACACACCTTCGGATTTAGTGTACAACTTTTTCTGTAATTTTATACCTGAAGTGGCAACACTAATGCAAATATTTTTGAACAGAAATAAAATTATGTTAATAATAACATTATCGGTCCGTTGAATCGCAGTAAGTAATTTTCTACACTATTAACTCTTGTCTTCATGTCTGAAGGAAAAGCTGGAAAAGGCTATTTTGATCGACGCACAATTGCTTGTCGTTAATAAAACGAACGAATCTATCATCTGTCTTCATTATTTATTATAAACGATGCAGGTTTTTAATATTGGGAGACGTAAGAGGCAAGTAAATAATATTGTATCTTTTCTCATTAAAGTCATAACAATACATATATGAAGAAATAATATAATAAATGCCGGAAAATTGGCTTGATTTCCGGATATGTGTAAATATGTCTTTAATCAGTAGGTAAACGTGATGTTTGCGGAGAATTAAATTGAGACTCTTATTTACTGAGAACTTCCAAATGACCATAGCCGTTGCTTCGATATCTGTTTCTTTTATCAGAAGCTGTAAAGTGAATGTAATGCAATATGATATTCACTACTAAAGATTATTTATTAAATAATTTTGTAAGACCGATGCCATAACTCAGATTATGAATTAGAGTTGTCCATGCATTCTAAATACACGTCTGTAGAAACGCATTTTTTAGCCTGCTCAATATTTTTTAACATGCGCGCAGTTTGCATAAAATATTGAAATTAATAAGTCCATAAGTTTTATTAAATGAATAATATTTTATGAATGGAAGATCAAGGAAGGTTGTTTCTTCTTTTTAAATGCTCAGGATACTTTCCAATAGTGTGTAAATCACTAGCTTTTTTATTAAAAATATATAACGATTGTCTGCAAAGAAATAATGCTGACTTTTTTTGAATAATTCTAAACTTTATTACTAAATTTTAAATCAACATACTTCATCTTTTATTTTAAGTCAAGGTCGGTTGTTTTTTCAATACTGAAATGTATATTCAGATCATTTATAATATAAAAGTTTGAAAATTAAACAGTTAACAGAAAATATATTATTTATTATTCTTTCCACGAAGTATTGAGAAATATCACTGCAAAGTAAAAGTTAATCTAGATTGCTAATGTTTCTTTTTCTAACGTGCGCAGCTTTATTTTAAGCTTCTGCTTAAAGTTTTGTTGCTTGCTCTTGCCATTTTCTAGTGAAAACTCTTAATTCAAATTATTACTGTTTAAAAATAATATACAAATTAATATTAAAGCATATAATTAATTTATTATCTGATAATATTTGAAAAAATTGCTTTGATATTCGTCCGAACGCATTAAATCTTTTGAAGAAAATATGTCATTTCTTATTGGAAAGCTGTATAAATAGAACAAACAATAATAACAAGCAAATAAAAATATTTCTTGTAATTTTAGTAACGAAAAGCACCACTCACTTAAACAAATACACACAAGTATATATTTTATGATATGAACGCAGATTATATGGATAATTTGATTAAACGCTGAAGTCTTTAGTTCAATAATTTGTTACAACTTCTCTCTTTCTTTTACAAAAACTAGTTTTAACAAGTCCGGAAGGACAGTTTCTCCCCTGGCGGTGAAAAGAAAAATTAAACTTAAGACGGGAAGTGTCAAACCTGAAGTAGGGTTCTATATTAGTCAGGAATATGCAACCGCCATATTATTTCCTGGACAGTTTGCGGGAAACAATGCGATAAGCAAGTCCTGTATTTTAGTTCAAAATTAAATTTAGAATATAATAAAAATGCTCTGCTGTAGTGCTCCGTCTTGTAAAAACAGAAGCGAAGATGGATTTAAACTTCATCGTTTTCCACAAGGACGAAGAGAAAGATTGTCAATATGGATTTTAAATTGTAGACGCGACAAATGGGAACCGAATTGTAATTCAAAATTATGTGAAGTAAGTACTTATATTTATGACTGAAACAATATAATTTAAATATCTGGGGTCTGAAGCTTACAGTTATATGTCATTAACTTGCCTGTGAGCATTGTTTTGGTATGTTTCAGCGAAATAAGGTCCCGAAGAAAGTAAGGTTAGGATCCCGTATTTTTTTTTTATTTAATTTAATAAAACCATTTATTTTTTATTATATGTATGCATTTTTATATTCATTTTGAATCACATAAAATTTCGAATCAATAGTAAAAACCAACGTGTTGTCGGTAAGTAGAATAATTTGCCCTTTTCTCTTTTGAATTAATCATTATATTATAAAGTTTGAAAACATTATCCTACTAATAATATTATTATCTTGAAATATTACAGCTAACCTTACTTCAATCTTTTTACACATTACTATTTAATTAGGTTCTAGACCAAAATTATTCATCTCTTAAAAATTCGATAGCAAGTTAGCGATTTTGAATTTCGCGGGGAACCAAGATGGTAGCTTGCATATTCCCATATAATACCTTACCCGAAGGAATACTTATTCTCTAAGTATTATTAAATATAAAAAATCATATTACATGATATTAAGAAAATTATATTATATTATAGATACTAGTTATTATAATTATATTATAGATACAATATAAAATATTATATAGTAATATTACTGTCTCCTTCTGATATTACTCACATAAAATTAATTGGAAATTATATTAGGGTGTATCAGGAAAAATGTATTTCCAATAAAGTGAGCAAATGAAACGATGTTAAACGTTCTTTAATTTCGGGTATTAAAAATTGGTTAAAAATGACTTCAAATCTATTTTGTATCATTGAAATATTTTTTAAATATAATACTTTCAAGAAACATTAGAGATATTTTTATAAACTCTTCTCTAATTCAATTTTTTTCGACAAAAGTTATTCCTTTCAATAAAATGGAATTTTTTTGTGCAGTAACATTTTTTTTAATATGTAACTTTTGAAGAAAATGCATTTATATACATATTTTAACTTTGGTTTTTAACAAGTCCCCTTGCGGAGACGCTTTTTGACCAGCAAAATACAGCAAAATCAGCAAAAAAATATAGTCCTGTCTTGATGCACGCGATTTTTACAGCTGCACGTGTCGGAGTCGACATTTTAGCTGAAACTTTGGAGTGGACAACATAACTTTTGCGCGCACTGCGACATTAACTTTAGCCATGGCAAACTTCTTCGGCGCAACATACTGTTTAATTTCCGTGAGCATAAAAAAGTGTGCTTGAAGTGTTCTTGGAGTAAGATACGATGACGAAGAGGACATTTTTTCGACAAAGTCAATGAACAATTAAAAGATTTTTGACCTGGGTAGTTGCGTGCACTTTCCAAACCTACAGACGTTGGAGTGGAAATTTGAAATGGAAAAGCGGTGACACGCCATTTTGATTTTCTTGCTGAGTTAGAAGTCAGAGCACACTGTCAAATCCATGAAATTTCAGTAACCTATGCTCCACTTGACTAACACGATTTTTCTCAGAATTTTCAAATATTACGTAGAAAAGCTGTAAGCATGCAAAGCATTCAATTTGTAACTGTTGTCAAATATTGCACAGGTATATTTTTGGGATTTTGTCCAAATATTATATGTTATATCTTTTTATAAGGGTTTCTGTAATGACTGTTAGCTTTTGGTCCTATTTCAGGGAGCCTGTCTGTAAATTTTGATGCAATATAACTTGTATTTTAAGTGTAGGTTTGCCTATATATATATATCTAAAACTAAAGGTTAACAACCACCGCAGGGTCCCACTGGGAGTAACTGTCATCCAAAAAAATGTATACTAAAATTTCCGAATGATAAAATTTCCAAATAATAACATTTTCGAATTCGAAAATACAAGGAAATCAAAATTTCCGAATATTAAAATTCCCGAGCAGTTTATAATATTACCGAATTAGAACATTCCCGAATAATAAAATTCCCTAATAGTAAAATTCCCGAAAATTGCAGTTTCCGTATACTAAAATTTCCGAATGATAAAATTTCCAAATAATAACATTTTCGAATTCGAAAATACAAGGAAATCAAAATTACTGAATAATAAAATTCCCGATTAATGAAATTCCCAAATAGTAAAATTCCCAAATAAAAAAATTGTCTGATATTAAAATTCCCGAGCAGTATATAATATTACTGAACTAGAAAATTCCGAATTAGAAAATTTTCGAATATTAAAATTGCCGAATAGTAAAATTCTCAAATATTAAAGTTACCGTATAGTAAAATGCCCGAATAGTAAAACTGCCGAATAATAAAATTTACGAATAACGAGATTCCCGCAGAACCAAATTCCCGGATGGCAAAATTACCGAATTGAAAAATTCTCGTGCAATTTATAATATTACCGAATTGGAAAATCAAACACTTTTATCAAAGAAATTAATTTCAATGTTTAGAGTTTCTACAATTATTGCTTGAATTAAAAATAACAATAATTGGAAAAAAATCATCCAGAAATATATTTTTTTCAATGATTGTTATTTTAAACTTAAACAATGATTTGAGAAACTTTAAGCATCAAAAATAATTGTTATTCGTAAATATATTTGATCATTGTATTTCTAATATGTAAATAATATTTCTTACAAAAATGTTATTGCTAAAATCCGAGAATTTTTCAATTATGTAATAATAAAAACTTTTCATGAATTTTCCAATTCAGGAATTCTATAGTGTAGGGAAATTTATATTTTGGTATTTTTTCGTCTTTCCCTTTTATTCATTAATTTAGGGATCAAACTAAAAAAAAAGGGATGCGCAAAAGTAGCGCTCAGCGCTGTTTTTCATATTTATTAATAATTGGTAATTCCAAAAAATATAATTTTGTTAAACATCTATTTCTTTATTTTATTTTTATATTTAGAATAAAGTGAGAAAATGAGCCCTTTGTCCTGTCATCGAGGGAAAAAAGGTCATTGATGACGTACCGATCGATCCTTGGAAGTTCGAGCTGTGGAAAATCGTGCGAAACCTTGCCCAGGGCGAGAGTAGATCGTTGGGGTGTGCAAAAGGCACCCTTGTTGCTTCCGTTCCACTCGAAATTTCGCTCGGTTAGCGCTTTTTTTCAACATTTATTTGACAGCTGTCGTCTGCAAAGCTCGAGCTTGGCTAACCTCTCCTCTCTAACCTCCAGGGGAGGAGATTTAAAAAAAAAAATTCATCAACTGATATCAAAAGTATCCCTATTTATGGGAATTAAAAACTATTGATAAATAGCAAAAATTGAGCGCCGAGCGCTATTTTTGCGCTACGCGTTTTTTATTTTGATCCCTAAATTAATCTATTGAATGAAAAGACTGAAAAATCCCGAAAAAAAAATTTCCCGACACTGTCAAGTTCCCGAATTGGAAAATTCCCGATTAATAAAATTCCTGAAAACTTTTTAAAATTATCGAATTGGAAAATTCTTGAATTTTAGCAATAAAATTTTTGATATAAATATTATTTACTTATTAAAAATACAATTATTAAATATTTTTATAATTAAAAATTAATTTTAATGTTTAAAGCTTCTCAAATCATCGCTTGAACCTGATATAACAATAATTGAGCAAAATATATTTCTGGATAAAATTTTTTTTTTAATTGTTGTTGTTTTCAATTTAAACAATAATTTTGGAACAATAAACATTGAAGATGATTTCTTTAATGAATGTATTTGATTATTGTATTATTAATAAATAAATAATATTTATAAAAAATTTAATATTTAAATTCGGGAATTTTATAGTTCGGATATTTTACAATATGGCGATTTTCTGTCGGGAATTTTATTATTCGACAATTTTCAACCTCGAAAGGAAAATAGAGAAATGGTATAATAATGATAATAATAATATTATAAACTGTTGGTTATATAATTATTCAAGAATTTTACCATTCGGGAATTTCACCATTCGGGAACTTTTTCATTTAGTAATGTTGTTCTTCTTGATTTTCGCAATTCTGAAATTTCATTATTCGGAAATTTTAATATTTGGGAATAATATTATTTGGGAATTTCGCTATACATGAACTTTAATATTCAGGAATTTTATTATTCGGGAATTCTACCATTCGGAAATTTATAATCATTCGAGAATTTTAATAATTTTATCATTCAGGAACTTTTTCATTTAGTAATTTTGTTCTTCTTGATTTTTACAATTCGGAAATTTCATTATTCGGAAATTTTAATATTTGGGAATAATATTATTTGGGAATTTTACTATACATGAACTTTAATATTCAGGAATTTTATTATTCGGGAATTCTACTATTCGGGAATTTTATTATTCAGAAAGTTTTTATTATTGAGGAATTTTAATAATTTTATCATTCGGGAACTTTTTCATTTAGTAATTTTGTTCTTCTTGATTTTTACAATTCGGAAATTTCATTATTCGGAAATTTCATTATTTGCGAATAATATAATTCGGGAATTTTGCTATACATGAACTTTGATATTCAGGAATTTTATTATTCGGGAATTTTGCTATTCGGGAATTTTATTATTCAGAAAGTTTTTATCATTCGAGAATTTTAATAATTTTATCATTCGGGAATTTCCACATTCAGTAATTTTGTTTTTCTTGATTTTTCCAATTCTGAAATTTCATTATTCGCAAATTTTATTATTCGTGAATTTTACGATACATGAACTTTAATATTCTGGAATTTCACTATTCTGTAATTTTATTATTTAAAATTTTTTAATTATTTCAGAATTTTAATAAATTTATCATTCGGAAATTTTCTCATTCAGTAATTTTGTTCTTCTTGATTTTTCCAATTAGGAAATTTCATCATTCGAAAATTTTATTATTCAGGAATTTCAATATTCAGGAATTTTCCTATTCCAGAATTTTATTATTCGGGAATTTTATAATTCGGTAATATTATAAACTGCTCGGGAATTTTATCATTCGGAATTTTTCAATTCGGGAAATTTATCATTCAGTTATTTTGTTTTTCTTGAATTTTCCTATTCCAGAATTTTATTATTCGGGAATTTTCTAATTCGTGAATTTTTATATTAGGTCATTTTACAATACGGAAACTTTAATATGCGGGAATATTACTATTCTGTAATTTTATTATTCGGAAATTTTTAATTATTCGAGAATTTTAATAATTTTATCATTCGGGAATTTTCTCATTTAGTAATTTTGTTCTTCTTGATTTTTCCAATTCGGAAATTTCATTATACGGAAATTTTATTATTCGAGAATCTTACTATACATGAACCTTAATATTAGGGATTTTCGTAATTCGGGAATTTTATTATTCGGAAATCTTAAATTATTCGAGAATTTTTATAATTTTATCATACGAGAATTTTCTCATTCAGTAATTTTGTTCTTCTTGATTTTTCCAATTCGGAAATTCAATTATTCGGAAATTTTATTTTTCGAAAACTTTCCAATTCGAGAATTTTTTTATTAGGGAATTTTACAATACGGGAACTTTAATATTGGGGAATTTCAATATTCGAGATTTTTATTATTTGGGAATTTTCTAATTTCGTGATTCTCTAATTCGGTTATTTTCTAATTTGGTAATATTATAAAATGCTGGGAACTTTTATTATTCGTGAATTTTTCACTTCGGGAATTTTATTATTCTGTAATTTTTCAATTTGTTAATATTATAAAGTGCCTGGAACTTTTATTATTTGGGAATTCTTCAATTAGGAAATTTTATTAATCGGAAATTTTATTATTCGAGAATTTTCCAATTTGTGAATTCCAATATTCGGAAATTTTACTGTACGGGAACTTTGTTATTCGGGAAATTCAATGTTCGGAAATTTTATTATGTGGGAATTTTCTAATTCGGTAATATTATAAACTGCTCAGGAAATTTATTATTTGGGATTTTTTCACTTCAGGAATTTTATTATTCGAGAATTTTAATAAATTTATCATTGGGAAATTTTATTATTCACTAATTTTGTTCTTCCTGAATTTTCCAATTCGGAAATTTTATTATGTGGGAATTTTATAATTCGGTAATATTATAAACAGCTCGGGAATTTTATTGATGGGATTTTTCCAATTCGGAAATTTCATTATTCGAAAATTTTATTCTTCAGAAATTTTAATATTAGGGAATTTTACTATATGTGAACTTCAATATTTGGGAATTCTATTATTTGGGAATCGGATAATATTATAGACTGCTCGGGAATTTTATTATTCAGGAATTTTATTAATAGGAAACTTTATTTTTCGAGAATTTTAATAATTTTATCATTGGGGAATTTTATTGTTCAGTAATTTTGTTGTTCTTGATTTTTCTAATTCGAAAATGTTATTATTCGGGAATTTCATTATTCAGGAACTTTCCATTTCGGGAATTTTAATATTCGGGAATTTTACTGTACGGAAAATTTAATATTCCGGAATTTTACTATTCGGGAATTTTATTATTCAGGAATTTTATTATTGGCAAACTTTATTATTCGAGAATTTTAATAATTTCATCATTGACAAATTCTATTATTCAGTAATTTTGTTGTTCTTGAATTTTCCAATTCGGAAATTTCATTATTCGGAAATTTTAGTATTCGGACATTTTCCAATTCGAGAATTTTTTTATTCGGGAATTTCAATATTCAGAATTTTCATTATTCTGGAATTCTATTATTCAAGAATTTTAATGATTTTATCATTCGGAACTTTACTATACGGGAACTTTAATATTCAGGAATTTTCTTATTCGGGAATTTTAATCTTCGGGATTTTTATTATTTAGAAATTTTTAATTATTCCAGAATTTTAATAATTTTATCATACGGGAATTTTCTCATTCAGTAATGTTGTTCTTCTGGATTTTTCCAATTAGGAAATTTCATCATTCGGAAATTTTATTATTCGGGAATTTTCCAATACGGGAATGTTAATATTCGGGATTTTCAATAAGCGGGAATTTTGCTATTCCAGAATTTTGTTATTCGGGATTTTTCTAATTCGGTAATATTATAAACTGCTCGGGAAATTTATTATTCGGGATTTTTTCACTTCAGGAATTTTATTATTCGAGAATTTAAATAAGTTTATCAGTGGGGAATTTTATTATTCACTAATTTTGTTCCTTCTGCATTTTCCCATTCGGAAATTCTATTATTTGGAAATTTTCTAATATGGTAATATTATAAACTACTCGGGAATTTTATTAATAGGATTTTTCCAATTCGGAAATTTCATTATTCGAAAATTTTATTCTTGAGGAATTTTAATATTAGGGAATTTTACTATATGGAAACTTTAATATTCGAGAATTTTGCTAGTCAGGAATTTTAATATTCGAGAACTTTACAATTTGGCAATTTCATTTTTCCTGAATTTCCTAATTCGGTAATATTATTAACTGCTCGGGCATTTTATTATTCGGGAATTTTTCAATTTAGGAATTTTATTATTCGGAAATTTCATTATTTGAGAATTCTAATAATTTTATCATTCGGGAATTTTATTATTCAGTAATTTTTATTTATTTTTTTTATTTTTCCAATTCGGAAATTTTATTATTCGGGAATTTAATTATTCAGGAATTTTCCATTTCGGAAATTTCAATATTCGGGAATTTTACTGTACGGATAATTTAATATTCCGGAATTTTACTATTCGGGAATTTTACAATTCGGGAATTAGGTAATATTATAGACTGCTCGGGAATTTTATTATTCAGGAATTTTATTAATAGGAAACTTTATTATTCGAGAATTTTAATAATTTTATCATTGGGGAATTTTATTACTCAGTAATTTTGTTCTTCTTGAATTTTCCAATTCGGAAATTTTATTATTCGGGAATTTTCCATTCCGGGAATTTTAATGATCGGGAATTTTAATGTACGGGAAATTTAATATTCGGGAATTTTACTATTCGGAAATTTTATTATTCGGGAATTTTATTTTTTAGGAATTGTATTATTCAAATATTTTAATGATTTTATCATTCGGAAATTTTATCATTCGGAAATTTTATTATTCGGTAGTTTCCCAATTCGGGAATTTTTACATTCGGGAATTTTTCTGCACGGGAACTTCAATATTCGGGAATTTTACTATTTTGGAAATTTTATTATTCGGGAATTTTATTATTCGGGAATTATGTAATATTATAGACTGCTCGGGAATTTTATCATTCAGGAATTTTATTATTCGAGAATTTTAATAATTTTATCATTAGGGAATTTTATTATTCAGTAATTTTTGTTCTTCTTGAATTTTCCAATTCGGAAATTTCATTAATCGGAAATTTTACTATTCGAAAATTTTCCAATTCGGAAATTTCATTAATCGGAAATTTTACTATTCGAAAATCTTCCAATTCGAGAATTTTTATATTCGGGAATCTTGGAAATTCCCGAATAATAAAATCAAAGAAAACATTTTTTTTAATTTGAAATATTAAAAAAAATTATTGGTTAAATTTAAAATAACAATAATTATATGAAAAATATACAACAAATAAATTAAAAAACTTTGCAGGATTTAATTTCTCACTGATTTATCGCGAACTTTCTTTTCAATTTTTTTTTCTGATTGAAAATATAATTTTTGAGAATTAAAATATTCTAGAAGAATAAAATTTCCGAAATTATGAAATTCCCGAAAACTAAAAATCCCGAATTGAAAGGTTCACGAATAAGAAAATTCGAGACAGAAAATTGTCCAATGATAAAATTCTCGAATTTGAAAAATTGAAACATTGTTTTTCAATCAATATTATTTGTTTATTAAAAATACGTGCGAAAACATTTTTTGTAATTTTTTTAAATGGACATTTTCTGATACAATTTTTCAATTAAAAAAATATTTTTTTCCAACTATTTTTATTTTAAATTTGAACAATATTTTGGAAAAGCTTCAAACATAAAAATAATGTTTTGTCAGATAAAAAAATTTGATTATCATATTTTTACTAAATAAATAATATTGAACAAAAATGAATTTTTTCATTGTTTGAATTCAAGAATTTTGAAATTCGATAATATTGTAAATTGTTGGAAATTTTATTATTCAGGATTTTTACATTTTGGAAAATTTATTATTAGGGAATTTTCTAATTCGGAAATTTTATTTTTCGGGATTTTTTAGTGGTCCCATATTTTGATCAAAGACAATTTTTGTTTATTTTCATTTTATTATTATTCTCATATTTTATTATTGTGTTTTTAACAAATGAATAATATGTATCACAAATAATTTTTTTTAATTGTTTAAATTCGAAATTTCAGAAATTCAAAATATTCGCGGAATCCCAGAATTCCCAAGAATTCAGGTAATCAAGAATATTCAAAGAATTCGCGGAATTCAGAGAATTTCAACAATTTTAGAGCATCTGAGAAATTCAAGGAATTCAGAGAATTTCAAGAATTCCAGAGCATTTTCCAAATTCAGGAAACTTATCAAAATGACAGAATTAAGGAGAATGAGTTCAGAAAATTCTAGGAATTTCAGGAATTCAAAATAATCAAGGAATTCAGGCGATTCAGAGAATTCAGAGAATTTCAGGAATCCATATATTCAAGGGCTTCAGAGAATTCCGAATATTCAAGAAATTCAGGAAATGAGGGGAAATAGAGGAGGGGAAGTAGGGGAAATGAAATGTGGGTAAATTATGGGAAATGAAAGAAGGGGAAGTGGCCTAAATGAGGGGAAATTAGGGATGAGGTGTAAAGGAAGTTATGGGAAATTAGTAGAGGGGGGGGGGGGGTAGATGAAGTGAGGAAAAAGGAGGTAAGGTCATGTGGGAAAATTAGGGAAAATGGGGAAGAAAAGTAGGTGATATAGGGGTAAATGATGAGAGAGGAAGTAGGGGAAATCATCAGAAATAGAGGTGAGTAGGGATAGCGAAATGAAATGAGAAAAGGGGAAGAATATTTAATGACCGAATATAGTAGGAGGAAAAGTAGCAGAATTGAAGAGATATAGAGAAAGTGAGGGCAGGGGCATTGAGGGGAAATGAGTCAAGGGAAAGTAGAAGGAATTATGGGAAATGAGGTAAATTGGGGAAACAGGGAAAGTAAGAAAAAATAAAGGGATGATAAGAATGGGTAATTAGTGGAAAAGGAGGGAAGGACTAGGGAAGTCAGAAGAAATTTGGGAAGGATGAGTAGGGGAAATTAGAGTTTGGGAAGTAGATGAAGTGACGGAGAATCAGGGATGTGAAGGAAAGGATGTGAAAGGAAGTAGGGAAAGTGATAATGAATGGTGGTGAGTATAAAAGGGGAAGTGAGGGCTGACGACGGGAGTAGGGGAAGAGGAGTAGAGGAAGGTTTGAGCTAGGGAAGCGAGGAGATGGGAAAGTGGAGAAGGAAGAAGATAAGAAAGTGCGGCCACGAAGGGAGAAGTAAAGGCAAGAGAAGTAGGGGAATACATGAACAATAGATGAGGGTAAGTATATAAGGTGGAGGTTTGGACGATGTGGAATTGGATGAGTGATAATATAAGGTGTGCCAGATTTAAAAAGTTTTTTTGAAGTGTGGACTATAAGGGAAGAGAAAAAGCATGGATAGGAATTATGTGTCGTAGAAAGTGCAAAGCGGAAAGTAAAAAGGACGATAATAATTCGAAACATAGGAAAATGAGGGAAAGGAACATAGGGTAAATGAGGTTTAATGAGGAGAGGGAAAGTAGCTGAAGTGGGAGGAAAGAGGAGAAGAAAAGGTATCTGAAATGAGGAGACAGGTGCAATGAGGATAAATGAGGCGAGGGAGAGTAGGTGAAATGGGTGGAAGTGAATGGGAGTAGGGGTAGGAGTAGTAGAAGAAACAAGAGGTGGGGGTGTATGTGAAGAAAGTCGGTTGTAGGAGAGATATGGAGTCTGGAATTGGGGTAAGGTTAAGGAAGTGAAAATGGAAAAATTCGGAAATGAGCGAAATTGGGAAAGGAAAGTAGGGAAGGGAAAGGAAGACAAATGAATGAAAGAAGTGGAAGTTATTAAAAGCAAAGGATGGGGGGGGGCAGGGAATATAGTAAGAGAAGGTATGGGAGGAATGGGGTGAGGAAGAGGAGGAAAGTTAGGGAGGCAAAGTGAACGAGTTCAGGAAAATTAGAAGTAAGAGGGAGTTTGGGAATCGAGGGGAAACAAGGAGAAAGAAAAGAAAGGAGACGAGAAAGTGGAGGAGGAAGAAGTGAAGAAAGTGTGGCAGCGAAGGAAGAAGTGAAGGCATCGGAAGTAGGGGAATACATCAACAATAGAGGAGGATAAGTATATAAGGTGGAGGTTTGAACAACGCGGAATTGGATGAGTGATGGTATTAGGTGTCCCTAATTTAAAGTGTCTTTTGAAGTGTGGACTATAAGGGAAGAGAAAAAGCATGAATTGGAACTCTGTGTCGTGGAAAGTGGTAAGCGGAAAGGAAAAAAAAACAATAATAATTCGAAATATATGAAAATGAGGAAAAGAAAAGTAGGTTAAATGAGGGTGGATGAGGAGAGGAAAGTAGCTAAAGTGAAAGGAAAGAAGAGAAAAAGAAATATCTGAAATGAGGAGACAGGTGCAACCAGGGGAAATAAGGCAGAGGAGAGTAGGAGAAATAAGTAGAAGTAGATGGGAGTAGGAGTAGGAGTCGTAGAAGAAATAAGAGGTACGTGCGTATATGAAGAAAGTCAGTAGTAGGGGCGATATGGAGTCTGGAATTAGGGTAAAGTTAAGGAGGTGAAGTAGAGCACGTTGAGGCAAGAAGAGAATATGACTAGAAATGATGGTGTGTGCGGGAAGGGCAGTGTTAGCTGGAAAAACGAGTAAGGCAGGAAGTGAAGGAAGAAGTTGTGGGTGGCGCTGAGTGAAGGGAGAAGTGATGGGAGGGGAAAATGTGAAATATAGCGAAATTTGCCAATGAAAGTAGGGAAGGGAAAGTAGGACAAATGAATAAAAGAAGTAGAAGTAAGTGGAAGTAGAGGATGGGGGGTAGGAAATATGGTAAGAAAAGGTAGGGGAGTTATGGGGTGAGGAAGAGGAGGAAAGTTAGGAAGGCAAAGTAAACGATGTGAGGAAAATTAGAAGTGAGGGGAAGTTTGGGAATCGAGGGGAAACAAGGGAAAGGGAAGCAAGTGCAATAAGGGAAAATAAGGGAAGGGAAAGTAGGACATATGGATGAAGAGAGTGAAAGTGAGTAAATGTTGGGGTTGGGGGAGTAGGAGGAATACAGAAAGAAGAAGAAGGGAAGTTATCGCGTGAGAAAGTGGAGGAATTTAAGGTGTGCAAATTTAGCGATGTGAGGAGAATCAGGGGAAGTGAGTGAGAATTAGAGAGGCGAATTATAGGATGTAAGAGCAGGTAGAAAAATGGTCAGGAATGATGGTGAGTAGGGGAAGGGAAGTGTTAGCTGAGGAAGCGATAAAAGGAGGAAGTAGTGGAGGAAAAAGCTGCGGAAGGGATCGAGCGATGAAAGAAGTGAGGGATGAGGAAGTAGGGTGTGAAAAGTATTAGATTATATTACATTAGTAATAGTATTAATTTTCTAGGATTGTAGATAAGTACTAGAAAAAGGATCTTTTGTAGCTTGAACAGTGAGAAAAGAGAAAATAGGGAAAGCATGGATCGGAATTCTGCGTCGTAAAAAACGGAAAGCGGAAAGGACGGTAATAATTCGATACGTAGGTGAATGAGGGAAGGGAAAGTAGGGTAGATGAGGGTTAATGAGGAGAGGGGAAGTAGCTGCAATGAGAGAAAATAAGAGTAGAAGAAGTAGCTGAAATCAGGGGAAATGAAGAAAAGGAGAGTAGGAGTGATGGGTTGGAGTGGATAGAAGTAGGGTGAGAGCTAGTAGAAGGAATGAGGGTTGGGGTTGTATGGTAGGAAAGTCGGCAATAGAGGAGACTTGGGGGAATAAGGGTAAAGTTATGGAAGTAAAGCAGAGGACGTGAGGGCAAGTAGAGAATATGTCTAGAAATGGTGGTGTGTATAGGAAGGAAGTGTCAGCCGAAGAAAGGATGAAGAGGTAATTTAGAGAAGAAAGAAGTTGTGCAAGGCGTTGGGCGAAGAAAAAAGTGATGGAAGGGGAGGGAAATATAGGGAAATAAGTGAACGAAAGTTGAAAAAATGGGGGTAGATGAGGAGAAGTTTGGGAATCGAGAGAAGCAAAAGAAGGTGCATTGATGGTAAATAAGGGAAGGGAAACTAGAACAAGTGGATGAAAGGAGTGGAAGTGAGTGGAAGTACAGAAAGAAGGAGTACAGGGAAAACAGAAAGGAGAAGTAGGGGAGTTATGGGCTGAGGAAGTGAGGTAAAGTTAGGGAGGCAAAGTAAACGATATGAGGAGAATTAGGAGAAGTGAGAGGGAACTAGAGAGGTGGAGTAGAGGATGTGAAGGCAAGTAGGCCAATTATTAGAAATGATGATGAGTAGAGGAAGGGAAATGTGAGCTGGAGAAGAGAGGAAAGAAGCAAGTAGGGGAGTTATGGGCTGAGGAAGTGACGGAGAGCTAGAAAGGCAAAGTAAACGATATGAGGAGAATTAGGAGAGATGAGGGGGAGCTAGAGAGGTGGAGTAGAGGATGTGAAGGCAAGTAGGGGAATGGTTAGAAATGATGGTGAGTAGAGGAAGGGAAGTGTGAGCTGGAGAAGAGAGGAAAGGAGCAAGTAGAGGAAATAGGGAAAATAGAGGAGGAAAAAGTTGTGGAAGGGGTGGAGCGAAGGGAGAAGTAAGGGGAGAGAAGGCAGGGGGTGGAAAGTATTAGATTAGTCATGGTATTAGGTGTTCAGGAAAGTTCGGTGATAGTTCGAAACTTTGCCCGTCTGGATTACCCGTCTAATTATCTGCAAAGGCTTTAGTAAGCTAACCCAATCCTCGAAAGTAGAACTATAGGGTTAGTTTCCCTTCGGCCATTTCTACGATCACCAGCTACCCTCGGAGGTCATTGTTAGGTCGTTACTACCCTTTAGTGCGGTCTTACTTCCAAATTCATTGCTGACTGATCAACTCCCTAAGTTTACAAGGCCAAGATAAACAATCGTTATCCAAACATTATTGACATTTCTTATCATAATAATCAATTTAATTAAACTTTCAATAAATTATTTAAATTTTTTGCCAATCAGCTGAGTTTTTAAC
Organism: Andricus grossulariae; assembly: GCA_011634705.1. Taxonomy (NCBI): domain Eukaryota; kingdom Metazoa; phylum Arthropoda; class Insecta; order Hymenoptera; family Cynipidae; genus Andricus; species Andricus grossulariae. Next base: position 229,935,601 of record JAABKJ010007545.1, read on the forward strand.
CAAAAATATTAATTTTTTACCAAAAGGCAAATTTTAAAAAATAATTATTGATTTTTAACCAAGTAGTTGAAGTTTTAACTAAAAAAGGAGATTTACGAAAAATGGAATAATTGAATTTTCAGTTACAAAAAAAAATTTCCAACCAACATAGAAGACTTTTCTACTATAAAATATAAATTTCCAAACCGAAAGGAATAAGAGTTTTAACAACATCATTGAATTTTGTTACCAAATAGTTGAAGTTTTAACGAAAGAGATTAATTTCCCAACCAAAAGAAACAAATTTTATTTAAATTATCAACTTTCGACAAAGTAGTTAAATTTTCAACTAAAAAAAAATTAAATACATAGAGTAGTCAAATTTTTAGTTAGGAAAACTAATTTTCAACCAACAAAGATGACTTCTAAACAAAAAAATATAAATTTTCAATTCAAAAGGACTGCTTTTCAACAAAACGGTTGATTTTTTGACAAAAACAAAATAACTACAAAAATAGTTCAATTTTTAACCAAATAATGAAAGTTTTAACAAAATAGTTTATTTTTTCACCAAATAGCTAAATTTTTATTTTCCCATGACAAAAAACATTTTCCGGCAACGTAATTCAGTTTTTAAATAAATAGTTAAATTTTCTACCCAATTGTTGAATTTTCAAGCAACACATGCATTTTCTACATATTAATTTAATTTTTAATCCGAAAATATAGATATTTATTACAAAAGAAGTTCGTTTTAAACAAAATGATTGAATTTTCAACTTAAATGAAGAATCTTAAAGAAAAGATCTAACAATGGAATTTAAATTTTCATTGAAAAAAATTCATTTTCAACCAAGAAAATAAAAATTTGTAGCAAAATTGTTTAAATTTTAGCAAAAGAGATGAATTTTCAACTGAAATGATGAATCTTCTAGAAAAATTCCAAAAAGGAAAAAGTTTAAATTTCACTTTGAAACAAATTAATTTTCAACAAAAGGAAAAGACTTTTCTACAACAAAAGAAAATTTTTTAATTTAATGGACATTTTTTCAACAGAACAGTTGAATTTTTGACCAAATAATTTTCAACCAGATACTAATTTTCAACTAAAATAATAAATTAATTTTCAAGAAAATAGTTCAACATTCAAACAAAGAGCTGAATTTATAACCAGAAAAAATCAATTTTCAATTTAAATGATCAATTTTCAGTTTAAAATTGTTGAAAATTCATCTTTTTGGTCTAAAATTCAATTATTTGGTTCAAAATTAATTTTTTTATTGTAGATTCATCATTGTAGTTGTTAAGTAATGTCTTTGGTTAAAAATTTAACTGTTTTGTTGAAAATTAGTTTTTAATTTGTTACAAATTAATTAAAAAAAAAAAATTAACCATTCCATTATTTGTTACAAATTTATATTTTAGTTAAAAATGTAGGTTTTTGGTTCAAAACTTCGTCTTTTTTGGTAGGAAATTTATCTTTATTGTTGAAAATTCATCTTTTTGGTCTAAAATTCAATTATTTGGTTCAAAATTAATTTTTTTATTGTAGATTCATCATTATAGTTGTTAAGTAATGTCTTTGGTTAAAAATTTAACTGTTTTGTTGAAAATTAGTTTTTAATTTTTTACAAATTAATTAAAAAAAAAAAGAAATTAACCATTTCATTATTTGTTACAAATTTATATTTTAGTTGAAAATGTAGGTTTTTGGTTCAAAACGTCGTCTTTTTTGGTAGAAAATTTATCTTTATTGTGGAAAATTCATCTTTTTTGTCGAAAATTCAATTATTTGGTTCAAAATTTATTTTTTCATTGTAGATTCATCATTATGGTTGAAAAGTAATATCTTGGGTTAAAAATTTAACTGTTTTGTTGAAAATTAGTTGTTAATTAGTTAAAAACTAGTGTTTTTAATACAAAGTAAACATTCAATTTTTGTTGAAAATTTATATTTGAGTTGAAAATGTAGGTTTTTGGTTCAAAACTTCATCTTTTTTGGTAGAAAATTTATCTTTATTGTTGAAAAATCATCCTTTTGGTAGAAAATTCATTTATTTGGTTCAAAATTAATTTTTTTACTGTAGATTCATCATTATAGTTGATAAGTAATGTCTTTGGTTAAAAGTTTAACTGTTTTGTTGAAAATTAGTTTTTAATCTGTTACAATATAATTTAAAAAAAATAGAAATGAACCATTCCATTCTTTGTTAAAAATTTATATTTTAGTTGAAAATGTAGATTTTTGGTTCAAAACGTCGTATTTTTTTTTGTAGAAAATTTATCCTGATTGTAGAAAATTCATCTTTTTGGTAGAAAATTCAATTATTTGGTTCAAAATTAATTTTTTTATTGTAGATTCATCATTATAGTTGATAAATAATTTCTTTGGTTAATAATTTAACTGTTTTGTTGAAAATTAGTTGTTAATTAGTTAAAAACTAATGTTTTTAATACAAATTAAACATTCAATTTTTGTTGAAAATTTATATTTTAGTTGAAAATGTAGGTTGTTGGTTCAAAACTTCATCTTTTTTGGTAGAAAATTTATCTTTATTGTTGAAAATTCATCTTTTTGGTTGAAAATTCAATTAATGGTTCAAAATTTATTTTTTACTGTAGATTCATTATAGTTGATAAGCAATTTCTTTGGTTAAAAATTTAACTGTTTTCTTTAAAATAAGTTGTTAATCAGTTAAAAAATAATGTTTTAAATAGAAATTAACCATTTCATTCTTTGTTAAAAATTTATATTTTAGTTGAAAATGTAGGTTTTTGGTTCCAAACTTCGTCTTTTTTTTGTATAAAATTGATCTTGATTGTTGAAAATTCATCTTTTTGGTTCAAAATTTATTTTTTCATCGTAGATTCATCATTATGGTTGAAAAGTAATTTCTTTGATTAAAAATTTAACTGTTTTGTTGAAAATTATTTGTTAATTAGTTAAAAAATAATGTTATTAATACAAATTAACCATTCAATTTTTGTTAAAAATTTATATTTTAGTTGAAAACATAGGTTTTTGGTTCAAAACTTTGACTTTTTTGGTAGAAAATTTATCTTGATTGTTGAAAATTAATCTTTTTGGTTGAAAATGCATTTATTTTTTTGAACATTCGTTTTTATGAATAAAAATTAATTTTTTTAACTGAAAATATAACCATTCCATTTTTTGTTGAAAATTGATCATTTTTCGTTAAAAATTCATTTATTTTGTTGAAAATTTGTCTTTTGGTAGAAAATTAATCTTTATGGTTGAAAATTCAACTATTTGGTTCAAAACTCAGTGTTGGTATATTATATTCCCTGAAAATTCTAAAAATTTTTTTTAGATATAAAAACAACCTTACAGCTAGGAGAACAATAATGTTAATGCAAAAAGGATTTACTTCTAAATTTATTTTAAAACTATAAATTTTGAACAAAAAATGGTAGAATTAAATTTTTAGTTAAAACAATTCATTCTCAACCAAGAAAAAAGGAATTTTCAACAACATCATTACATTTTCAACCACAGTAAGAAATTTTCAATAAAAAATTAATTCTCAGCAAAAAGCGTAATAGTTGATATTTCCACTAAAATATATTTCAATTTTCAATTAAAAAACAGGTGAATTGAACAAAAAAATAAGAATTTTTAACAAATTAGTTGAATCCTCGACCAAACCTGATTAAGTTTCAACCAAAAAGATTAATGTCCAACTAAAAAGATTAATTTTCTAACAATAAGACGTGTTTTCAACAAAAGAAATGAATTTTCAACTAAAAAGCTCTATTTTAAAGCAAAAATGGAATAGTTACATTTTAAATTTTAAAAAAAATTGTGTTCAACTTGAAAAACGAATTTTCCACAAAATAGTTACACTTTTAACCAAAGAAATGTATTAAACTTAATTTTCAGAATAGAAAATTATTTTTCAAACAAATAAAATAAATATTCAACGAATAGTAAAATTTTCAACCAAGCAGATGAATTTCCAAACCAGAAGTTTAAATTACTATCAAAAAAGATTCTACAATAATTGGAATAGTTGAATTGTCAGTTTAAGAAATGAATGTTTATCTAAAATGAAGAATCTTTAACTAAAAAGAAAAATGAATTTTTAACCAAATAGTTGAATTTTCAACCGAATAGATCAATTTTTCACCAAAAAAGATAAATTTGCAACAAAATACATGAATTTTCAAATAAAAAATATAATATTCCATCCAAAAATAGTATAGTTAAATTTTCAGATGAAAAAAAAATGTTGAACCAAAAAGGATGAATTTTTAACAAAATAGTTAAATTTTCAACTGAAGAAATTAATTTTTAACTAAAAGGATAAAGCTTCAACGAATGAAATTACTTTTCTACAAAAACAAGACTAATTCTCAACACAAAAATTTTCAACTTGAAATACAGCAGTTTAATTTTCTGTACAAAAAATTGATTTTCAACTAAATAAAATATCTCTTCAACGTAATAGTTGAATTTTCCACCAAGAAGATTAAATTTCTATCAAAAAATATAAATTTTCAACATAAATGGAATAGTTAAATTTTCAGTTAAGAAAAATAATTCTTTTCAATGAAAAAACTCATTTTTAACCAAAAAGATCAATTTTCAACCCAATATTTGAATTTAAGAAGTTTTCAATCTAATAGTTAAATTTTTAACCAAAAAAGACGAATTTTCAACAAAATAGTTGAATCCTCAACCATAACTGATTAATTTTCAACCAAACATTTGTGATTTTTAATAAAAAAAGTATGTATTTTCTACCAAGATAGACGAATTTTTAACAAAACAGAAGAATTTTAAATAAAAAAGAATTAATTTTTAACTAAATTGTTCAATTAGAGTGATTTTTCACGAAAAAGTGAAAAAAGGGAGGAAAGATTAAACATTTATTATTACATGCAGAGAACAAGAAACAACCTTTTTATAAGAAATTTTATATTTTTAAATAGTGTAAATATTTGTTTAATGATTTTTACCATTGAAGAACTTTTTTTTAAAATTGGAAATGCTTAGGTAGTTGGAAATCCATTCACGGCGTTATAAAAAAAGTCAGAAAAAAATAAAATTGGTTAAATAAACAATTTTTATATGTTTCAAATCGTTCTCGTAATCAAGAATATTTTCCTTTTTAAAAATTCGTCCATTAATAATTAAATCGTAATAAGTATAATTAAATATTTCTTTCCCAGATTCGTTATAATTAAGACTTTGAATGTTTTGAAACTACACTCTGCAATCCTCGGAAACTCAAATTAAAAATAGTTCAAGTTTGATCACCTAAAATATTTTTCATTTATAAAATATTTAATTTGTACAGATTCAGGGAAAAATTATTTTAGCTTTAAAGTTTTATTTAAATCCTAAATAGTTTAGTTTCAAATTGACCAAATAAATATGTACGAAATATTTCATTTTTTAGTTATTTAACTTTGTACATTTAAATTAAAAAGTGTTCACCTTCTAATACTTATTTTTAAAATTACATATATTTTTTAACTATTTTAATTTTATATTCGAGAGCAATTTCTGTTCGCGGTTTTCACATTTTCAACATATTTAAAAATGTTTCAGCTTTAAATTTTTTAAAGAGTGTTTATTTTGAATGGACCATAAATAATTTATTTAAATGTTGAAATGTCAAATTAATTAATTATAATAGTTAATTCTGTAAGTTAAAAAAAACTTTTACTACGCGTGGTAGCATATTCTAGTTTTGAATAGAATAATTTTCTTGATGTAAAACGAACAACTGGAAATTTTTCAAAAACAGGGGAAACAAGAGAAAATACAAGGAAATAAGGGAATGTCTGTGACGCCTGTATTTATATATTAAATTTTTTTTAAGTTATATTAAATAAACTGGAATCTTTTTAAGTTTAAAGCTTGAAACGCCTGAAGATGGACCTATTCTTCTTGATTATTCCAAAAATCGAGTCGACAAGGATGTACTTGGCCTCTTATTTGAATTGGTACGCATTGTAAATAAATGCTAATATAAAACTAAAACTATAAACTATAACAATAATTGAAATTGAACTTAAAAATCTTGTATTTAATTTACTAAATATTTAAATTCTGTGTAATATTTTTACCCGCAATTTTGTTTATTTTGTATATTTATTGTAGGCCCGTGCTCGGAAAATTGAAGAAGCTCGTGATGCGATGTTCACTGGACAAAAAATTAACTTTACTGAAGGTAGAGCTGTTTTGCACACAGCTTTACGAAATAGAGGGAATACTCCTATTTTGGTTGACGGCAAAGACGTGATGCCAGACGTCAACGGAGTTTTGGAACATATGAAGCAATTTACGAACCAGGTATAAAAAATTGAATAATAGAAAAAAAAATTTTGGGATTGTTTGACTCGCTGGAATATTAAATGATAAAATTGAGTGAATTCTTGCATTTCAGGTATTATCCAAAGAGTGGAAAGGTTTCACTGGCAAACCAATTGAGGATGTTATCAATATTGGAATCGGAGGCTCAGATCTGGTGAGCAATATTAACATTATTTTGTTTATTTTTATTAACAGGGTGGCGACTTGACCGGGAAAGACCGGGAATTTAAATAAAAAACCGGGAATTTACTTCTGATCGCAGTAAAAATTCAAGTTTTCATTATTTTAATAATTTTGATCAATTTAGAAAAGTGATTTCTACTTTATTTATAGTTGCAAATTTGTCAGATTATCTCAGTTTACTCTAATTAAATCATAATTTATTATCGAATTTTTATTATTTTCTTATAAGAAAAACCTTTTGCAATTTTTTGCTCTGTGAGATTTTGTTCGCTTACTTAAGTTTGATAATCGAATTGATTATATTTCAAACATCCTGACTTGGAACAGGGAATTTTAGAATTCATCTCTGGTTGAAAATGTAACTACTTTGTTGAAAATCAATTTTTTCAACTAAAAATTTAACTACTCCAGTAGAAAATTTAACGATTTTGCTGAAAATTCATTTTTTTTAAGAATTCGATTTTTAACAAAAAATTGAACCATTCTGTTTTTGGTTGAAAATGTATATTTTTTAAATGAAAATTCAACTATTTGGTTGAAAATTGATATTTTTTATTTAGAAATGAAACTATTTGTTTGAAAATTTATGTACCAGGTGAAAAATTGGCCTTTTTTTGTAGAAAATTAATCTTTATAGTTGAAAATTCATCTTTTTGGTACAAAATTCTATTATTCCAGTTGAAGATTCATCATTTCAGTTGAAAATTCATCATTTTGGTTGAAAATTAATTCCTTCAACTGAAAATTTGATTGTCCATTTTTGGTTGAAAATTGTTTCTTTCTTGTTCAAAATTCAACAATGTCGATAAATATTTGCCTTTTTTAATTGACAATTCAACTATTTGGTTGAAAATCCACATATGTTGCTAAAAATCGATTTTTTTGGAAATAAAATTACTTGGTTGAAAGTTCAACTCTTTCCTTCAAAATTATTATTTTTTGTTGAATGAAGATTCATCATTTTAATTAAAAATTAATTTATTCAGTTGAAATATGAGCTGTTTTATTGAAAACTTTTTTCTTTGGGTGAAAAGGAATTTTTGCGAAAATTTAAGTATTTTGTTGAAAATTTTTTTTTTTCAATTGAAAATTATTATTTATTGGAACTGAACATGTAACTATTATTCAAGTTGAATATTCCATAATTTCATTTAAAAATTTATCTCTGGTTGAATATTCATTTTTTGACTACAAATTTAATTATTCAATTTTTGGTTGAAAAATGATCTTTTTTAGTTGGAAACTCATCTTTTTTGGTAGAAATTAATCTTTTTGGTTGAAAATTCATCTCTTTGTTCAAAAATTCAACTATTCTAGTTAAAGATTCATCTTTTTGGTTTAAAATTCAACTATTCCAGTTAAAGATTTAGAATTTTAGTTGAAAATTCATCACATTGTTTGAAAATGTAACTACTTTTTTGAAAGTTAGTTTTTTTTTGTTGATTCAAAGTTTTTTTTTGTAGAAAGTAATTTTTTAACTGAAAATGAAACTTATTCTAATCAAATGTTCCATATTTTCAGTTGAAAGTTCATCTGTTTTGTTGAACATTATTTTTTTGAACCTAAAATTTCATCATTTAAGTTTAGATTGACAATTGATTTTTTTTAGTAAAAATTAATTGTTTGTTGTTGAAAGTTCAACTATTTCAGTTAAAGATTCATTGTTTTAGTTGAAAACTCATCTTTTTGGTTTACAATTCAACTATTCCAGTATAAGAATCGTCATTTTTGTTGAAAATTCATCACTCAGGTAGAAAATTAAACTATTTTCTTGAAAATCCGTTTTTTTTTGTTCTTGAAAATTGATATTTTTAGTGGATAATTCAAGTCTTTGTTTCAAAATTCATTTATTTTGCAATTTTTTTCTCTGTTGTATTAAAGGATGTTTAGAATGAACGTCATGAATTAAAATAAATATCGACCGGGAAATGACCGAGAATTTGAAATTGTCCGCCGAATCGCCACCCTGATTGATTGATTATGAAAATCAAAATTCACTGATTTTAATTTTAAATGTCCAAGTAATGTCCAAGTATTCCAAAGAATGCACGAAATTTATAAAGAATCTAAAATAAATTATTTTCTCTTTTATTTATTTATTACTTAAAATAAAAAAATTCAAATTACTAATGAGAAGGGTGGCCGCTGGATCGGGTATTGACCTGGAATTTTTCCAATTTTTAGAAGATAAATTTATCCAATCACTTGAAATATCACAAATTTCATGTGGCATGATAAACTGCAATTTAAAATAAGTTCGATTTCAACTTTTTTTAAATGTCAAGTTCAATTGTTAACATTTAAATATTGAAATCATTCAGGTTGTAAAAGAATCCGTTTAAAATTCAAAATTTTGGATAAAAAACTTTTCAAGTTGATCAACTTTAAATATAAATTAATTAATGATTATTTAAATGGAACTGTATTTCGAGTATTAAGAATGGAACAAGAATCGATTTTACAAAACGATTCTGAATATGTTTAAAATAGAGTAATTTACAGACTTTAACGTTAAAGTTTGAACTATTTTAATTTGAAAGCCTTAGTAGTTAAACATATTTAATATTCCGATTGAGACTTCGTAAACTTTTTTCAATTTTAAAATAATTTCATATGAATAAATTTATAATTAAAGTATTAAATGCTTTTACTAAATTTTCAATGTTATTCAGATATCGTTTCAGTCGAAAATATTCCATTTTTAACCCACTCAATTTTAAAATTTTGTAATTAAGAAAAAGAACAATTTTTGAATATTTAGCAATACCTGACTGTTCATTTAAATGAGCTATTATAAATCAAATATTTAAAACTAAACAATTGAAAAATAAATTGTTTGAAATAGAAATCATTGAATGTTCTAATTTAAAATGCTTAATTTTATAAGTGAAATTGTTCAATTTTGATGTATGAATAAAATTTTAATTATTATTAATTCACAACAAATTTGAGTAACTTTAAGAGATACTCAGATGTTCTAAGAAGATTCAAACTTAATCTAAAATTTGAAAAGATTTTAAAATATTTCCAAAATTGTCAAAAAAGAATCTGGAAGATTTTAGGGCAATTTGTCTAATTTTTAAGAATTGAAAAAAGATCAAAATAATTTCAAATTTGGAAATATTTCAACAAAATTTTAACAAAATGTAGATTTTTGAAGATTTTGAAAACAAATTTGGAAGCTTTTTAAGGATTTTGAAAGGTTTCAAGATAATACATTTGTTTAAGATTTCTGCGAAAATTGAAAATAATTTTTTATTTTAAACAAATAATTTTATGAGAAAATTGAAAAAAATATCAAAACAAAATTTAATATCTGAATAACAATTGAATAATAATGAACTTGCAACGACTTTAAATAAAAATAATTTAACTTCTAATTTTAAATGTGTTCAGATAAAAAAAAGTTATAATTCTTCAATTTTTTATTTTTATAATTTAAAATTGCTTACAATTATACAAATTTGAAAATTTATAAATTTCTTGATTCACTCTTTAATTCAGAGTATTGAAAATGATAGCGTGGATTTATATTATTTAACCAGAAATCTTTCAACTGTCAAATAAACAAAACTTAAGATTTAAAATGTGTTTAAGCTTGAAAGATTTTCTAAGCTTCCATTTAAAAAGTAAAAACTTCAAAATATTTCAGAAAATTTTAAAGATTTCATACAGCTTTCAAAAGATTTAAAAATATTTCAGAAGATTTTAAAGATTTAAAAATATTTAAAAATATTTTTCAAAGATTTCAAAGATTTAAAAAATATTTCAAAGATTCCGAAAGATTTGGAAATTTTTCAAAATATTTCAGAAGATTTGAACGACTTCATAAAGATTTCAAACGATTTCAGAAAGATTTACATAATTTCACATACATATATTTAAAAGATTTCAAAAGATTTCACAAAGATTCCAAAATATTTCACAAAGTTTTCAGATATTTTATAAAGATTTGAAATATTCCAAAGGCTTTAAAGATTAAAGAATATTTCATAAAATTGAAAAGATTTCGCAAAGATTTTCAAGATTTCACAAACATTCCAAAGAATATTAAAGATTGTACAATATTTCAAACTATTTTAGAACATTTCAATGATTTTATAAAGGTTTCAAAAGATTTCACAAATATTTCACAAAGATTCCACAAGATTTAAAAAGATTTCACAAAGATTTCGTAAAGATTTCAAAGATTTAAAAATATTTCAGAAGATTTTTTACAGATTTCTCAAAGATTTAAATGATTTCGAAACACTTTCAAAAGATTTTTCAACCATTTCACGAAGATTTAAATGATTTTAAAAATATTTCAAAGATTCCGAAATATTTAAAAGATTCCGAAATATTTAAAAGATTTAAAAATATTTCAAAAGATTTTAATGATTTCATAAAGATTTCAAAGGATTTCAAAAGATTTCATAAAGATTCCAAAAGATTTAAAAAGATGTCAGAAGATTTTAAATATTCAGCCAGGATTTCACAAAAATTTCAAAGATTTAAAAATATTTCAGAATAATTGTCAATGATTTCACAAAGATTTTATTTTTTTTCAAAAATATTTCAAAGATCCCGAAAGATTTCAAAGATCTAAAAATATTTCAGAAGATTTTAATTATTTCTTAAAGATTTTAAATGATCCCACAAAGATTTGAAAGATTTCAAAAGACTTTAAAGATTTAAAAATATTTCAGAATATTTCAAGAAGTTCGCAAATATTTAAATGATTTCAAAAATATTTCAAAGAATCCGAACGATTTTAAAGATTTAAAAATATTTCAGAAGATTTTAATGATCTTATAAAGATTTCAAACGATTTAAAAAGATTTCATAGATTCCAAAATATTTCACAAAATTTACAAATTTAGTGAACTGCATAATTAATAAAAGTTTAAAAAATTTAATTTCACAGTTCGACTTTGATTGTTTTTATTTCCAGTTCAGTTTTTATTACTTCAAATGAAAAAATGATAGCTTCAAGAGTTCGATTTCTTTAATTTCAATGACCGTGAAAAATTTTTACTAACCGGAAATAACCGGGAACTTTTTTCCTCGATTAAAATGAATGAATGATTTTATGTTTAACTTAAAAATGTTTAATCATTTCTAATTTCATCAGGGTCCTTTGATGGTAACAGAAGCTCTGAAACCATATCACATTGGTCCCCGAGTTCATTTTGTCAGCAACATCGATGGAACTCACATCGCCGAAACTTTGAAGAAACTCAATCCTGAAACTGCTCTCTTTATTATTGCCTCCAAAACTTTCACTACTCAGGAGACAATCACAAACGCTACTTCTGCGAAAAAATGGCTCTTGGAACATTTGAAGAACGTAAGTTTCAATTAGATTTAAATTAGAGATCAATTAAAAAAATAATTTTATTTTTTAACTCTAGTACGAAAACATTGTTTAAAATATTTTTTCATTTTTCAAGGATGCAGCAGTGGCTTCACATTTTGTAGCTTTATCGACGAACAACCAAAAGGTTAAGGAATTTGGAATCGACGAGAAAAACATGTTCGGATTCTGGGACTGGGTTGGAGGCCGATACTCTTTATGGTCAGCCATTGGATTATCAATTAGCTTATCAATCGGTTTCGATAATTTCGAAAAACTTCTCAGTGGTGCTTATTACATGGACCAGCATTTCCGTTCTGCTCCATTGGAAAATAATGTAGGCTTTTATATGTTCCAAATCAAAATTTAATAGCTGATGACAAAAACATTATATGAAACATGTCCTAATGTCTTTTTTAGGCTCCTGTGATTCTGGCCTTGTTGGGAATTTGGTACCACAATTTTTATGGAGCAGAAACTCACGCTTTATTACCTTACGATCAATACCTTCACAGATTTGCTGCTTATTTTCAACAAGGCGACATGGAAAGTAATGGAAAATATGTGACTCGATCAGGTGAACCTGTTAACTACTCGACTGGTAAGTATCTCTTTTTTTATGAAGATTTTATTCAATTTTATTACACTCAGGGTGACCGCTAAACCGGGGAATGACAATAAATTTATTTTTTGACCAGGAATTTTACAAATTTTCAGAAGAAGAATCTATCCAATCACTTGAAATATCACAAATTTCATATCATATGATATATAATGAAATTTAAAATAAGTTTGATTTCAATTCACTTGTTTGTTGAGTTAATTTGTTAACTTGTAAAAACAATTACAAATTAAAAGCATTTGAAATTGAACATTTTTAATAGAAAAAGTTTTGAGTTGATCCACTGTAATATCAATTAATTAATGATTTTTTTAATTTAACTGTAGTTCCAATATTAAAAATTAAACAATAATTGATTCTACAAGATGTTTCTGAATTAAACAATTTACCAATTTTAACGTTAAAAATTGAATAGTTAAAACAGATAAAGTTTCGAGTAAAAAGGACGAATTTTCAACAAAATAGTTGAATTTTCAACTAAAAGAGGTCAATTTTTAATCGGAAATGGTATAGTTAAATTTTCAGTTAAAAAATTAATTTTTAACCAAAAGAAAAACGAATTTTAATCAAAATAGGTAAATTTTCAACCAGAGGTCAATTTTCAACTAAAGTGATCAATCTTCGTCCAAAAGAATAAATTTTTAACAAAGTAGTTAAACTTTCAAATAAGTAGTTGAATTTTTAACCAAAAAGGATTGTAATTTTAAATTAAAAAAAAAGACATTTGAATTCTACTAAAAAATACGAATTTTTGACAAAATAGTTGAATTATCAACAAAGAAAGATTAATGTTTAACCAAACAGTTGCATTTTTAACAAACAACAAATTATATCTTCAACCAAACGCATGAATTTTTGACGAAATAGTTTAATTTTCTACTAAAAAAAAAATAAGTTTGTAACTGAAAATGGAATAGTAAAATTTTCAGTTAAAAAAATTAATTTCAAACGAAAGAAAAACTAATTTTAAACAACATAGTTAAATTTTCGAAGAAAGAGATCAATTCTTAGCTAAAATGATGAATCTTAAACCAGAAAAATTTAATTTTAACAAAGTATTTCAACTTTCAACTAAATAGTTGAATCATTAACCAAAAAATATGAATTCTCCATGAAAAATGTAATAGTTGATATTTAAACCCAAAAATATTGTAATTTGAAATAACAAAAATATTTGAATTCTACGAAAACGACGTATTTTCAACAAAATGGTTGATTCCTCAACCGAAGCAAATTAATTTTCAACCAAACTGTTGCATTTTCAACTAAAAATATACATTTTCAACCAGAAAATCAAATTTTTAACAATGTAGTTAAACTTTCAACTAAGTAGTTGAATTTTCAACCAAAAAAGATTAATTATTAACCAAAAAGTTGCATTTTTAACCAAAAAATTACCAAAACAGGTGAATTTTCAAAACGAATACAAATTTTCAACCCTGAAAAATTTCTCAGTTAATAAAGAAACAAAATTCATCTAAAATGTGGAATTGGCATGCCAAAAATGAATTTTTTACAAAACAGATGAATTTTGAAACCAAAAATATGAATTTTCAACAAAAAACAAACAAGAAGTAATTAAATTTTCAGCTAAAAAAATTAATTTTCCACAAAATAAAAACAGATTTTCAACAAAATTTTTAAAAGTTCAACCTTTTTTACTAAAGAAATAAATTTTCAACAGTAATGGTGAATCTTTAAAAATGAATTTTAAAACAAATAGTTGAATTTTCAGCCAGAGATCAATTTTCAACTAAAGTAATGAATTATCATCCGATAGAATGAATTTTTAACAAAGTAGTTAAAAATTCAACTAAGTAGTTGAATTTTTAACCAAAAAAGATGGTCTTTCAATGAAAAATGTAATAGTTCATATTTCAACTAAAAAAGATTTTAATTTTAAATAAAAAACATTTGAATTCTGGCAAAATGTACGAATTTTCAACAAAATAGTTAAATTTTCATCTAAAAAAGATGATTTTTAAACCGTAAATGCAATAGTTAAATTTTCAGTTAAAAACAATAATTTTGAACCGAAAGAAAAAGAATTTTAAAGAAAATAGTTCAATTTTCAACCAGAGATCAATTTTCAACTAAAGTGATGAATCTTCAATTAAAAAATGCATTTTTAACACAGTAGTTAAACTTTCAAATAAGTAGTTGAATTTTGAACAAAAAAATATTGTAATTTTAAATAAAAAAAACATACTACTTTACCACCGAGCAATTCACGCCTACCCCGAAAGGGAAACGGCTTAATGATATAATAATAATAATAATATTATAAGTTTAATATAATTTAAATACAATACGTAAGATATATAATTGTTATTTGTTAATGACTTGGATATGTAAAACATGTAACAGTAATTTTAGTATTTAAACTAATGCATAATGTGAGATTAAATCGACTTAAAATGTAGTACAAGTTGAGGTATTGCTTTAGATCTAAACTGTAAATAATTCAAATTTTTGACACTTATCTATATTGGTCATAATTCAGACACGCCAGCACATTGTAGAACAATCGCTCTCTTTAACAACCAACTGTGTCGGCTACGCTCCTAAGTCGTACACCTCTTTCTTGAAATGCGATCTTATTGCTGAATTTCATTACCCTCTTAAGGCAATTTTATACTTACACAGGAAAAAAAATACAGTTAGAACCACAAATACTCCATAACTCATCGTTTTGATTTGATCTGTTCTAATTGTATAATAAAAGACCTACAATTGACACTTACAATGCGCTCATTGTGTTGAGAACATCTACCCAGATCAGCAATCAAATAAAGAAATACAAAAAATAAGCCACAGAATAATTTATTCAAAATTTAAATTAAATAAATTTTAAACAATATACATTCCGGAAGAATATAGATTATTTTCAGTTTCTCAGCTAAACAAAAAATCGGAAAAGATTATCTTTTGTAAACTGTCACCTATATAAAACATCCTAATTCAATATTGGGGAAGTATTCTTTTATTATTTTGTATATGGCAACATTAATTAAAAAATTCTTTAAGCAATATAAATTTCGAAAGAATATAGGTTATTTTCAGCTACTCAGTTTAAAGAAGTTCGAAAAATATCAACTTTTGTAAACGTTTTGTAATCGTTAATATTTACTTTTTGTTTTGCAATTAATTTTTAAAAATTATATTTTTTTTATGTTTTATCTCGGACAGACTCATTGAACTCATCAGTAAAGCCATGTAAATTAGTCCTACCGTAGACACTTTAGAATTTAATTGTTCGAAAAATGATTTTTTTCTAAAGTATACAGTGTAATGGAATCTAGGTCAATTGAATTCTAAAGTGTCTAGGGTAAGAATGATTCACATTACCTTAGAATTTAATTTTTCCAACAAAATTTTTTTGGAAAATATACAGGATAATGGAATTTAGGTCAATTAAATTTTAAACTGTATTGGGCAGCACTGATTCATATTGCCTTACTGATGAGTCCAGTGAGTCAGTCCAGGACGAAACATAAAAGATCTAATTTTTATTAAAAAACTGTTTTATTTTTAATTAATTACAGAACTAAAAATAAATATTATCGACCCGAATGCCAATCAAAAAATCTTCTTTACAATTATTACTATTGTATGAAATTGTTTTAAATGCAGGAGAAGATATTTTTCTATAATAGGAAATTTCAGAACAAATTGACAAATATTTCTTCAATATTTTATTTAAATTTATAGTATTACGATCTAAATTAAATTATATGACAATTAAGAGGGAAATTAAAGAATCGATTCAAGTCTGTTAGAGGTTTGCGTGCATTTGGCTGTTAGTTGAGCTCTAACTTCTGGAACTTTATTAAGCGAGGTGTCGAATTTTCAGAGATGTGTCAGAACCGGAAACTTACTCTTGTTGAACTCATTTCAACTCGTTATAAAATAGCATTGAATCGATAAAAAATACACTCATAGACAAATCTCATTAGAAATATAATTTTGGCCACTACTTTTTAGTATATTTATGGCATTTTTTATGTTCCTCAGAATATCAACTAATAATAATATTAACTTTACTTTCTTTTCTTAAACAAAATTATATATACTTATAATTAGTTTATTGAATTACTTCTTTCCCTCTTTTTTTCTAAAAATTCTTTTTTAGTAGCATATTATAAAAATCTAGAAGAGATTTTGAATCGACGTTCTTTAGTATGGACAAAAATAATAGCTAACATGCATCTAAGAGAATAGGTGACTTTTATCTAACTAGGAGTAGTTTTTTAGGGTTTTAATTAAATTTCATCTGTAGGGGTTGTTTTTGCGGAAACTCTACACAAATTTCAATCAATTCAGGGGTTGTATAATTTTGAAGGATTTTTGTTGTAAGACAAAAGCTATGTAACTGTTATCTGAAAAGCGGTAGATTTTGAGGGTTCGAAATACATTTCATCGTTTTATGGTATTTTGCAGAATCTAGAAAACATCTTGACTAAATGTAGAGACTTTAAAATTTTTCATTTTTCTAATGCGACCAAAGGGGATAGGTAACTTTGATCTAACCAGGGGTATTTTTTTAGGGTTTTGATTGAATTTCATCTGTTGGGTGTGGTTTTTAAAAACTTCTAAAAAAATTCAATCAATTCAAGGACTGCACAATTTTTAAGGATTTTTGTAGTACGAGCAAAGGAGCTATGTAACTTTTATCTGAAAAGAGGTAGTTTTTTCAGGTTGAAATTAAATTTCAATGACGTGGGTTGGCTTTGTGAAATATTTTAAAGAAGTTTCGACTCAATTTAGGAACTTTACACCTTTTTTTATTTCTCTCGTCCGACCTATGGGGATAGGTAACTTTTTTATAACTAGGGATGGTTTTTGAGGATTCTAAATCAATTTAATCGTTTAGTGTTATTCTGGAAAATCTAGAAGATATTTTGACTCAATATAGAGGCTTTAATTTTTTAATTTTCATTTTATTTCTCTAGTACTAGCTAAGAAAATAGGTGACTTTTATCTGACTAGCGGTAGTTTTTTGAGTTTTAATTAAATTTCATCTATTGGGAATAGTTTTCAAAAACCTCTAAAAAGATTTCAATCAATTCAGGGATTATAAAATTTTAAAGGATTTTTGTAGTTTGACAAAAGTAGCTATGTAACTGTTATCTAAAAAGGGGTGGTTTTGAGGGTTGCATATAAATTTCAACAAAGTAGGATGGCCGTGTGAAATCTCCAAACAAAACTTTGACTCAATTTGAGGGCTTTACAATTTTGTTTAATTGTATAGTACGATCTAAGGGTTTTAATTAAATTTCTTCGTTTTATGGTAGCTTTGAGAATCTAAAAAACATTTTGACTAGGGGATATGTGACTTTTATCTAACCCTGGGTCGGTCTTGAGGGTTTCAATTAAATTTCACCCATTGGGGATGGTTTGGAGAAACATTTAAAATAAATTTTTAATCGATTCAGGGGTTTTTAAATGTTCAAGGATTTTTGTAGTACAACGATATCTAAAGTTATTATCTGAAGTTTTTATCTAACAAGGGGTGCTTCTAAGGGTTTTAATTGTATGTCTCTGTTTTAGGGTAGTTTGGAGACTCTAGAAGACATTTTGGCTCAATCTAGAGACTTTACAATTTGTTTTTTATTTCTATATGTAAGTCGACCTACGGAGACAGGTGACTTTTATCTAACGAGGGCTGGTTTTTCAGGGTTATAATTAAATTTAATCTATTTAGGGTCGTTCTTAGAAACCTTCAAAACAACATTTACACCGATTTAGGGGTTTTACCATTTTTAAGGATTTTTATAATGCGATAATAGGAGACTCGTAATCTTTATCTAACGAGGGTGGTTTTTGAGGGTTGTGATTAAATGTCAAGGACTTGGGGTGGCTCTAAGAAACCTCTGAAAGAAACTTACGCCTAATTTAGGGACTTCACCATTTTTTCTATTTCTATAGTACGACCTAAGGGGATATGTAACTTTTAGGAGTAGTAAAATAGATTACAATAATGATACAATTTGGAAAAAAAAGAAAAAAATATAACTTGCCCCTATTTTTGAGATTGCGAGAAATTGAGGACAGTCTGGGAACACTTGGCGCTACATTTATTTACATTAACGGGAAGTGCGCACGATTTCCGAAGGCACCCCGTATAATCAGCGCGTGCGTGTGTTATATTCGCAGAAGGTGAACGCAGACAGATAAAAAGGGGCGTCACACATCCGTGCACAATACACACATATATTGAAATTTGTATTGCTTTTGAGTCCTATCCAGAGTCCAGAGGCAGGGGAGGTCGTCACGCAACGATTCCTTCCACGGGGTGAACCGAATGACAGCCGGCATGGCCGTCTATGTCGGTACCCCCGCATGCTACTATCTTTCGGATACACGCATGGCAGGTGTGGGAAATGACGTCACGCATCTCGACCCCTTCGAATTTCACTGCAATTTACAATTCAGTCTTCGCCGGAAATTGTTTATTTTCTAAAAATTCTTCTCTCGTTGTGAGGAAGTAAAACAAGAATGCTCTTTAACCATATTCGCGCACGCAAAACCGTGCAAGAATACCATATTCCCGCACGCTAATCTTACAGTAGAGGAATCTGGCACTTCGCGCACACTTTAGGCACGGAATATCGCTATTTTCCTGCACTTTTCGCAAAAAAAACATCGTATGTGACACGTTTTCGCACTTTTTGCACAATATACTGTTCTATGATTAGTTTTCTTATTTTCAAATTTTAAATTTTGAGCGCTTTTAATTTAAAATTTGTCATAAATTCCAATCATTTAGAATTGCTTAATGTCCAACACTTTTAAAATTTACATTTTGCAACATGAATATAAAATTATTTACATTACGACGGTCTATAATAAAAAATTAATATTATTCAATTCCGTCGGCACGGTGGGTTTTCATGGTACTGAACCCAAGAGATCTTGCACGTCCCAGTTTTTTTATGTTCTCAGTACTCTGATACTTCACGATTAATTTAAGGAAAAATTTGACTGATGACAATCATAATTTTTGAACGTCAATTTATCATTTTTGCCTGACGCAATTTTCAAATTAAAACATAAAATTAATATTAATACAAAATGTTTATATTGTATGGAAAGTACTATCTAAAAAATAGAAAGGAAAGATAAGCACAATATTTTAATAATATTGATGTAAATTGATTGTGTCTTTGATTTTTGAGGTCAAATTATTGTTGTTTAAAATAACCGATTTCCGGTTAAACACGCCAACACACCCTATTATCCTTTAAATAATGTAAATATTCTTTGGAACGTACTGATTTTTAATAACAAAATCAATTATAGAAGAAAAAATTAACAATTTAAAAAATTGTTCAAGATTGTAAACCATCTTTCAAACCTACTGTTCTATGTTCAAAATAACCCATTCCCGGAGAAAAAGGCGATCATCAGCTAAAATTGTTCAAAACTTTTTTTATCTTCTTTGAAATCAAATAATTTTTATTAAAGGTGCCAATTTCCGATATAAAACGCTACCAAAAAAACAAAATTATATAAAAATGGTAAATTTAATAATCCTGAATGATAAACAAAAAATCCCATTGAAACAAAATTACAAATGCCAATTTTCAACAAAAATTATAATAAATCTTCATTGAAATTTAATTATTTTTGATTAATATAACCGATCTCCGGTGAAAAACGTTAACATAGCCTAAAATTGTATTTTTTTTTTTTAATGAACATCGATATTTCCGGTGAAACCCGATA
This sequence comes from Andricus grossulariae, assembly GCA_011634705.1. Taxonomy (NCBI): domain Eukaryota; kingdom Metazoa; phylum Arthropoda; class Insecta; order Hymenoptera; family Cynipidae; genus Andricus; species Andricus grossulariae. The sequence goes on from JAABKJ010007545.1 coordinate 229,955,791, forward strand.
GCGTAACCTAAAATTGTACAAGAATTTTTTATCTTTTTTACAATCGGTATTTTTATTTAAAATACCGATTCCGGTGTACAACGCCAACATAACCTAAAGTGGCTCAAATATAATTATCTTCTTTAAAATCTAATTTTTGTTGTTGTTGTAATAACCGATTTCCTATGAATAACGTTAATATAGCCTGAAACTGTTAAAAATTAAAAATTTTGTTCGAACTATAATTAATTTTGTTTTAAAAATACCCACTTTTTGCGTAACATTCTAACGTAACCTAAAACTGTTAAAAAATTATGAATCTTTCGAAGCTAATGATTTTTGTTTTTAAATTAACTTTTAAGTCTTCTTCGAAAATTTATCATTTTATATTAGAATTCTTTTTTAAAAATACTAATTTGGAAGTTGATGACTGTTGAAAATATTTTTTGTTCAAAATATCCGATTTCTAGTGCAAAATGCTAACCTAATGCTAATCAAATTGAAAAATGTAAATTTTCGAAAATATTTATTCTGTGAAATTTATTAATTTTTTAACAAAAGTACCCATTTCCGATGTAAAATTCTCACGTAACCTATAAATGATGAAAATTGGGAGTCTTGATTATGACATTAAAAAAATGCTAATTTCCGGTGAAAAAAAAGGAACACAGATTTCAAATTTCGAAAAATTTAATTCTTCTTCGAAACTTTGTGATTTTATAATAGGATTCTTTTTAAGAAAAAGACTAATTCTTAGCGGAAAGCACTAATATATAAAACATGTATAATATTTTCAATCACTTATGAGGCAATTTGAAAGTTTTAATTTGAGCGTACATGAGTATTAAAAAGCACAAATATTTCTCAATCCGCATAGTGTTTTTATGGTTGTTCTTATCAGGTAGTAGAGCCAATCAGCTTTTTAACAACAATGATTGCGAGATTTTCAAGATGTATCGTTACACCATTTTTTTAGATAGGATCGTTAGAGCCGTTTTTGGAAAAACTCTGTTTAAATTTTTTTTTTTTTGAATCAAATATTATGCTTCCATATTAGTTTGGGAGATAAGGCTGTCAAAAATTATTTGTTATCAAAGAATTTGACTAAGAAAGCGTTTTATTTTAGTTTTCTTAAAATAACTCAGTTTCGGCGCATCTCAGTCGGAAGTTGTCGCAAAATAAGTTAAAGTAGACTGAATTTTCTAAAAACTAAAAAAAAATACTATGCCATAGCTCTTATAGAACTGCAGTTCTGGTCTCCTGAATAAGACCATCTTTAATGGAACTTACATAAACGTTATGCTTCTTTTCAAATCTCTTGATTTTACTTATTTTTTATTCATTTAAGTCCATTTTTTACGTCCAATAAAGGAGAAGCAAGAATTCGATGCACAAGAACTACGTTTTTTTAGGAAAACTAAAATGAAAAACTTTTTTAGTCGAATGTTTTGACATAAAATAAGATTCGAGAGCTATATCTCATAAACTATTAGAGGTGTAATTTCTTAATTTTTAATTTTGCAGGAAATTTAAAAAAATTTTTAAAATGGCAACTATTGACTATTGCAACCCCTGATTGTTGCATTTTTATGTTTTTCAGCTACAATATAAAATTACAAGTATTAATTAGAAAGGATACAAAAATTGTTTCGAATCTTATTTGAATAAAAAATATCACCCTTTGACGTATCACAGAAAATGTATCAGAAAAAAACCTTAGCAACGAGTAAATTGAGCTAATAAAATTTTAATAAGAGTTTGCAATGTCTATTAACATCAATAAAATAGTTAAAACGGAAATCTCATTAGAAGTATCCTAAAATTGATAATATTTATTTACTATTTCCAAGTACAATTCTATTTATTGCTCAATCTTTAAAGTAAAAATTATATTTAATCTTCTGTAATAATTTCCGATGAATCGTAATAAATAATTCTATAAAATGATAACAAAAACCGTGAAGATGATTTTTATTTGTCATAAAAATTACTTTATTTCCGAACATTGAACATCAATCATAAGTTTGTTCGAAGCATCTTGCATAACGTAATGACCATTTCTTTTTCTTCAGAAACCTCAGGGCTATTGATGGCCTTTATAACAAAAGCTTAGTTGGCGATTTCCGGTGAAAACAAAGCGTGAGCCTTTTAAAATCTTTCGACCGAAAATTGTGCTTCCTGATGTATTTAAAAATTTCATTTATCATCAGTGATCAGTTACACAGATGTTAAAATTACTATTGCATAATCACTGGTTCCTCAATTTGTTCATAAATTTAGAGTTTATGAAAATTTAAATTTCATCCTCTTTTATATGTCTACACTCGAATTTTTTATTCTAGAGTCATAAACATACTTTTGTGCAATAGAATATAAATTATATGATTGAAGACAGCTTCCTATCTTCGAAGAATGCAATTTTCAAACAAAAGAGATCAAGAGCACAATTCTAAAAGAGATATGGACCAATAAGCAACAAGAGCAAGAAATTGTTTGTTAATTTTCATATAGTCCTTCGCATGTAATTAAATTTAGCGAAAAAAATTAATTTTCTTATTTATACCCAGACTGATAGAAATTCGAGCCAACAATTAATTCTGAGCATCTTTTTGTCTCGACATGCTCTGGCTACTGATTGGTATCGTGGGAAAAGGAGCACCTCCTGCTGATGTTTAAGAAAATAAAAAGGTACTTTGTACTTGGCTACAGAATAATATTCTTAGTTCATTTTCTGTTAATAATTTTGTGTGAAATATGAATATATTGTTTTTATTTTATTTGTAATTATTCGAAATTATAAGATTAGCTAAATTTCAAGAATTGTGTGTTATTTGTAAGGAAAAGAACTTGTAAATGTTGCATTTTAAATATTGTAGAAAATAATAGATAGAAAGTAAGAATGATCGAATTTCACACTTCTTCCTGTTACCTATAATGTTTCTCATCTCATGTGATTTATTATGCAATAAAATAGAAGCATAAGATATCGAATGCAATGGGAAACAATTTCATAACTTTATTACCTCGTTCTTTTTCCTCATATGGTTATAAAAGAAATGTTATCACTTTGCTATATATCGTTTCTTTGATTTTCTCCTGCTCGCTCTAAAGAAAAAAAAAAGAAAAGTTATCGAAGTAAATTAGACAAGCCTGTATTATCATAGTATATTTCAATAAAAATATTTCCATCTCTCCAAAAGAAATACAGTCAGTGAAATCAGATCATTCAAATGTAAAAGAATTAACAATGGAAGAAGCATAGTATATTTTCGTAATTGTGTTAAAAATAATTATTTATCTATGGTTGTCTGTTTTGTTATTAGAGCTTATTTTTCTATATAGATTTTTTTTATTTCTTTTGTTTACATACCAAAATTTATGAGGAAAAGTACTTGATTCTCCAATTTGTTAATGGTGTAAATTAAAATTTTTTCACAAACACTTTAACCTTAAAAAAAGAGTTGGAGCCACTGATCACTGTGTAAAGCAAAGTTAGCATGGTATTAACGTCAAAATATCGATGCAGAGCACACCTGCTCGAGTAAAGCGCGCACGGCAAACTGAAAGTATTGAAGTCGCTGTTGAGTGTTCTCGTATACTATAGCAACCTATAGAGTCAGTAAAAAAACATATATAGAACTCCATAAAATAAATTCAATTTTTTAATATTTCAATATTAGGTATAACTATTATTACTATCATAATATTGAATCAAAATAATTCTCCTGAAATTAAATTTTTTTTCAAAATTATTACAGAATAGTAGACAATTATTTTAAGTATTGTTTTTGGTTTATTGTTTTGTTTTTTGTTTAACCATAATTATTATATTATATATATTATGATAATATATACTAAGAGAATTATTATAACTGCTCAGAATATAGATTAGGGTGGGCCGAAAAACTCAAAATGATTAGATTTATTGGTAGCACTGAAAATTTTTTTGTGACATTAAGAAAATTTGAAATTTTTTTATTTTTACCATTGGGCGAGTCGATTAAAACTTTTTAAATTTGAATTAAAAATGTTTTGTTGAATGGAACATTTTTTTAATTTCTTTGGGTAAAGGTTATGAAATTAAATAACCTTAGATGGGAAAAAAGTCAGAAATTTTTTTTTTCTTTGGAAAATAATATTTAAAGAATTAAGAAAAATGTAATTTGGTTAATTTTTACCTAAAATCACAAACAAAATGTTTGTTATTTTTTATGGTTTTTTGAGAAACTAAGTAACCATGTACATATTTTTAAGTTTTAAACCAAATTTTATTTTTTACAGATCCTGAAGAAAGAGCCATTTTTACACAAGATGAGTAAAAATTCTTTTTGCACAGGATCCGTAAAAAATAGACCAAAATTTTGGTTTAAAACTTGAAAATATATATGTTCTTCTTCAGTTTATTAAAAAAAAGCATGATAAAAATTTTTAAAATAAATAAATTTTTTTTTGTCATCTGTGAGTACAAATTAACAATAGTGCACATTTCGTTTTTTCTTGAAATATTAGATTTCGACGAAAAATTTTTTTCCTACTTTTTTCCATATAAGATTATTCACTTCCATAAACTTTACCCCCCAAAAAATTATTTTTTGCAGATCCTGTGTAAATGAATTTTTGACGGATCTTGTGTAAAAATGGCTTATGCTTTAGGATCCATAAAAAAGGCACGACGGAAAAATCATGAAAAATAAAATTCCCGAATAGGAAAATTCCCAAATAATAAATTTCCCGAGAGAAAATTGCCGAATTATAACATATACTAAATAGAAAATTCCCGAATTTGAACAATTAACCTTTTTCACAAATATTATTTATTTATTAAAAACACAATAATCAAATATTGTTATCAAAAAAATTATTTGTAATATTGAAAGTTCCTAAAATTATTGTTTGAATTTAAAATAACAATAATTGAAAAATATATTTTCCTCAAATGAAAATTTTATTCAATTATAATTATTAAATTCTTATCACAATGAGAAAACAAAATTTTGTTGATTAACATTTCATTGCAACTTGTGTCTTTTTCCTATGAATTTAATTTGTTTATTTTTAATCTTATTTTATGCTCCAAACCAAAAATACGCATCCTAGCGAAAAGTGATTCTGAGAAAATTTGTAGATACAATTTAGGCGCAGAATTTTGTTAAATAAAAAGTTATTGTTACTTGCGTCGTTTTTCCAAAAAGGTAATATTTTTATTTCTACTGTATTCTTAAAACAAAAGTTTATGGATGTGGATCTTGTTTGGTTGAACAACTTTTGTCTGTTTTTTTGTCTCTTGTGTTGTTTTTCCAAAAACTTAATTGTTTAATTTTTTATCTTATTTTTTACGATTAAAATAAAATCTACATGTCCTATCTAAAAATGATCAATAACAAATTTTAATATCCTTTTCAGTTGAACAATTTTCGTCTGTTATTTTTTTCGTATGTTGTGTCATTTTTGAAAAAAAGAAAAAAAATTTATTTTTAATGTTATTTTTTACGATTAAAACAAAAACTGCCCGTTCCACCAATAGATGATTCATAAAAATTGTATAGATCGTGTTCGGGTGTACAACTTTTGTTCATTAATTTTTTTTTCGTAACTTGCGTCGTTTTTCCAATAATTTTATTTTTTATTTTTAATGTAATTTTTAACGATCAAAACAAAAACTATGCATCCTATCAAAAAATTATGAGTAAAAAATTCGTATCTCTTTTTGGGTAGACAACTTTTGTCTAATTGTTTTTTTCGTAGCTTGTGTCGTCTGTAAAAAATTTAATTTTTAAAAAATTTTAATGTTTTTTACGAATAAAACAAAAACTACGCGTCCTATCAAAAAGTAATATGTAAGAAATTTGTAGATTTTTTTTGTTGCACAATTTTTGTTGATTCATTTTTTTCGTATCTTGCGTAGTTTGACAACAAAATGGAATTCTTGATTATATTTTGTGCGATAAAAATTTGAATTTTCGATTTTTCAACAAAATTCAAAAAGCTGTTATGATAATTTTTTAGGTTGTTCAAAAAGCGACATTTTTCTTTTCATGACTTTTTTCATATCGTGTGTTGTTTAGCTTGAAATTTTAATTTTCGTTTGGTTTTTTGAATTTTGTAAATGCTATCACTCTGGTAATTTTTTTCTCGAAAAAAGACAAGAAGATAAATTGTTCGTTTTTTTTTAGTACTACTGATAGTTGTACATAGAATTTTTTAATCTTAGAAAAGAGTGGTCTCAAAATTTTTGAAAATGCTCTATCTTTTTATATTTGTATCCAAAATTATTGGCTAGCGAATCTGCAGACACACACGCGTACAACACAAACACACACACACACACAGAGAGAAAGAGAGACAAACATATTCGCGAAAACGTGTTTTTGAGGTTCAGAAAGTATCAAAACGTGGACATTTATTCGAAAGATGTTTTGAGAGGCAACGTTTCGGTAACGCACCGTTACCCTCATCGGGCGCACAAGACGATAAGGAAAAAACTTCTCTGTCTAGATAAAAATTGGTCATGATATTGAAAATATTAAAAATACTAATAATTCAATATGTTTAAAATGTTCATTGTTGGAGATTTTTACATTATTTTGAAGTTAGAATTGTTGAGCCGTTATTTTGATTGTAACTATGAATAACTATTACATTATTATTGTATATTCAAAAATCAGTTTGTAAGCTAAGAAAAATTGGTGGTAGATAATTATTCAAAACCGGTGAAATATTATTAATAACATTTTGTATCTGATAGCACAAGTCCGTAAATTTACGCTCTTAGAGAGTTCTCCAACACTCGATTGAAAATTTTAAACATTTTGAATTAACAAATTTTGTAATATCATTATCGTCGACTTAGACCAATTTTTATCTAGACAGAGAAGTTTTTTCCTTATCATATTAGCGTCTGATGAGGGTAGCGGTACGTTGCCGAAACGTTGCATCTCATTACATCTTTTGAATAAAAAAGATTGGATTTAACATATCTCCATGAATTAGAAAAAATGTAATTATTTGAATTCGGGAATTTTCTAGTTTGAGTATTTTAAAATTCGGCACTTTTCTGTCGGGAATTTTCAAATTCGTAAAATATTATAAACTATTCGTAAATTTTATTATTCGTGAATTCTCAAGTTCGGTAATATTACAAACTGGTCGGAAATTTTATTATTCGGAAAACTTATTTTTCAGGAATTTTATTATTCGGGAATCTTCAATTCGGGAATTTTACAATGTCGGTAGTTTTATTTTTCGGGATTTTTCAGTTTAATTTATTAAAAAGATAATCAAAAAATCAAACTTTTTTTTTTGAAACTTTAGGTACAAATTAACAAAAGTGCATATTTCGCCATTTTTTGAAACATTATATTCTGACGAAAAAATGTTGTCCTACTTTTTTCCATGTAAGGTAAGTCACTTTTATAAACTTTAACTAAAAAATAATGGAAAATTTTTGGTTTATTTTTTACGAATCCTGTGCAAATGAATTTTTACAGATCTGGTCTGAAAATGGCTCGTGTTTCAGGATCCGTGAAAAATAGAAAAAAAATTTGTTCCGAAACTTAAATATATGTACCTGTTTCTTTAGTATTTTAAAGAAAGCGTAAAAAATAATACAGTTTCTTTGCAACTTTAGGCACAAATTAATAAAAGTGCATTTTTCGTCATTTTTTTAAGTATTACAGTTTGACGAAAAGATTTTTTCTTACTTTTTCCGTCCAAAGTTATTCACTTCCATAAAATTTACCAAAAACAAAGAAATTGAAAAAAATGCGAAAAAAAATTTTCTTGACAGAAAAAGTAAAAAATTTGACAACTTTCAATGGACTGGCCACGGTGAGAAATTTTTTGGAAGTTAAAAAAATGTGTTCGTAATGCCACAAAGAAACTTTTCAGTGCTATAGCCGATGTCATTTTTTAGATGACAGTTGCTCCCAGTGGGACCCTGCGGTGGTTGTTGACCTTTAGTTTTTAATTATAAGTGATATTTTATTCGTATTCTATGGCTGATTGTGAAGAGAAATGTTGAGTTTCAACTCGATTGAGATAATATTGATGATTCTGAATAAGATGTACAAAAACGTCTTTTTTTCTTATGGGAAATACATATTAAACTTCATGGGGCTTGCGGCACCCATAAATAAATTTTTTTTTTAAAACAAAATAAATGGATTTATTTTTGGGTGGATTCGAACGAATTCGGGGGGTGTCCCGATAAAAATTAAAAAAAAAAAAAATGTCCAATGCATTTTTGGACCACCCTAGTGTACATTCAGTACGGAGTCCTTTCAATATATTTGAGTTGACGATACGTGCAATTATGTAAGAGACGTTTTTCCAGTTTATTGAAAAATGTCTTGTCATTTTCATTAAAGATTGCATAATATCAACATTCTGTACATCGTTGCAATTAACGAACTCGTCCAACCTCGTTCGGTCGAGCGGCCGCCGACCGATTTTCGTCTTGGGCACGCTTCCACATTTTTCATGATAATTCGAGAACCAGATAATGTTTCATTATGTTCTTGGTCTCATTTTAAATAGAAGATTTTACAAATTAATTTAGCAAAGTTTCTATTTTTCCCAACAATTCCCTAAAGCATGCAGAAAGTGGAAATTAAGAATTGAAAATTGCTGAAAAACGAAGATTAGGTCGATCTTTCTCACATGCTATCTCGGCCCATGTTTGCTGAAAATACTTCAAGCAGGGCTCAATCGACTATGTCATTGACAATCCTCCCTTTTCCCCTTCCGCAATTCCACTGTACATTTTTAAATTGCTCCTACTAGTCCTTTGTGCGCATATAAGTATAAGTAAGGAAGTAAGTAAATCTGCCTTACAGGTTAAGAACCTCTTCAACGCAATATCACTTCAAACGGAGATATTCGAGAAACACTTTTTTGGGCAAGCATCGGCAGTGTATGGAAATTTAAAAAAGCCGTAAATCATTTCTAAGCAATTCAATCATTATGTTCTTATCATTACAAAAATTATTTCCAGGTTTTAATAATTTTAATAAAATTTAATGAGCATGTTTAGAATGCACAAGTCGTAGTGCTGTATAAAAAGTAGAGATGGGACGAGCAGTAGGATTCCTTCTGCTTACTGCCCTCCGGCCTCCTGTAAACTCCGGCCGGTATCTCTCCTGCCCGCCGAAGTTGCAGTAGCTCAGTACCCTGAATTGCCGGATTTCTTCTGCAAACTCCGGCAGCACTCCGGCAGAATGAAATCGATCAGGAAAATAGGAATATCAGGATTGGGAATCGTATGTCTCATTTAAATAAATTTCATAAAAGCTTTTTAATATTTAACTTTATTAAACTTTTATTTAGATATTTTGTGCTTCGGTTTCATCCTAATAGAGACCTAAATAAGCAATAATTATAATTCAGATGTAATATTTATAAAAAGTTTATTTAAGGAAAAGAATTTATTTTCGAATTTTATATGAAAAGTATTTCTTTGATATCTCCTTTTGTAATAAAATGAAATTTGATTCGAAGCAAAGAATGCCATTCATTGATGTAAATTTAATTATATGATTACTCTTTTGCATGGAGTAACAAAGGTTTCTTTGAATAAAACAAGTTTTTTTTTTAAATATTTACGCAAAGGAATATGGTTTGTAAATTGGCCATGGCTATCGGCTAGGTGTCCAGTTTTTTAGGATGAATAATTAAATCTTATGAACTTGATTAGCGGTTCATTGGTTTAATCCTGACATCGTATGACAGTAAGATTGACAACGGAATCAAGTATTAACATTAAATTTAAAACGATAATTCTTCACATTCTATTGTTTAGTGTATACTTGAGAAAATCAATAATGTAAGATATGAAAACGGTGTCCGCTTGTGGGGGCTATTTTTAATTTTTTATTGCTCAGAAGAATAAAGTAATTTCTTTTTTAAATAAAAACTACAGAAGATTGACATTTTAACCAATTTCATTGTAAATCATCATCACTACTTTTTTTCAACATAAACTGAGGAAAGTTGATTTGTGTAACCTAATTTCACAAAATAAAGGGACAACCAAAGCAATTTTACACTCTTTTCCTTATTCTTTCTCCGCCTTCTTTATGCTTTATTTAAAAAAAAGTGATGTTTTGAAACATACTTCTTTTGAAGCCTTTTTGTGTGTGACAGTTTTTCTTTTAATAAAAAAGTTTTTTTATCAAAGACGCACTAGTCGGATTAATTCGTGAAGAAATGTGTTGAATTTCAGAACTTTATGCCATTTATTTAAACCAAGACTTTGTTTTCAATTTCTAAAAATAGGGACAGATTTTGTTTACTTATTCGAGCGGGTCATTTTTTCGTAAGCAGTCCTATTTCAATTTAGACAGACAGATACTCTTCAACTCATAAATCGATGGGAAATTCGGTCACACATATCATGGTTTAAGAAAAAAAATTTCTACGATGTTATAAGTCCTGAAAATTTAAATCTTGTCCCTACAAAAATAATTATAAATTAGTTCTTTAAATCTCTAGAACTTTTGACCTAATTGATATATTTATCTTTTATTTTCAGATTTAGGTGAGGTATATTAAAATTCTCTTTACATTTATTTAGCATATTAAAGTTCTCTCTTGCAAAATTCCGGAGAATTTTGTGAACGGCTTCAAAGTGAGGAAAATGGCATCGATTTTTATTTACATATATAAAGACTATTGAAACCAAAAATTCCGTGTTTTCATTTCTTGTGATTTTTTTTAAATTTGTGCTTGTGTAAAGAAGACATCCTGCGAGCTTAATGCGGGCCAAATCATTTTTATGGCCAGGAGGATATGTTTGTTCAAAAAATTGATTTTTCGAATTTTTCGTAGAAAAGACATATACTGACAGAATTTTTGGTAAATACAAGAATAAAAGTAAAAAAAATTGAATTTGAATAAACGAAAAGATCTTTCTATTAAATACAACTTGATTTCCCCAGCTGAATTTTGAAGAGAAGGAAAATTTATGTTATGACTAATTTCATTTCAAATTATGCAGAGACGTGTAGGTTAGGGTAACGGAATACATTGGCCTTTAAACGTCTGTATCATTTTAGGATGAAAATAAAGGGATAAGCATTTCATAGTTTAACCCGAAAAAAATTATTTTAGCAATTACGAGCAATTAATTTTGACAATTAAATTGTCCAAATTTGACGAAAACTGACACATTTTTTTTAATTCTTTATTTCTCTACTGATTAGATATATTTGGATATCTATATTGACGTAAATGATGGGAAAACCCTTCATCTATCGAATAATCGAAAGAAAATATACTGGATTTTCTAAAAAAGTCCACCTGCTAAATTTTGTATGTTGTTAGGGAATATTGATGACAATCTGCATGACATTGTTCATGAATTATTTTTTATGTAAGCCATTTGTTCAGGAAGACATTTTTTTTGGTCAAAAATCCAAAATTTTAATGTTTTGTGAAACCTGATCAGAAAAAGGGCGAATTTCTTTATCACCGCTGAATAAATTTGAACAAAAATTTCGTTTTTTGTACATTTTTATATACACATACAATTAAAAATATATTGTATATGACATGTCGATAAAAATAAAATCAATGTTTTCCATGGAAATTACAAAAAATTGAAAGAATAATAATTAACTGAAAAATAAGTGATCTTTTTAGAGATCGCGCAGTTTGCACTTTGCACGTATAAGATATTTGTAACGATTCTTTTTCAAAAATGAAGAAAATGGAGAGAATAAGCGAAGGCATCAAGTGCAGAGACAGCTATAATTAAAAATTTAATATTTAAGTCGATGGAATGGAAGTTTTTGAAAAGTGTAAACGACTTTTTGGTACAAGTTTCAATTCTGAACACATTATTACTCTGTACATTTATGCTTCTTCATAGGAGTTCACGCAAAATATTTATTTGAACAAAAAATTGTATTTGCTGAAAAAATGGTTTACCTTCGAAGTATGTATAAAAAATGTAGTGCACGGTGTCGGCAATATTTCCGAAAAATATAAAAATAGTAAAATGTGGGCTTTTTGAGAAAATGTAGTTTCAAACTTTCAATGTATTTAGAAAAATAGCTGCGATTGTGCTATTTTCAAAAATTGACATATTTTCTTCAGATTATTCCATATATTAAGGATTCCTTTATCATTTACAGAAATCGATTTCCAAGTATGTATAATCAGTAGAAAAAGACAGTATTTTACATAAAAGTGTGTCATTTTCCGATAGATTAAGGCCATAAAATACGTAAACCTTTATTTTTACTGTAAAATGGTATATTTTGAGGCTAATTTATTCTGAAACCCTAACCTGGACCTCTCTGCATGATGTGAAATGGAATCGGTGTTTTGAAAAACCCCATTTTTACACTTTATCCAACATTACACAAAAAATGTAGCTTATATGAAAAATACATTTTGTTAACATTTTTTATATCTAGCGAAAATGTAATTCAAAAACATAACATAAGTTCCGACACAACATTATTTTGCCCGCATAAAACTAACAGGATGTCGTCCTCATTGACGTAAAAATTTGATGAAATTCGGATTCCGTGAAAGCATGCTTATTACGTTGCCAAATAAATCTATGTCACTTTTGTCAACTTAGAATCGGTTTAAAATTTTCTCGCGGATTTTTTTAAGAGGACGATGCACAATATCCCTCATCAGAATCTGGAAAGAGAAGTTTTATATAATGATTCAAGGAACGACTTTCATTTTTTTTCAAAATAAGTTACAAATTTGAAATACTTACAACTTATGAGAAAAAATGTTTGTTTTAAATCGGAAGAGTATGTGTGACCTTATGACCTCTATAAAAGGACATATTTCGTTGCCAGAAGATTCTATGACTTCAAATATGTCTGGCTGTCTGATTTGATCTGATCTTGTTCATATTTTATTTAAGGAATGCATTAAACTACCTTTTGAGGTCATAAACTCATTTTAGTTTGAACAATGAGAAAGCAATATATGGTTCTAGGGTCAAAATTATTAGATTTCAATTTGTGCTGCTGTACCACTTAAAAAGTATATTCTGTTTAGAAACTAATGCCACACTGCTCTAACCCTTCTACAGGTTTTTATTGTACAAAAAATTTGTATTTCTGGGCTGAATAACTAACTTTACTGGTCGGAATAAATTGATATTAGAATATGTCATTTGAAGTTTTTATGCTTTAACTCACCTCTAGTAATGGTAGTTTATCAAAGGCAAATTGTGATGCAGGAAAGTGAGCAGCTCCAAATTTTCCGGAAGCAGATTCTTACGTTTGTTATCCGAAATATTACCAGATTCAGAAAACAGTCTTTCGCCGTAGACACTACTTGATGGCACCGAAAGATAAAGGGGTACAAGTTGACTGATATTTGCAAACATGAACTTCACTTTATTTTACCATTCCAATGGAGATGACACTTTTCCTATAAGTGGTTGAGTAATGTAGAGGTCAATTTTCGCTTGTTGATCTTCCTTCGTTGCAACGACTTTTGCATTTTTGGTTGCTTTCGACATGAACTCTGTAAAACAATCTTCCATATCTATATCCTCATCCTTTGTTGACGCAATATCTTCTCTCATTTCTTCGCTCATACCAACTTCGCCTTCTATCTCCGAATCTGTTCCAGTATATCGTGCATCATTACCTCCTTCCATTAGTGTCATTTGTATGCAATCCTTAATGTCGTCTAAAGAATCTGGCAGTAAAAGATGAGCTTTAAAACGTGGATCCAAAAATTTTCTCGTTGCGAAGTTACTTTCCAGGTCTTGAAAGCGGGTTTCCAAATCAGCCTCCAAAGATGTTTTAATTCAGATTAATGTGGAACGAACTTTTCTCTTCGATAAGCAAAATTTCAACGCTTTTATAGTTGGGATAACTTCCGATATACAAGAATCACTGGAACTCAAAGATTTTGTTACTTCCTCAAATGGTTTCAGGAGATTAATCAGTTCTTCCAAATGTTCCCATTCCGCGCATTCCAAACCTTTCGAATTTGTATCAGCCTCTTGCGTTTCAGCGAATAAGTCCCGACAATCCTCTTATTCTAGAAAGCGAGCTGATAAATAAAAAAGAATATCCCATATAGTAGCAACGTCTTGTTTCACTTTTTTTATTGGTATATTTAAATCTACTTGAATTTGAGCCAATGCACTGCTCGAAGGTGACGATTTGTGAATATGAATGGCAATTTTTCTACACTTTTTTAATACTATTCCTACTCCCTCATCAGATTTAATTGCACCTTTGATAATCAATTGCAGAGTATGAATTGTACAGGATTCACTAGCAATATCGCATAATCTGCACCCTTTCTTCATATTGCCACCATTATCTTGCATTAGCAAATGTACTTTGATTTTATCGATATTCTAAAATTCCAAAATTTCTTTTAATTTGTCGGATATTTCTTCTCCCGTATGTCCGCCAGGAAATACTTTAATATTTAGTGCAGCACTTTTCCTCTCAAAATTATCGCCTATCCAGTGAGCAGTTGAGCTAATAAAACTGTACCGTGTTTCTTTACAAGTCCACACATCAGATTCACTTCACTGTAGACAGCATGGTTTTTACAACTTCTTTAACTCTGCTGTATATGTCAGGTAGAATGGTTTTTGTGAAGTATTTTCGACACGGCACCTTAAAATGTGGTGAAGTTTTAGACATCAACCTTTCAAATCCTGCTTTTTCTACAACAGAAATAGGCTCAATATCTACTGCTATCATTTCTCCAATCGCATAGTGAAGTTCTTTTGCCTGTGAATGATTAATGTTCCAAACATGTTTTGAGAAAAGTGTTGCAGCACTATAACATTCGTCAACTTCTTCTTGCATCCAAGCAATTAAACGACTGAATACAAAATTTGTTGAACAAATTGCGTCTTCGTGACCCTTTCGCGACACAATAAACTCAGTATTAAATACGTTACACTTGATTTTCAAGCAATCTTCATGATTTTCAATACACTCCAACAAACTCCACGCCACATTACCTTTTTCACTCATTTTTGGAAAAAATTGTATAAAAATTGGAATGAACAATCGCTATGCACGGATATTTCTTCTTGAAGTGTCAACGGTTGTCTGCCGTCTAGATCCAAGTTGCAATTTAGACTGCAAGAGTTGTCAGTCAGCGAAGGCGAATTCACATAGGGGCGATTGTGGCGCCCCCCATTCCCAGATTTAAAAATCAAAAATCAAATTTGAAAATTTGTGTATGTCAGGTACGCCCAGTATATCAGGTTAGCCCCCTGATTATTATCTGACGTTATTTTTAATGATTTTGTTCTGAAATTTTAAACCACGAAACCCCACTTATTAGGGTCCGAAAGTGTAACGTACGGCGATTTGGGGGAGGGTGTTTTGGTCGAATTCCGTTCGGTATTATCAACTAAAAAAGAGAAAAGTTCAAAAAAATACTTTAATCCTGAAGAGAGAAACATTTCTCAGCCAATAAAGAAAACAAGTTCATTCAAAATGTATAATTCTCAAGAAAAAAAGGTTGCAACCAAGAAGATTAATTTTCTAATATAAAATACGAATTGTCAATAAATGTTGAATAACATGGTGTCATTTGTAAGGTAAGAAGAAGATTTTTCTACAAAACAATTAAACTTTCAATTCAAGAATTACATGTTCAACCAAATAGTTCAATTTTCAGTTGAAAAGTATTTTTTAACCCTTAAAAATAAGACAAATTTAAAAAAATTAGTTCAATTTGGAAGAAAACAGATAAATTCTCTACCAACATTATGAATCTTAAACCAAAAAATAAGTTTTTCAGAAAGAATTTTGACTTTTCACCCAGGAGTTCAATTTTCAATCTAAAAAGATGAATTCTCGATACAAAATGTAATAGTTGATATTTTAACAGAAAAATATTTTTATTTCAACTAAAAAATAATTGAATTTTACAAAGTTAAGACGGATTTTTAACAAAATGATCAAGTCCTTAACAAAAATAGAGTAATTTTTAACTAAACAGTAGCAATTTTAACCAAACAATTGACTTTTAACCACAATAACCACAAAAAATAGAAATGAAGGAGATTTCATTGCCTTATTATATTCAAATTAAAAAGTCTTTTTAAATCATGGAAGAAGCCCCCCCCCCCCCCCTTTGCAAACATTTGTGGAAGAAAACTCACAATCGCCCACTCTGAAACATTATCTGGATCCGCCCTTGGAAGGCCAGTGCCAAATGCAATTTCTGAATAAAGTAACACAGATGTTGGAAAATCGTAAAATGTGAAAGCTAGAAAGCTACTTTAAAATTCATATACTATGGCATAGACCGTTTGACCCTTCATTTCGCACAAGAAGAAACTAAAGTCAAATTGAGCTGGGAACTGGATAGTAAATCCAAAATCCCGCAGGTACGAGATAATAGATTTTGAAAGTGCTTTTGTTTCGAGGTTTGTTTTATTTGTGGGTGCTCTGAAGTATGGACAATGGTGACCCAAGGAGGCGTTAGACGTAGGCGTAGTATCATAGGTAGAGTCTGCGACACCTAGTACCCACCTCGCATTAAGTAATAAATCCATCAGCTTTTGGCAAAGGCAAAGCCTATCTGGAAAACCTCTGTAAATTCCTTCTTGCTCCTGAGTCACCTGTCAGTATCCTCTTGGAAACGAAGTACGAAGGATCGCTTTTCGTGTATGAGAAAACTGCAGTGTTATTTTCTTACTTTTCATTTTCCAATCCCATAACGTGAAATGTCTGGTATAAGTCAAAAGGGAAGTGTTCTGTGGCATGTATTTCGCGAGTGTAATGACGGTGCAACCAGGGCCTTATGTAGTTTGTGCGGTGTTAAAGTGTCTCGTGGAGGTACAGGGCATAATGCTTCGACGACTACTTTGTTTGAACATTTGATTGTGCACCATTCCAAGTGCTGCGAGACAAACGACATCGATATTGTGGCAAGCAAAAAAAAAACAAAGTTTTAAAGAGTGGAGTGCAAATGGCGCTCGAAGTTTAAAATTGAGCGAAGAAATCGGCGAAATGATTGTTTTGGACCAAGATCCTACAATCTTAAGGAAAGAAGGTTTCATTCGTTTGTTGTCCAAATGCATTCCGCAATACAATCTTCCAGACGAAACTTTTTTTTCTACGGAAGTGATTCCCGGTATGTTTAAAAAAGTGGAAAAGAAAGTAGAAGTAGTACTGTCTGAAATGAACAGTGAATGGATCAGTGTAACTGTGAGTAAATTCATTTGCTGTTTCAGTACTAAAATTTGCTTATTAGTGACAGTGTATCGGCTAGGCAACGATTTTCAGCAACATTCGGTTTTATTGCCACCAATGGATATTTTCCGGACTTTTGATCGCCTACCGAAAGTGATTGAAAAAGTGAATGAAGCTCTAAAGATCTGGAAGATCCGAATGGAAAAAGTTCACGCGATTTTAACTAATTTTTCAATCGATGACAGGAAATACACCACCGAGAAGTTTTTTCTTTTTCTAAAAGAATTTTGTTTTACAGAAATTCTTGATCATTCCAACGTTCAAGATGTCGTTATAGAATGCAAAAAGCTTTTCACTCATTTTCAAACTTTTTCAGCTGACCGTTTAAAATTAATAAAGTTACTTGAAAATGAAAACGTAGAATCCTGCTATCTTCACGTGAACGCGGAAATTGATACTTTGCTGGAAGAAGGATCTACGACGAGTTTATCGATTCTGAAAATACTAAGTCACCTGATTGTAATCGAAAGTGGCGTTAAAAAGTGGGCTGAGGAAGATAATACACAATACATGCTTTCAACTCTGCAATGGGAACTCATAGGAGATGTGGTGGGATTAACTGATGCATTTGAAAAGGATGGAACGAAAATGCTTTCACCCAAATCTATGGCATCAGAGATCATACCTGCACTAGTACTCATAAAGAGTTATGTACAAAAGAGGAAGTGCAGTCTTTTAGGTTTGTCACTACAAACAAGCTTGCTGACAGAAATCGACGTTCATCTTGTCGACTTGGAGAACAGTACTTGCTTTTCTTTAGCAACTACTTTGGATCCTCGGTACAAAGGACACCTTTTCACAAAGAAAGGCCGAGAAGTAATAGTGAGCAATTTAGAAAAGCACGTAAAATTATGCAATGAACATCAGCCCAGAAGAATTTATAATGAAGCTGCAGGAGGAAGGGAAATGCACTCCTCGACTAAACAATCTAATTTCAAACCGGATTCCCTTGAAAGCTGCTTCGAAGAGATGATGGCTGGCGTTCGACGGGAGGAGGAGAATCAGGTGATTCAAAAAGATGAAGTAAAGGGAGAACTAAATATGTACCTTCTGGACAAACATTTGAACCAAAAAGAATGTCCCAGGGATTGGTGGTACCAAAATACAGGACGTTTTCCAAAATTAAGCAAAGTAGCTTTTCGCTTTCTTCGTGCACCGGCCAAATTCTTGTAAATAATAGGCAAATGCTCCACTTTCTTGTAATTTTTTGTCAATTATTAAACACATATATGTAGTATGTATTTTCCTGTAAAGAGCATTGCAAACTTTTGAAAATATTTGTAAACATGTTTCCACTGGGGATTCAAGAATTAGTAAAATTTTTTTCCAGAAATTTTCATTAATAATCAAGAACTTTGAAAAGAAATCATTATTTTGAATATTTGAAAACGATAGTTTACGCTACTATATTTTTCATGGGGTCCGTTGAGGTAAATCAAGAAAAATCTGTTCTGTCAGATTTTTTGTGCTGTTTAGGTGCAATCAGCCAACAAATTTTCTTGTTAGGTAAAAAGGAAAAGAATAGTACCCCGGAGTGTTTCATTTCCTCAGATTTTTATTTGACGCTGCGCCATAATAAGTATACTTGGCGTAATTTTTTGTTACTACAATATATATTAATTTTATCCTTCTGTGCAGGCCTCGGACTCACCACATTATTAACACTATTTTACACTTTTTTGAACGATGACACTATTTTACTACTATTTTGAACAAAATTACACTAAAGACACTATTTTCCCACAATTTTCTACTGCTGGCACTATTCTTTGACTTTTTTAAAATATTTTTTTAATCGTGAACCAAATAGTTGAATTTTCTACTAAGAAAGATAAATTTTCAGCAAAAAATGGAACAGTTAAATTTTCAGTCAAAATCATTAATTTTATAACAAAAAAAGACTTTTTAAGAAAATAGTTCTGTTTTCAAATAAATAAATGAATTTTGAACTAAAATGATGAATCTTTGACCAGAAACAGTAGTTGTTAGCAAAGTATTCCAACTTTCAACGTAGTAGTTAAATTTTCAAGCCAAAAAGAAGAATTTTCAACAAAACAGTTGCATGTTCAACCTGAAAAAACTCATTTTCAACAACAAGTATAATAGTTTATACTTATACCACGGAAGATTTTAATTTGAAATCAAAAACAGTTGAATAAAACCAAAAAAGAAGAATTGTCAACGAAATACTTCAATCCTCAACTAAAACAGATTAATTTTTAACCATAAATTGCATTTTTAACAAAAAAATTGATTTTCTACCAAAAGAAGCGTATTGTAATCCAAATACATATATTTTTTCCCCAAATAGTTCAATTTTCAACTAAGAAGATTATTTTATTTTTATTTATTATTTATTCTTCTGCCAGAAAAGATGAATTTTCAACATAGTACATGCATTTTCAACCAAATAGTTTATTTTTCTAGCAAAAAAGTAGAAATTTTCAACAAATTACATAAATCTTCAGCCACATATTTTGAACAATGGATATGTTTGCTCATAGTTTATTTCATTAATTTTTAGTCTATTTTGTTTCGTTCCTAAAAATTTAGAACTAAATACTTGATTTTTTAACCAAAAATGATGTTGTGTAATTTCTATTGAGGAACATTAATTCACATTTAAAAAAAAAAAAGAATTTTCTACAAAATAGTTAAATTTTGTACTACATAGTTGAATTTTGAAACCAGTTCTGAAATTTTCAAGACAAAAAGACGATTTTTCTATAAAACAGTTGAACCTTCAACCCGAGAAAATGAATTTTCAACCAAAAAGTTATTTTACAACCAATCAGTTAAATTTCTAACAATGAAGTTAAATTTTCAGTGCAAAAAAATCATTTTCAACAAAAAAATGAACCATCAACTAAAATTATAAATCTCAGACCAAAAAAAAATTAACTTTTCAAATAGTAGTTCAACAAAAACTAAAAACTTGATATTTCAACAAAAAAATACGAATTTTCAACAAAATACATCAATTTTTAACCAAGTAGTTAAATTGTCTACGAAATTAATTAATTTTTGAGCTGGAAATACATTTGAATTTTTAACCAAGAAGTATGACGTTTTAACAAAATTTTTGGATTTTCTCATTTGATTCTAATAATTCAGTTTAAATTTAAGTGGTAAAATGAAAAAAGGGGAAAGACTGTGAAGTCTCCGACAAATGAATAGGAAATTTCTGAAATTATAGACTGAAGAAAAACATTTTAAATAAACATATTATTTTTTATCTCTAAAGTGAGTCTGAGGCTTGTCCTATGTTGTTTTTCTTGATTAATTCGCTTACGGCACTTTGCAGTTACTGTGCACTGTTACTTAGTACTAATAGTGTGTCTGTCCATCTCAATTATTAATTGAATGAATACATATTATAATCATCAAACATATTAAATATTTGGAAGAAAATATAAAAATGTTGTACTTTTTCCACTTTCCGATTTCATGGTACTCGGACTCGAATAATGCTGACGAAAGGACGTAACTGAATTTTTTAAAGCGGTTTTTAAAAAGGATTGAAAATTGTATATATTTTTTGAGCGTTAAAAAATCTTCATGTTTCGCTAATTCGCTTAACGTTTCCAATTTCAATTGCAAATAAATAACTGATAGTTTTTCACAATATCTTGTTACACTGTTATAATAAAAATTAGGTATAGATTGTTTGGATGTATTTAGATATTTTTATTCACTTTTACCCGATTCATTAACAAAATAGATAATTATTGACGAGAAAAGTGTCAAAGAATACGAAATGGTCATGAAACATAGTGTACACAGCAATATTTAGCCCAGTATATTTTATTGTTTAACTGTGTAATTAATGATGTACAATGATAATGTAATATGTACTCAGGGAAAGATACATCTGTGATTTGTATGTGAATCTGAAATCACTACTATTTACAATCAATTTGAGGAAAATAATTGAATTTGAAATAATTATTTAGGAAATAAAATATGTCCATGGTTGATTATGAACAAATCTGTTTAGATTATTACATTTTCCAATTAGGAAAAGAAACAATCAAAAATTTTAATGCATTTCTAACATTGCTAATATTTAATGCATTCTTCTTTAAAAAAAATTTTTTAATAAAAAATAGATTTCTTTCAACAAACCGAGGTAAAATTATTAACACTCAGTTAAAAGAATTCTGAAAATATTCATAAGCAAACCCTGCAGATTGGAACAAATCATGAGCTTAGTGTCTCTATCCATCTTGTCTGAAATGACGTTAAAATATTCTCTGTATAGGAGAATATAACTTTGGTCGATATTGTAGATTTCCATGTCATGTGTGGATTTTTCTTCATGATCAGTTACGTTCTCCAATAATAATACAGATTTGTAATAAAAATTGATATATAACATCCTGTTAAATAAAGCGCACTTCAGAAGAAAGAATTCATTCTCTGATCTATCCAGTAGCTTAGTTGTTAGAGCACATGACCGGAAATCAGTAGATCTGGCGTTTGAATCCCAGCGGAGTGAAAGGAGAAGATCTTTTTTCTCAATAAAATTTAATTAAAAATGTTTATTTTCCATCTTGTTTGAAATGACGTTAAAATATTTTCTGTATAGGAGAATATGACTTTGGTCGGTATTGTAGATTTTCATGTTATGTGTGGATTTCTCTTCTCGATCCGTTACCTCCACTGATGATAATACAGATTTGTAATAAAAATTGAAATATCACATCTTGCTAAATGAAGCGTACATTAGAAAGAAGAGATCTTCTTCTGAGATCTCCTGTAGCTTAGTGGTTAGAGCACCGGACCGGGAAGCAGTTAACCTGGTGTTCAAATCCCAGCGAAGTGAAAGAAGAAGATCTTTTGCTGAATAAAATAAATTAAACATGTTTATTTTTCATCTTGTCTGAAATGATGTTAAAATATTTTCTGTATAGGAGAATATAACTTTGGGCGATATTGTACATTTCCATGTTCTGTGTGGATTTTTCTTCTCGATCAGTTACCTTTTCCCATGAAAGTACAGATTTGTAATAAAAATTGATATATAAAATCTTGATAAATAAAGCGTAGTTCAGAAAAAAGAATTCTTCCTCGGATTTGTACAGTAGCTTAGTGGTTAGAGCACCTGACCGGAATTCAGTTGACCTGGTGTTTGAATCACAGCAGAGTGAAAGGAGAAGATCTTTTTTCTGAATGCAATCTAATTAAAAATGTTTATTTTCCATCTTGTCTGAAATGACGTTAAAATATTTTCTGCATAGGAGAATATAACTTTGGTCGATATTGTAGATTTCCATGTTATGTGTGGATTTCTCTTATCGATCCGTTACCTTCTCCGATGATAATACAGATTTCTGATAAATTTTTATTAAAAAATCTCAAAGAGATGAATTTTTAGTTAAAATAATAAAAAATCAATAAAAAAATTATTTTCTGATAAAGTAGTGCAATTTTTAAGCAAGTAGTTGAATTTTCAAAAAAAAAAAATAATTTTCTATTAAAGAGAACAAATATTCAAGAAAATAAGTTACATTTAAAACAAGAAGGATAAATTTTAATTCAAAAATAGAATAGTTAAATTTTCAATTAAAAAAGTTCATTTACAAACAAAAAAACGAATTTTTAACAAATACTTTAATTTTCAACAAAATATATGAATTTTTAACTAATAAAGATCAATTTTTAACCAAAAATGGAATAGTTAAATTTCCAGTTGAAAAAACTAATTTTGAAACAAACCAAAATTTTTTAACAAAATAGTTCAATTTTCAATCATAATGGTTCATTTTATTCATAAATTAATTTTTAACAAGATAGTTCAACTTTCAACCAATTAGTTGAATTTTTAACTCAAAAAATGAATTTTTTATTCAAAAGAACAAATTTTCTAGAAAGTACATAAAGTTTTAAACAAAAAAGATAAATTCTAATTAAAAAATAGAATAGTTAACTTTTCAGTTGAAACAGTTAATTTACAACAACAGAAAAAGAATTTTCAACAAAATAGTTCAATTTTCAACCAAAGAGATAAATTTATAACTAAAATAATGAATCTTAAAAAAAAATCAATTTTTAACAAAGACAAATTTTCTACAGAACAGTACAATTTTTAATAAAAATGTTAATTTTCTACCAGATTAGTTTGATTGTTAACTAAAAAGGATAAGTTACAAAAAAATTGTTAAATTTTGAATAGAATAATAAAATTTTTAACCCAAAAAGATGAATGCTTAATCAAAAATAAATATAAATAAAGATGAATTTTAAACATTTAGAGACTAAATAATAATAATTTAAATAAACATTTAGGTTTCATTATTTCAAATTGGTAAACGAAAAATTACAACTTACTAATAAAAATTGAATAAGCAGGAAAGGGGGGTTTGCAGAAAAAAGAACACTTATTTAATTAATTTTTATATTTGTTAGTTAATTTTTTGTTTGGTTTATATAGACAATGTTTCGACTAAACGTCGACCATACTTTGGGATCACAAATATTTTGCCATTGATCTTAAAACATACGTCGATCTTAAAACATACTTTCCTTTTATTAGTTAATTCATTAACTAATTTTATTGGTATCAGTCGGATTCGGTACTTCTTTAAGAAAAACTCGCCCGGCATCTTCTTCGAAAAACCGATCCAAACTGATTATTTTATTAAGCAAGTTTCAATCAGACTTACTTCAAAAATTCCTAAGAAACATTTTTTTTTTGATGGAAGGTGAAATAATCAAGTTTTTTTTTAAAAACCAATTCAAATACTCATTATTTTGAGTATTGAGTTCCGGCACAATATGCCGGAAGAGAAATTTATAACCCGGAAAAATATTCCAAAAGAGAAAATTAAAATCCGGCAAAACAAACCAGAAGAAAACTTTAAAATCCGGCAAAATATTCCAGAAGAGAAAATTATAATCCGGCAGAATATGCCAGAAGAGAAAATTAAAATCTGGCAAAATATTCCAGAAAAGAAAACTAAAATCCGGCAAAATATACCAAAAGGGAAATTAAAATTCGGAAAAATATGCCAGAAGAGAAAATTAAATTCTGGCAAAATATACGGCAACAGAAAATTATAATTTGGCAAAATCTGCTGGAAGTGAAAATTGAAGAGAAAATTGAAATCCCGCAAAATATGCCTGAAGTGAAAATTGAAATCTGGAAAAATGTGCCGGAAGAGCAATTTAAAATCCGGCAAAATATTCCAGAAAAGAACATCAAAATCTGGAAAAATGTGCCGGAAGAGCAATTTAAAATCCGGCAAAATATCCTAGGAGAGAAAATTAAAGTCCGTCAAAATATGCAGAAAGAGAAAACTGAGATCCCGCAAAAAAAGACTGAAGTGAAAATTGAAATCTGGGAAAATGTGCAGGAAGAGCAATTTAAAATCCGGTAAAATATTCCAGAAAAGAAAATTAAAATCCGGAAAAATAAACCAGAAGAGAAACTTAAAATCCGGCAAAATATTCCAGAAGAGAAAATTAAATTCTGGCAAAATATGCGGAAACAGAAAATTATAAATTGGCAAAATATGCTGGAAGTGAAAATTGATGAGAAACTTTAAATCCCGCAAAATATGCCGGGAGACAAAATTGAAATCCCGAAAAATATGCCTGAAGTGAAAATTGGAATCTGGAAAAATGTGCCGGAAGAGCAATTTAAAATCCGGCAAAATATTCCAGAAAAGAAAATTAAAATCTGGAAAATGTGCCGGACGAGTAATTTAAAATCCGGCAAAATATTCCAGAAAAGAAAATTAAAATCTGGGAAATGTGCCAAAAGAGCAATTTAAAATCCGGCAAAATATTCCAGGAGAGAAAATTAAAATTTAGCAAAATATGCAGGAAGAGAAAATTGAAATCCCGCAAAATATACCTGAAGTGAAAATTGAAATCTGGAAAAATGTGCCGGAAGAGCAATTTAAAATCCGGCAAAATATTCCAGAAGAGAAAATCAAAATTCGGCAAAATATGCAGGAAGAGAAAATTGAAATCCCGCAAAATATACCTGAAGTGAAAATTGAAATCTGGAAAAATGTGCTGGAACAGCAATTTAAAATCCGGCAAAATATTCCAGAACTAAAAATAAAAAACCGGCAAAATAAACCAGAAGAGAAACTTAAAAACCGGCAAAATATTCCAGAAGAGACAACTAAATTGTGGACAAATATGCGGCAACAGAAAATTATAATTTGGCAAAATATGCTGGAAGTGAAAATTGAAGAGAAAATTTAAATCCCACAAAATATGGAGCGAGACAAAATTGAATCCCGAAAAATATGCCTGAAGTGAAAATTGAAATCTGAAAAATGTGCCGGAAGAGCAATTTAAAATGCGGAGAAATTTTCCAGAAGAGAAAACTGAAATCCGGTGAAATATACCAGCAGAGAAATTTAAAATCCAACGAAATATTCCAGAAAAGAAAATTAAACTCCGGCCAAATATTCCGGGGGACAAGATTGAAATCCCGCAAAATATGCCTGAAGTGAAAATTGAAATCTGGGAAAATGTACCGGAACAGAAATTTAAAATCCGGCAAAATATTCCAGAAGAGAAAATTAAAATCCGGCAAATTAATCCAGAAGAGAAAATTAAAATCTGGCAAAATATTCTAGAAAATAGTCATAAATCCGGCAAAATATACAAAAAGAGAAATTCAAATCCGGAAAAATATTCTAGAAAAGAATCATAAAATCCGGCAAAATATACCAAAAGAGAAATTCAAATCCGGAAAAATATGCCAGAAGAGAAAATTAAATTCTGGCAAAATATGCCGTAACAGAAAATTATAATTTAGCAAAATATGCTGGAAGTGAAAATTGAAGAGAAAATTGGAATCCTGCAAAATATGCCTTTAGTGAAAATTGAAATCTGGAAAAATGTACCAGAAGAGCAATTTCAAATCCGGAAAAATATTCCAGAAAAGAACACTAGTATCTGGCAAAATATTCCAGCAGAGAAAATTAAAATCCGGCGAAATATTCCAGAAAAGAAAATTGAAATCCGGTACAATCCTCCGGAAGAAAAATTTAGAATCCGGCAAAATATTCCAGAAAAGAAAATTAAACTCCGGCAAAATATTCCAGAAAAGAAAATTGAGATCCCCCAAAATATGCCGGAAGTGAAAATTGACAGATGGAAAAATGTGCCGGAAGAGCAGTTTAAAATCCGGAAAAATATTCCAGAAAAGAAAATTAAAATCCAGCAAAATATGCCGGAAGAGAAATTTAAAATCCGGAAAAATTGGCAGAAATAGATAATTCAAATCCAGCAAAATATGCCAGAAGAGAAAATAAAAATTTAGCAAAGTATGCCGAAAGAGAAAATATAAATTCGGCAAAATAGGCCGGAAGAGATAATTACAATCTCGCGAAATATGCCGGAAAAAATTAAAATTCGGAAAAATATGCCGGAAGAGAAAAAATTAATATGTGGAAAAATATGCCGGAAGAGAAAATGCCGGAAAATATGCCAGAAGAGAAAAATAAAAATTTTCCGGAAGAGAAAATAAAAATCCGGCAAAATAATTTTCCTAGAAATAAATCTCGCAAATGAAAAATGTTTTACGATTCAACAATTATATGTCCTTGCAATTTTCTCGTTGCTTCATCAATTTCCTTTCACATTCCATCGCAATTGTATTTCAGTCTGACGAATTCTCGCAAACTTCACTCCAATTAACAATAATTTTGTGTATTTACAATTTTCTGAAAAAAAACTCGGAAGTCTTATTTCAGAATTAAAGAGTCCCGAATTTTTCCAATTTATATTAAAAAACAGATGCGAAGGCAAATTTCATTTAGGAGAAAAATCGTATTTTAATTTTTTATTAATACTTTTTCACGATGAAAATAATTCTTGTCATTTTTATTAAATTGTTATATTACCTTCGAATTTGTCTTTTACCGTCCAAATTAAATATGTAATTATATTTTCTTTGGGTGCAGATTAATAGTTTATAAATAGAATTTTTAAAATAATCAATTACACAGTTCTTTGTAAAAAACAAGGATTTTCAAAAACATTCCTGTACAGGGTCGTGCGAAGGCGAAGTGAAAATTTTTTTTACACTCGAAATTTGGAAATTTTGATTCCAAAAAATCAAAAAATTCGGAGTCACTTATTAACACGACCCCGAAATCGAAGAAAAATTACAAAATTCGTTTAAGCACAGCCAAAATCAGCGCGACAAATTGCAAATTTTAACGAGGTGAATTAAATTTCACTTGAACAGACTGAAAAATAATTTGAATCAGAATTTTTTTTGGAATTGGCAAAATTATTATTCCCTATTGAATTATTCATGAAGTAAAAATTGTTATATTTTGGTTATATATTTTTTATTTAAGAGATTATTTAACAATTTTAAAAAAGATCTTCAAATAAAATATATCTCACCTCATTTGCTTTTTTCATTAATTTTTACTTCCACTCTCACACATTCTCCGAGATTATTTACATTCGTCTCCTCAATCCAGTTTTTTCTCTTTTCAACACAGCCATTTATAATTAGGAAATTCAATTTTTTTTTTGATTTTTAACCATGCTCGCTAATCCATTTTTCTGTGCTCGAAAATATTTTTTTCAGAATTCTCAAGAATCTCAATAATTTTAGATATAATTATTAAAAAAAAATTGATATAAAATTATAAATATGAAATTCTGAAGAATCAATTAATTAAATATTTAATTCTTTGGCTTTGAAGCTATGACAATGTTAAAAAAATGTTTAATAATATTTTTAAAATTAAATGAGACATTAACATATTTACATTCGAATACTTTTATTCCCTTTTCTATCTTTAAAATGAGAAAAGGTCAGTTTAAATAAATTTTCAAAATTTTTTTGCAGTTTCCTTCTCTCACTTTTCTACTCAAATTCCAAAAATTCTTCATTCACACTGTGACATTGAAACACCAATTAAATGTTTATAACGTCGAACGATCTAAAAATATGAAAATATAATGGAAAAAATGAAAATAAAAAAAATAAAAATTTTTCCCCTGCACCATAAAATTGTGACTTTTTTCTATAAATAAAATATAAAAATATTAACAAACTGGGGGAAAATCTCGTTAGAAATAGAAAACTATTGGCTCCTTTCTTTCCATCGTATAATTAATTATAAAAATTCGGGGTCAATTATTATGTAGTAAAATTGAAAATCAATCCTGGAGCCAACTTTCTTAAAAAAATTTCCCCTCAAAATTGTTTCTCAACTCCGAGAACACTTGTCGCTTTTTAAAATTAAATTTATAAAAGTATCAATTTAAATTTCAGTTTATAAATTTAAATTTTGAGAGTCTTCAAATTTGGTAGTATCGAATTTTTTTAAATTTATAAATAAAATTTATAAATAGAAAAGATGCAGCAATCGTCGGTCTTCTTTTATTAGAGGAATTTGTGAATGGTTTCGGAGATTGTAAGACTTCTGATTGGCTGAGAAAAATTCGAAATGGGAAACCATTCTACAGTGGATAACGCAACCTGCAGTGAATAATCAAGAATTAAAAATAGTAATATATGTAAAACAATTTAATTAAATTAATATTTAGGACACTAAACCTGTTCATAAATTAAAATTAAATTAAATTAATTTTCTCTTATTTGTGCTCTTATTCAATGATTATCCACTCTAGGTTGAATTATCCACTGTGGAACGGTTACCCCTATTTGATGTTTGCCTCCGATTAATGAAACGAATGAAACTTTTCTGAATAAATTAGTACAGAGCTTACAATTTTGATACGATTTAAGCGTTGAAAAAATGAATTAATTAAATTTTCAGAAAACTTGACGGAGCCAATTAAACATTTTTTTATTACAAAAAAGTTAATTTAAAAAAAAAAATAAACCCTCCCGTTTTGTTGAAAATACTCATGTTTATGAAAAACTTAATAAAAATCAGTAAAGACACTCCTTATAAATAATATCCAAAGTAACAACATTTAAGAAAATTTGTTAATTTTTTTATTAACAAATCAATGAAAATGCTACTTCAACATTAAAAATACTTGAGGAATATATTTTTCAATTTTTTGTTGAGAATATAGGTAAGAAAAATTGCTAGTTCCATTTTTTTTTTAAATTCAAGGTCAATTGTTTAAATAAATTTGATAAACAAATACAAATATTTGTTAATTTTCAACCGGCTGATTTTCTTTTATCATCGGAATAAATTTTTAATTAGTTTAAAAAGCCTTGTCGTATGCTACTTTATTGAAGAACAATTATTGTTCATTTCATAAACAATTTTATAAACAAATTCACCCATTGACTAGACAAATGGATTTTTTTTACGTAATCGACTTCTAATAACTCAGAAAGGATTTTATTTATTGGAAGGCTTTGTCCTTTGATAATATTTATTAATTGTTTAAATAAATTTAATAAACAAGCACAGAATTTTGTGTTCATGAACGAACAATAATTTTTTATTTCATAA
Organism: Andricus grossulariae; assembly: GCA_011634705.1. Taxonomy (NCBI): domain Eukaryota; kingdom Metazoa; phylum Arthropoda; class Insecta; order Hymenoptera; family Cynipidae; genus Andricus; species Andricus grossulariae. The sequence goes on from JAABKJ010007545.1 coordinate 229,985,417, forward strand.
AAAAATTTATAAACAAACTCAAAACCGACAAACTGACAAAATATCGTAATAAAGTCCTTCTTGCATAATTAGCATTCGATTTCCTAAAAAAAAAAGATTCATTTTTGTAGTCAATTGGTGAATTTGTTTATAAAATTGTTTATGAAATAAAAAATTATTGTTCGCTAATGAAGTATCATAAGAGGGTAGAATTTTGTAAGTAATTTAAAATTGATTGCGTTAAAAAAAATCTGCAGGTAGAAAATTGACGAAAATCTGTATTTATTTATCAAATTTATTTGAACAATAAACAATTATTATCATCAAATTTTATTTTTATTTTATTTTTATAGTGACAAGTTTTTTATCAATTGTGTCAAAAGAACGTAGTCTTCAAAGCGAGAAATGACTAAAATATGTATTTGTTTATTAATTTTATTTATAAAATTAAAACTTACTTTAGATTTTAAAGAAATGATAACTAAGAATTGCTTTTACGTATATTACGAACAAAACGTTGAAAAATACAGTCTCCAAGTATTTTTAATGTTAAAAAAGCTCTTTTACTCATTATTTGTTAATATTACGCTCGGATCCCGATTTAGTAAGTGTCGGAGTTACCTGAAAATAGCCTTGTCACTAAATCGGAGGAATCGAAACGTAAACAATCAGGGCCACCTGAGCCGTTTCCAATTTAATGCATAATATTGCGCAATATACTCGACTGAGTACTCGCGCAATGCGGCCATTCCGAGGCGAGAGTCGCAACCGAATCTCGCCCTGTGCGCTGAGAAACTGCGTGGGCCATCAATTTGAGGAATTACTAAACCGGGGTTTACTAAATCGGGGTCCGAGCGTATATCATATATATTATGTTTTAAATAAATATGAGTATCATTCATTAAAACATTGTTTGAATAATAAATCAATAATAAAATAATAAATAAAATAAAAAGTAGGTTCATCAAATAAAAGTATTTTATTTATTAGTTTATTATTCACCAATTTTTTATTGTTTCGATTTTGGAATTTTTATAATCCCGGGAATTTTTATTTTTCGGGCTTTTTCAGTCGTCCCGGTTTAATTAAAACAAAACAAAAATAAAAAAATAATTTAAAAAGTTAAAAAATCGGCTCAGATAAATCTTTTCGAAATTTAGTTATCTTTGATTTAAAAAAAAAAATTAATCGGATCAAAATTGCAAGCTCGGAACTAATTTGTTCAGAAGAAGAAGCTTTTTTCACTTTAAGCCTTCTTCGGTTGATGTCGAGGGCAGTTTAAAAAATTTTAATCCTTGGTCGGAGACACTATATTATCCTTTTTGTTTTTGACGTCCACTGGTAGATCTGATTCGGGTTTACTAGTGTAGCTGGACACCAACAAAAGTGGCAATCCACCCAATACCATGCATGTACCCATACACAGGAAACAGACGTTATAACTTCCGGTCACGTCCCGCAAGTAGCCTGAAACCAATTTCAAACCTTAATTTCATTCAATCTCCACTTGCGAACACCACTTGTGTGATTTTTATTTTATCTTGTTTTTCCTATTTTTTTCCACTTCGTTATTTATAAAATTATGCATACATTAATTTTTACCAGAAATGGAATAATTAAATTTTCTACCAAGGAAGTGAAATTGTTAAAGAGTTTGGAGAAGATGGGATGTTTCATGTTTTATCCTAATGGGCTGCCTGAACCGTTTCCAGTTGGAATGCATAATACTGCGCAATATGCTCGACTGAGTACTTGCGCACTACGGCCCTTCCGAGGCGAGAGTTGCAACCGTCTTTCGCCCCTTGAGCTGAGAAACTGCGAGGCCTGCTAATTCAGAAAAGAGATACGGAAAAGGAAAGAAGTCAGGGAAAATTGGGGAAAAGGACGCAAGATTTAGAACAGAGCCTATATCAGCAGGAAGAGCCTAGTTAATAGGTAGAAGTGTTAGAAAGTAGAATGGAGAAGATAGAAAGTTCAAACTGTGAGTTTGGCGGTAGAGAGAGTGGGAATGAGGATAAGGAAAGACTAAGAAAAATAGAGAGAAGAATAGAAAGAAAGAGAAAGAGGAAAGAAAAATAAATATAATGAGAAAGAGTCTAAGATTGGAGAGTGAGGAACTGAAGGAAGGAGTGAAACATGTGCTAAATTGGATAGATGCGAAGGTAAAAATAGAGGAAGCGAGAAGTGTAGGAAAGAAAGGGGGAAGAGGAGAGCAAATGGCACTGATGACACTAAAGAGAAGAGAACATAAGAGGGAAGTGATGACAAACAAGGGCGTTTTATGGAAGCTCGGAGAGAATAGAAGTTTTGACATCGGAAGAAAGGAATGAGTATAAGTTAAGGAAAATAGCGGAAGAGACAAGAACGAAGGGTTGAGAAGTTGGGATAAGTATGGGAGAATCAGCATACAGGTAGAAGATGTATGGTGAGATTCGCACAAGAAAAGGGAAGAGATAGTAAAAAGTGAGCTGAGAAGGGACTAAGAGAGAGAGGAAAGAAATAAAGAAAAAGAAATAGGAAATAAAAAGAGACCAGAAATAAAAGAAGGGAAGAATGGAGGATATGTTACTACAATGTAGCAGGCTTGATAAAAAAGAATAGAGAATTTATCAGATATTTGGAACAATGGGAGGTGGTAGTAATGATGGAGACGTGGCTAGATGAAAAGGGATGGAGAAGAGTAAGGGGAATGTTACCAAGAGGTTATAGATGGCAGATTGAAAATGCAAAGTGGTCGAATAAAAAGGCAGAGCAATGTAAGGAATGGTGGTAGGAATAAGGAAGGAATGCACAACAGGGAAAGATGGGAAAAAGATGAAATAAGAAAAAGAAGGTTTAATAGTAGAAAAGGTAAAGATGGGAGAAGAGAGGTGGAAGCTGTGGGAGTGTACTTAAACGGAGATTTTCAGGAGACAAGATACTGAATGGGGAGGGAAAGAAAATATTGAATAGCTTGGAGATGGGAATATTTATGTCAAACTGAAATATATAGGGGATGACATAAGATAGAGAAATGAGTGATAACAATTAGGATAAAAAATAAGTAAATGTAAAAAGAACAGGGAGAGGAGATGGGTCAATAGAACAAAAAGAACAATTTAAGGAGAAGGTAAGGATGTGATGAAAGAAAAGCGATTATAGGAAATGATGAATAGGGGAAGAACAGAAGGTCAAAAGAAGAAGAAGTTAAAAAAAAGAAGAAAGAGGCGTAAAGAAGAAGGAGAAGGTAAAAAAGGAAGTAGAAGGTGAAAGTCGAAGCGGACGGTTAGAAGAAGAAGGAAATGGGAAGGGAGAGGAAGAGGGAAAGTTGGAAAGAAGAAGGTGGTGAAAAGAAGAAGAATAAGAAGATGGAAAGAAGGAGAAGATACAGAGTAAAAGGAGAAGATAAAAAGAAGTAGAAGATGGAAAGTTGAAGGAGAAGGTGAACAGAAGAAGAAGGTGGAAAGAAGAAGGAGAAGTTTAAATGAAGAAGGAGTTGGAAATAAAAAAAAGATGCAAAGAAGAAGAATGTGGAAAGAAGGAGGATGCGAAAAGAAGAAGGATAAGGTGTAAAAAAGAACAAGAACGTGGAAAAAAGGAGGAGAAGATGGACAGAAGAAGGGGAAGATTGAAACTGAAACTGTCAAAAATAAAGATTAAAAGAAGTTGATAAGGAGGATTCATTTTTATCGTCGACAATTGGAAAATGAAAATAAATAAAAGCGATTATACGAAATGATTAATAGGGGAAGAGCAGAAGGTGGAAAAAAGAAGGAGAGGTTGGCAAAATGAGGAAAAGATGAGGAGAAAATAAAAAGAAGGAAAAGGCGAAAAGTTGAGGCGAAAGTTTAAAAGAAGAAGGCGATGGTGGAAAAAGTAAGGAGAAGTTACAAAGAAGAAGAAGGTGGAAAGAAGGAGGAGAATATGGAAAGAAAAAGGAGAAGGTGGAAAGAAGGAGGAGAAGATGAAAAGATGAAGGAGGTGTAAAGAAGAAAAAGGTAGAGAGAAGGAGAAGAAGGTGGAAAGAAGGAGAAGATGCAAAGTAAAAAAAGAAGATAAAAAGAAGTAGAAGGTAGAAAGAAGAAGCGGAAGTCGAAAAGGAGGAGTTTGAAAGAATAAAGATTAGTTGAAAAGAAGGAGGAAATGGAAAGAAGAAGGTGAAAGAAGGAGAATGTAAAAATTCGGAGGAGAAGATAAAAATAAGAATTAGAAGGTGGGAAGTCGAAGGAGAAAGTGTAAAGAAGATGTAGGTGGAAAGTAGAAGGTGGAAAGTCTACGGAGAAGGTAAAAAGAAGAAGGTAAAGGTGGACAAAATAAGGAGAAGATGGAAGGAAGAAGGAGAAGGTGGAAAGAAGGAGAAGTTGGAAAGAAAGAATAGATGGAAAGAAGAAGAAAGTGGAAAAAAGGAGAAGGCGGAAAGTAGAAGAAGAAGATAGAAAGAAGAATAAGAAGGTGGAAAGTCGAAGAAGAAAGTGGAAAGTAAAATGGGGAGGAGGCAAGGCGATGGTGGAAAGAAGATGAAGAGGGTGGAGACAAGAACAAGAAGTTACAAAGAAGAAGTAGGTGGAATGATGAAGGTGAATAGAAGTAGAAGGTGGAAAGTAGAAGCAGAAGATAAAATTTTGGAATAAGGGGTAGGGAAGTGAGGGGAAAGAAGGGAGTGTTAGTATGGAAAGTGTGGGTAATGAGAGTAGGGAAAGTAGAGGAAGTGAATGGAAATGAAGGGAAGGGTATTATGGAAAGTGTGGAAAATGAGAGGAGAAAAAGCAGGGGAATGAGGGGGAATAAGGGGAAGGGTAGTATGGAAAATATGGGAAATATGAGGAGGGGGTAGGGGTTGCGAAGTGAAGGGAGCCATATTAGGGTAGTGTGAACGACTAGGTGAGGAAAACGAATCGCTAGGTAAGGGAAATAGAGGAAGGTGAGTGTTAGCAGGGGAAGTGAGGAGAGGTGAAATAGATGCAGTGAGAGGAAACAAGGAGAGGGAACGTAGAAGAAGTCAGAAGAAATTAAGAGAGGAAAAGTACGGTGAGTAAGGGTTCGGATAGTCGAGAAAATGAAAGGAAATAAGGAAGAGGAAGCGGAGAAATGGGGAGGAGGGATGTAAGGGAAAATACGCGGAGAGGAAGTAGAGGAAATGAGGACAGGGAAATGTCGAGGAATTGAGGTGAAATGAGTGATGGCTGGGGAGGGGGTGTGTTAGCTCAGGAAGTGAGGAGAGGGAAGTAGATGAGGAAGAAGTGGGGGAAAGGAGTGATAGAGAAGGGTGAAATGAGGAGAGGGAGAGGGAGAGGGAGAGGGAGCATTGTCAGAATATATGATACTGGGCCTGCCACGTCTAGCTACGAATCGAAGCAAAGCAGCCAAGAACCCTTTAGTAGTCATGTCACTAACCACTTCAAGATGTATCGATTTAACAGCAAGGCAAATAAATACTGCGATGTGAATAGTAAATCGTGATCTATTATGATTTCTATTCCTTGATGTAAAATGGACCGCAATAATCTACACCTAAATTACAAGATGAGCGGGCTTCGCTGATTCTTATACTCGGCAAATTTCCCATTTTATATTTGGATGTCTACGGATTAGCAAGAAAACACTTGATGCATTTGCAAATGATTTTTCGTCTTTGATTAGCATCATTGAGCAGCCAAAGTTGGCGACACGAAGCATAGTGTTGTTTTCATCACATGTATACTACGTAGATGTTCATCTTCGATGATGAGTGCTGTGACATGATTTGAATGAGGTAAAAGTAAAGGATTCTGTTGAGAATAGGAAAACGTCGAGTTCTGTAGTCGACCTCCTACTCTGATAACACCGCCTCGGTCAAGAAATGGATCAAGTGATGCAAGATTGCTTTTTTGTCAACCCTCATCCTATTTTCCGAATGAAGCATTTCTTAGAAAAAAGCTGTCATTTGGGTTGCACGGCTTGTTTGCTTTTCGGCGTTGTCCAACTCTGTTGCTCTTGAAAATCCCTTTTGACGATTATTTGTCTTGCAGCGAAAATAATATGCGTGAATGCGTTTCATCTTAGAGTAGGATGAGACTTTCTCGAAGAATTGCAAGTTTGAAAGAATTGAGAAACAGAATTCTTGCTTTAACCCGGGGAATTTCCTTGGTGATTGAATCTGGACTTCAGGCCAAGTGGATTTCACATCGTTTAAATAACTTGGTCCCAATTTCCAAAGATTATTGTTAATGAACTTTGCAGGCATTTGCCTTTTTGTTAACGGATTAGCTAAGTTGTCTTCCGGTCTTGCATGCCTCCAATCTCGAGCACTCATTTTTTGTTGTAAAAATATACAATAATAATCGAATTGTTCCAAAAAAAGTCTTATTTAGTGAAACATTAGTGCGTGGGTTTACTGTTGCATGCAATGTAGCAAGTAACTGTGTACTTCATAATTCTAGCCTTGCAATAGACATAAATTCAGAGCTCTTCAGAGAGGCTACCCTAGATTTTGCGGAAAGTAATCAACTCTCAGGATGACCTTGCATGTTTGTTGATCTAATGTACACTTTTTGCTCGATAGTCCGTATAACTAACATCGCAAAATTCATGCAATTGGATATCTACAGCTTTCTCTGTGAGAACTATAGATCAAAGTTGAAATTTTTAACGAGATTCATTTCTCAACGAAACTTGATCCATGTCCGGTGCATGCTTTCAGGTATCGACTCATCCCATTCTACATTTAACTCGCGAAGTTTTTGCATGAGTTTATTTGCAAATAAAGTGGTTTGTATTAGTAAACCTAGCTGATCAAGAAGCTTAGAAATCTCGAAGAGTATAGTCCGTTTGCTGACCTAGGCATTTGTAGATGGGTGACTCACAAAATAAATCATTTTAACATCCACCGAACTGTATGTCATTCTTAGGGTTTTCAGTGTTTTACCGTCACTGAATTAAGGATTTTGGTTGATTCTGCTCTCCGGGATTCCTTTTAGAATTCGCATATCGATTGATGACGAACGTAGTATGTTTAAGCTGCCGAAATTCAGAAGCTTAGTTATGTCATCATGAATTTAGATTCCTTCTTCGACTGTTTAAGCACCCGTGATGAGGCTATACACGTATGAATCTCTTTCAAGAACGATCGCTGCCTATGGATATTTGTGAACTTCATCATCTGCTAGTTGTTGAATTGCACGACTTGCAAGGTAAGGGGATGGACTAATTCCAGAAGTAACTGTATTTGACCTAAAGGTTTGAACGTTGATTTCATCGCGTCTCCATAGAATATGTTGGAATTTCCCATCGTCTTTTAGAATTTAAAATTGCTGATTCATTTTTTCTATATTGCCTGTCAATATATGATTGTGGAACCTGAATCGAAAAAGGTGCGAGGAGATATTATTTTGGAGTGAGGGTCCTACCATAAGCGTGTCATTAAAGGAAAGACAGGTCTCGGACTTTGCTGATGCGTCGAAAACCACTCTTGACTTTGTCGGTTAACTTTCCTCCTTGAAATAGCATGATGTTGTAGGTAGAAGCCAAATTCTTCTTCATCTTGTTTCAGCGACATATGTCCGACATCCAGATATTCTTCGAAGATTTTAGAATACTTTCTTTGGAAATCTGGATGTTGTTTGAATTTACGTTCTAGTACATTGAGTCGTTTCAAGGTCCTCGTTCGTGATTCTCTCAATGCCTCTAAATTGTTGCTGAAAGGAAGTGCGATTATATATCAACCTGAAGAATTACGCCTTGTATATATCTGAAAATGATCTTCGCATGCGATTGCCTCGACAGAAAGGTGAATTTGTCCGAACCTTGATCTGAATCCCAGAATCTTACGATTTCAGATAGCAGTTGTGAAAAATGACATTTGGCTGTGCGTAAAGCCATAGAGGATGTACAGACAAGGCTGCCACCTATGGCACATCGTAATTGAGGTTTCTTAAGGATTAAGTCACGACACTGTTAAATAAAATCGCTTTGTCCTAAAAACAACGTAGACAATAATGGTCCGCATCCAAGCAGCACATCGTCTGGTGCTAGTCTATAGAAGTGCGGATCCGCAAGTTGTATATTTGGGAAAATCCGGATAGCATTGTGTGAAAGAAGATTACTTGCAACTGGATGACGAACATGTATCGAGAAGGGCTCAGCATCGTACAGGTCACCGTTCTTTGTACGATGAATAAATGACTGCGCTTGTCATTAGTTGAACCAGTAGAGCCCTGACTATTAAGGTGATGCAAAGTTGTTTATTACCTGTGGATCTCAGAAGCTATGTTTCGAGTTGTGAGGATTCCTGATGCAGTAGAGTGTTATGCTTTTTGTTGCATATTACATTTTGTTTGCAATTACTGGCTTCACAGTCTGATGGTTTGTGATTACTACTCAGGCAATTGGTACGAAGCAAAGCGTCTTTTATCATTCCTATTCTTTCCGAAATCGCGAGGGTACGGAATTATTTGCATTGGAAAAGAGGATGATTCTCACGTCTGCATGCTGGATACGGTATCATATTTGGCGTTACGAACGTTGACCTTGTGTTTCATTGATTTTCGGTACTCAGAGGCATGTTTATTGTTTCTTTAGCTTTTAGTTATTATGTCATCGAGCTTCGAAGGTTTGTTTGTACTAAACCGGTAATCATAAAAGTAAGCTCAAATGTTTAGATATAATTAGGTGGTTATCTGCATACGTCTTTTCTAATATGTCCCCATAACGAGTGTAGTTATCCTCTGTAATTGAAGACACCGATATTTTCCGCGCTGCATCGCCTAGTAAAACTGCTTTCAAATATTGCAATTGTTCAAGTTACTTCAGTCAGTTTGATTGTGTTTTGTTCAACTAATATTCCAGATTAAATCTACATTTCCTTTTTTTTCATCTGCCTTTCGCGTCGCGACCAGGAAATGTTGAGCCTCTTATATAAGCTCTAGATAATTGTCTTGAATTTCGTATCGTTTAAGTCTTCGGCGGTATTTGACGAGAAAATGTTATCAATACAATACCTGACCCTTGATTAAGTATTTCTTTTTAATTAGTCGATCCGGCTCAAAGGATCATATTCCTTGGCATTGTAGCACTCATAATTAATTTTCTCATTGGGCGCGTATTTCTTGATAATAATGAGTCGAGTCGTGTTTTATCAATAACCTTTTTTATTGACTACTGAATTCGTCTATACTGATCAAAGTTTGAGTTATAAGTGTAATGAAAATTGTTCGACCACCTCTTTACCTGCTCTTCCCGTCCCTTTCGTTCAAAAGTGAGAGAGCAGGGAAAAGGACACGATTACAAAGAAAAAGTGGATTATTTGATCATCCAGCCTCCCAGGTATATCATAGTATGTACCTATCCTTTTCTTCAAAAGTTGAAGTCACGAGACTTCAGATCCATTCATCAGTAAGAAAATATCAATTTTCAACAGAAAAGTTAGTATTTGACCAAATAGTTGAATTTTTACAGCAACAAAAAAAAGACTTTTTACCAAGGCAGTTTAACTTTTGACGAAGTAGCAGAATTCTTAACCAAGAAACACAAACTCTCAACGATTTAAATTGTAATTTGAAAACAGTTTTATTCAACAAAAATATACGAATCTGCAACGGAGCAGCAAAAATGATAAAATAAAAAAGATTCTTTATTCGGTTGAAAATTAGCTTTTTGATTGTAGATGTAACAACTTGTTCGAAACGTTCGATTTTGATGGCTCAAATTTTTTATTTGGTTGGAAATTCAACTCTGTTACTGAAAACTATCCATCACGTTGAAAGTGATTTTTCGTGTTCCAAATTTATTTTATTGGAGAATAGTTTTCATTTCGTAAAGAATAATAATTTTAGTCAAAAATCTATGCCTTTGGTTCAAAATTGATCTGTTTTTTAGAAAATTCGTTTCTGTTTTGGTTCAACTCAATTTCTTCCGATGAAAATTCTACTAATATATTTTGCTTTAAAATAATTGATTCCTTTTAGTTCAGAATTCTACAAGTTTGTTGAAAAAGTATATATATCTTGTCAAAAACGTGTCTTCTAATATGAAAATATATCTGTTTTGTTGAAAATATCATATTGAAATTTCACACATCTTTTTTGTCTTTTCACAGAAATTTCCTCAGGTATGCCGCCCAGAACAAGGGACTTTCTGGCAAATTTCGGGACAAATAACGAACATGTAAATGATCAAGGTGACGCTAGTTCAAATTAGAATTGATAACAGAAGCGATAACTAATACATATTTTATATATTATCAATTTGGAAATATTAATTATCTCTTGATCTAAAAAATACTCTACATGCATGAAAACTCGTATGGAATATTTTAAAGGAAAATTTCAGAAAAAGTATACCATAGTATACTATATAAACTTCATAAATTACATATTTCTTATCCGGAACATTTGTTCATGTCGTCAATAGCTAAATAGTGAGAATTATCTATACAAAAGCGAGAGCGCTCAACTTGTGAATGAGAAATTAGCAGCTTTTTTAAGTTTGTTAAAATTTAGTGCATTTGTCAACATGGTTGCGACGCTGATTTGAAAGAAAAACGCTTAGAATCAATTTTTGATCCAAAAAGTTATCAAATGTATGATTTATATGCGCCATATCACCTACATCTTAAAGGAAATCAATTCTCTGTTTCTTATTGCAGATGTGAGTGCACAGTTTAGATCTTCACCTGATGACGAGCCTGATCCGAATATTTCTCATAGCGAATCTTCTTCTCCATCACACAGAAATTTTTCTGCTAACAGATCTCTTCCTCCAGCCAGACCTTATGACCCGGCCAGGTCTACTTCTTCTGCAAATTCTCCTTCTCGTTCCCAGTCTCCTCTTCGTGCCAGGTCTAGATCTCCTCCAGCCGAGATCATGGCTCTACCTACCAAGATCGATTCAAGTAACGGACGACAATATGAACTCAACCACCTGGAATTTATTTGCCTTACTTCCTATAAGAATCCCCACTGGCGATTCGAACTACGAAGATACAGTTTTCCTGCAGATAAGCCAATTCAAAAATATTTGCGAAAGAATATCCATGTGTGCATGCCAACGCAAGAACAAATTGTGTTGTCAACAGCCGATGGTGACGTCTTTGCAATATTGCAGACGAGTAATGTTCTTGCTGGAATATATTCACATCATGGTCGCCAAAGTCGTGTGAGACGGATAAAAATGAACATGGAAAGTGGCAACTTAACCCATTTGACAAAAGATGAAGTAGAGGAAATTCCAGTAGGCCGCAATAGCAAAATTCCACTTCATTTTAGAGTAGAGTGTATACACGATAATCCTCCACAACATTAATTTCATTTCAAAAAAATTCAATTAAGAAAAAAAATTCACGCACATTATATAAACCGTGATGAGCGGGTTCTTCTTCTCTTTGTCAGATTAAGAATAAGGTTTCATCAAACCTGACGTCTTAAAAAAAGAAAATAACATCGCATACAAATTTTTGTTTTGTTTCAAATCAAATTTTAGAACAGAAAAATATAAGAAGCAATGAACTAAACTGAAAGAAATGTGAATTGGCCAGATATTTTCTTAAAGTTGAATATTATTAGATATGATTTATTTTAATGTATTTTTGTTTTGGGGGAAATTATGAGATTTTTTTAGTCTCTCCCGAATTCAAAAGTTTTGTATATAATAAAGCAGAAAACTGCCAAATCATCATCATATTGATTCCATTGCAGATTGTAACGATCGGGTGTCAAATTGGGTTTCAAACTGGGAGCAAATTTTATTTGAAAATAGCACTAGCTGCCAGTAAAACCGCAGTAAATCTCATCTATGGCCACTTCTGGCTACCGTGAGATGGGTGACCATAGGGCATGACGAAATAATAAAAATAGGCCGGGGAAACCCTCGTGTGTCCCGTAGACCCGAAGCCGCCAAAGAATGACAGCTTTCTGTAACCATATTGCAAGTGCCTTGAAAAATATTTGGCATGCGGCTATAGCTTTAAGGTTACAAACCAGTAATAGTTTCGCACCTCCAAGAGCACCGATCACAAGGACAAATAATTCAACTGAATATTTTGAGTACAGTTGTTGTAGTTTCCTTTCAAGGTCTTGATACATTTTGTCTTTTTCCTTCTCCTTGAAATGCTGTCCGAAAATCGTAGTTCCAGACAATTTGGCACTTCTCGTTTTGGACAATTGACTCTATCTCGCTCGGAGCTTTCGGCAGAAAAGGGTCGCGGCTAACACCGTAAGAGCGACAAATATGGTAATGAAGAGCTCTCGGGGCCCCATTGTGTCTATAGAGATACGTGGTACCCGCGTGAGTGGGTCACCCGATTATTACGTGTTCTAGTTACTCAGAGTGTGCATGACGCATGTCGCAGATACCTTGTTCAACGCCAACAGATTTAAAGACTAAATCTGTCAATGAAGATGCTTCTATCTGCTTCGAAAAGACTTTCTCACTGATCTTACGTCCTGTATGCGGCTTCGCAGCACGCTCGGAAATGTATAGGTTTCGCAAGTGTCAAGATGTCTAATAACACCATATACACAAGGTAAGATAAATCTTGTCACAGGTCTCCAATCCTAAGACCATACCAATCTCTCCTATTCACTTCTTGATGGTATTTAGAGGAAGTGGAAGTTTGCTCGCACCAAAAACATAGATTTTCAGGTCATTTGTATAAAGAACATAAGTAAACTCAAGCTCGCGATTATTAGTGTCTCCGCAAAGGTATAAAGGGAAATTTCTTAGTGCAAGAGATAGAGGCAGAACTGCGATGCAAAAAAGCAGAGGGCTCATATTATCGCCATGAAAGACGCCCCTCTGGAAGGTGACGTTGTTTGTTGTCGCTCGATAATTTCCAGGTGAGATAGTAAATCTAGTTTTCCAAAGAGGCCTCAATCTCTCGATGCATCTCACTATGTGTGGGTAAGCCTTCAAGCTTTCCAGCAGACAGATGCTAAATCCATGAGAGGTTGAATTGGAAGCTTTCCGGCAGTGAATGCAGGCTATTGACAACACGCGCTAATGGGTTACTGCGCCTTTGCAGAAAACATTCCTAAACATTTTTTGAACTCTTAAATTCATAAATGTCTTCAGCAATAATGAAAATTGTATTATTTAGTTGAAAATTAAATCAATCCTGGACTAACGGTAATGAATTTATCCATCAAAGATGCTATCCAAGAATCAAATATTTCATTTTTGCGCCAAACGCCGACAGACATGTGAAAAAAGATAGGTAAAGAATTGAAGCCCTTCAAAATATCTACACTTTTTGTTTGAATGAATGAGTCAAAAATTCGAAAATTAAGCCAACAGATGACAGGTAAGTAAAAAAGTTAAGAAGAAGAATTGTAGCTTCTAAAAAGACCTATAATTTTTCTATGACCCATTTTTTGATAAGAGTTGCTATTTTGGTTTTATTTTTTGAAAACACTATGAAAAAAATCGAAAATTCAAATTTTAAGCCAAATGACGTAAAATATAGGGAAAAGTATCAGAAAGTAATTCATAGCATTTTAAAAGTCCTACAATATTTTTTGCAAACTATTTTCTGATATGACTTGTCATTCCGATTTTTTTATCGAAAAACCCATGAAAAAATAGAAAATTCGAATTTTGAGCTAAATGACGTGAGATGAGAAATGAAGTTTCAACGATGAATTGCAGTATCTGAAAAGTCCTTTAAAATTATTTCTCATCATTCATATGAATTGTCACTTTCGTTTTGCCTATCAAAAACATTCCTTCGAACCATTTTTTGACAGAAAACCATATTAGGTAATTTGTGGATGACACCTTATTAGCGAAAAAAACCATTATGTCCAATTGCCTATAGGCACCACAAACTCGCATGAAAAAATTATTGAACGAAATGACGAGCCTATTATTTTTTTGTGATTATTTTTTCTCATGTCACTTTTTCTGTAGTTTTTTCTTTTTCGTCCTATTACTATGACTTATTAAAAAAATCGAAGTCTTATAACATGAATCCATCATACAGATTCATGCAATAATTGAAACCTTGGAGAAGATGAGCATGTGCCAATAAAGACTTGTTCTTCTCGAAGCTTTATTTAACCTGTAAACATAATATGTTGATTTAATTTGTCAATCAGGCCAATTGATTCTATGACAGAATGAAATGAAAGACAACGTCTAGTCGAATGATATCGTGACTAGGGGCAATTCATATATCACGTGAACATTTTGATTGAGGACTGGGGGCAGGAGGTAAAAAGGGAGAGTTAACAAATAAACTTAGGCTACGGGTAATATGGAGATTCTGCTTTTATAAATAGGGAAACATCTAGTAGAAAATTCCTTTTCTTCCTGAATCAGTATCATCTACTGTCACCTACTGTCATCCACTGTAAAAAAAATGATGATCACCGCCAGTACTCTATTCCTCGCTTTTGCTGCTTTCCTCAATTCTATTGGTAAATATAGAACAATGTAATGTCACATTTATTTCTTAAGTATGCCAGAAAACCATCACGATTTGTTGCTGACACAATTTATAAATTAGAGTATAAAATTAATATTATTAGGAAATATGTGTATATCATTAGGGTGGTTTTTATTTATGCTTGGTGGCATTATTTTTCAGAATTCCTGTGCTCTCACCCCCTAGTTTGTTTCAAATGCAAAAAAAAATCTAAACTTGAGCTAAATCGGTTAATATTTAGGGGTTTGCAAAGACCATAAAGTTTCCCATTTATTTAACATGAAAAAAAGTCGGCGTTTTGTAAATTTGGTATTTAAACGAAGTCAAAAAACTTTGAGACAAATTTATAAAAGGTGCTAATACGTGCCAAACGATTTCCTGTAATTTGGAGAAAGTGCTTAGAAGATTAACAAAATGTTTAAAAAATTTTAAAGATCGACTCCGGTCTTATTTTGGCTGCTTTGAACATGACTCATGAATGAAATTAATTAGAATTCATTTTCTGACCTGAATCCGAGTTTTTCTCAATTTCGTTATCATTTTTCAAACTAATACCAGAATCTGAAGTACGTTCGGCGACATGATAATTTTTCTTTTCCCTTGACAAATTTTGATTTAAATAATTTTCTCCAATTATCTAATTCGAATTTCCAAATTGTGGTATGCAATTGATTACCTCGCCACGTTTTGATACTTCCTTATCATCTGCACCATCATCATCATCATCTATATACAATTATTTTTCAATTTACGTCCGTCGTAAGGTAAAGTTTTTAAGTTAATAAGTTAAAGTTTTGAACATCATTACATAAATCAACAACATATTTACACTTTTCAATTCGACGAAAACGTTCTCTAAGTGTGTGCAATCTGAATGTAAAAATATTATTATTTTTATCTATCATGATAAAATCAGTAATCCGAACTCCGCAGTACTAACCATGCAGTTTGGAAATCTTGACTTTTGTATAAACCGCTTGAATACAATGACTTCTCGCCTAAAAATCTCCGAACGTAGCTCACAATAATCAGCCACGAAACATCAAAGGGGCTTGCACACTGACCAGTTCCTTGGACTCAAGGAACAGCACATTCAGGTTCAGGTTGTTACGTCTCCCAGCCGTCAAGTTTTTCGTTGTCAAGCTTATGGTTGTCAAGTTTTTGATTCTGATCACAATAGAATATAACGTATATAAACCCAGAATCAGAATTATAACATAGGTCTATCTCCAAATTTCAAAGCGGGCGGAAGCTCTGATTAAAATGTCTTCGGAAAGTTAGTCGATCTGCGAAATTCAAATCGGGCTGAAGCTTTGCCCTAGGGCACATTCTCAAGTTAATATTGAAATACCAAATGGACTCCGATTATACGGAAACCATTTCCGAGTAGTCGCAATAAAAATTGCGAAAAAAAAGTAAAATCAGTGTTGCGCTTCGGAAATTTCAATCCAACTGAAGTCGATTGTAGATTTCAAATCCCTTTAAATAAGTGAAACTAAGCCCACAAGATCCTTTCGACAATTTCCATTGTCAACCGTCATTACCCTTGAGTATTAGCAGGGGACCTGAGCCTGCCTGCACTGTACTAAAACAACAAACACCTGGACCAGTACCTATAAGTTTCCAGTCATCGAGAAGAGCATTCAACCAATTCAGAAACCAGTTTGTCAAGAAATCTCTAAAATATGCCTTGAATACCCAAAATAGTTTCAAAAAGTTTTCACTTTCAAAACTGAACGTCTCTTTTGTTGAAACTATTATAATAAAAACTCATAAACCTTTTTTGTCTTTTCACAGAAATTTCGTCAGGTATGCCGCCCAGAACAAGGGACTTTCTGGCTAATTTTGGAATGAAAAACGAACATACAAATCATCAAGGTAACACTATTACAAATGAAAATTGATAACAGAACCGTTAATTAATAACCACTTCTTATATTAATCATATTAAACTATAAATAGTCTCTTTGGATAGAAAATATTCTATCACGCATGGAACCTATTTTGAAATTTTCAAAGGAAAATTTTCGAAAAGTTTATCGCAGCGGAATTTCATTTTTTTATTAATCAAGTTTTTTGTGTGTTTTTTCTCTTTTGGAGCATGCGGTTCCTCAAGATACTTCTATAGAATAAAAAAAGTTAGAACTACTTCAGGATGACCCTACCAATAATTAATTTATTACAGATTGGAACCTCTCGAAAAAATATTACATATAGAAAAATCAATATAGGCATCAAACTTTTCTCTTATACTAAATTTTTTATAATTTTTTCGCTATTATAAAAAGTTTATTGAAATCATCATTACACAGAAAACTGTTATACGACAATCAATATTGCAATAAATTATACAAAAATATTAAAGAATTTAATTCAGAAGCTAGAAAAATTACAAAGGAACGGTTTTTTCAGACCACTTTTAATTCTACACAAATAAACTTAGAGCAGCAAACATACACATACTTCCTTGATATTTTTAGAGCTACTTACAATTTCATTTTAATCTTCGAAATCCCTTCGAATGTCTTGAAATCCCTCGCTACATTGGGAAATGTTTTTAAATCCATTAAAGTCCCTGAAATCCGTTAATTAATGATAATGATATTGTATGTCTAAATGAGCCCATCGAATTTCTTTTGTCTTTGAACCGTACTTAACACCTTCGGAAGAATTTCTGTAATATTTGTAAATGGTTTAAATAATTTCCGGATATTTCTTGTGGAGCTTGGAATAAATGACAAAATATAAATACCACTATCACAGAAGAACAAACTTGCCGCCTATAGCCTATGAGATCCCGATTATGATATTGTGTATAGCATGTAGCATATAGCATACTTAATAAAATGTACATTTTTTTACAAATTCACATTTACAACGTAATAAATATTTACATTACCATTCATCAGGCTACCCATAAATAACAAACCAATTGTATGCATTTAAATTAGCAGTAAAAATTATTTGAATCGACATTCTTAGAAGGTAATTACCAATTGCGACCGATTGGTTACCAAAATTGATGTACCGGATGTGCTCAGATGGAAAAAGGCCGCGTGACTCAGACAAAACATATTCAGGTTATACCTGTGAAGAACAAAATTTGTATAAAATCCTTTCACATCTTATACCATAATGCACTGTTTTTTCTGTCAGATCCTTCAGCAATAATTTATTTTGATAATAATTCAATTTTATGAAGGGTAAGGAACACGACGTTTTCTGTTCGAGATCGCTAAGTGTCTACCGTCCACCATTCTCTCAAATCCTAATAATATCTTTTTAACAAGCTTCGTTTTGTCGATTTTGAAATTCAATCGCTAGAAGAAAGGTTCTATTTTTTCAATAAAGAATTGGATTTTTATTCATCGTCCAAACCGTGAAAATGTGAGCTGGGAGCTTACGGCGTGCTATCATTTAAACCTCAAAGATATTAGTATCGGTACAAAATATTTCGAAAATCTCAAATTTTTTCGCATCGGAAAATCTGTACGTCGGTTTGCATACAGATCCGTCATGTTCCGAAATGTTTGGAATTTCCGCTACATGTGTTTATAAATGCGCGTTACATTCTGCATGAAAAAATGCAAAATAAAACTTTTCCAGAATCCTTCACGAATAATTTTTCCTGAATTATGTGCATGTAGCTTTTGATAATTTTTCCAGCACAATATTACCTACTACCTTAGAAACATTATTCCTCTGTTTCTTCTTTTAGATGTAAGTGCACAGTTCAGGTGTTTACCTACAGGCGAGTCTATTCCTGATGTTCCTCACTGCAAATCTTCTTCTCCATCAAACAGAAATTTGTTCGCTGACAGTTCTCTTCCTCCAGCCAGACCTTATTACCCAGCCAGGACTACTTCTCCTGCCAAGTCTCCTTCTTCTGCTCAGCCTACTCTTCGTGCCAGGTCTAGATCTCCTCCTGCCAATTTCATGGTTCCACCTACCAAGATTGATTTAGGTCCAGGACATCAATATGAACTAGACCAAATGGAATTTATTCGGCTTACTTCCTATAATAATCCCCGCCGGCGATTTGAATTTCGGAGATACACTTTTCCTGCTGATAAACCAATTTTATTACTTTTGCGAAGAAATGTGCATGTGCCCATACCAAGCCGAGAACAAATTGTATTATCAACATCCGAAGGTGAAGTTTTTGCAATATTGTCGACGAATAATGTACTTGCTGGAATATATTCATGTCACGGTCCCAGAAACACTAGAGCTCGGACGAAAATAAACATGGGAAGTGGCAAATTTACCCAAATGACAAAAGAGGAAATTCGGGAAATTCCAGTAGGCCGCAATAGCAAAATCTCACTTAATTACAGAGTAGAGTGTATAAACCATAATCCTCTACAACATTAATTTCTTCTGGTTTCTGTAAATTTTCAATCTTGATTCGCGTTTGTTTCGTTTTTGTTGTTTTCTTTTTTCTCCATCCCCGCAATTGATTTCCGTAAAATTAGAGTGAATTTCAAGGAAATCAGAAGATTTCGATGATGTCCATAAAACTCCAAAGTAAATAAAAAAAATTCAAATGAATTGCAAAAAATTTTAAATATGAATAATCTGTTCAAATCTTTGAAACCCCACGAAATCCCTCACTTCTTGTGATTAAATTCTTTGAAATCCATTACAATATTATATCATCCCTTGGAATCTTTAAAAATATTTAAAAATCGTATAGTTCCTGTAAAATCGTTCCATATCTTCCAAAATTCTATGAAATTCTTTACATTTGAATACCACTTCATTTAAATAATATTATTATTTTAAATCCCTGAAACTTTTAAAAGATCTTGAAAATACCTGGTTATAATTTCAAGTCTCCAAAAATAATAATATTTCAAATCCTTTGCAATTTGTTAAAATCCCTTAAAACGTTTTAAAGCTCTGGAAAATTCCTTGAAATTAAAAAATTATATATTTCAAATCCTTTGAAATCTGTTGAAATCCGGCAAAAATATTGGTACGCGCATCGCGACTGCCTGTGCACTCGCTTGTTCGTTCGTGGCAGTCGAATTGCTTTGATGCTCGTAATTCGCGTCGTCTGATATTTTGTTGCTACGCACTTAGCACCACTTTTCTTGTAAATTCTCAATCTCTTTCCTTTCCTTCCATCCCCATATCTCTGCTCAATAACCTAATATCAAACATACCAGCATATCAAATAACTACATTTTCCTTCTCTGATCTTTTTTTTAATCTTCTTTTCCCTATTCCACATATTTCTTTCATTACCCCTGCTGCTTTTTTTTATCCTTTCTCTTATATGAGTTCTTTGATCTCTATTTGTTTGCAAGGTATATCCCAAATATTTAAACTCCTTTACTTCTTCTACCTGTAATCCTTTCCATCTCCCAGTCCATTCTTTCTTTCTTTCCAATGCTTTTCTAAACCTCGTTATCTTTGCCTTTTCTACATTTAAATATAAAATTTTTTCATCTAAGTATTTCTCCAATTCTGTAACGAAGCCTGTCATCCCTTCTTTATCCTCTGCTACCAACACTATATGGTCCGCGTATGCCACTGTATATATCTTTTCTTCTCCTATCCTAACTCATCTTAATCCTTTCCTCTTCATTTCTTCTTCTAAGTATTAGATTAATATATTAAATGAAAGTAGGCTCAGAGGAATTATCGTCTCTCTAAAAATTCCCGACCCCTTTTTCACCATAACATTTTCTGTCTCGAATCGGCACAATGAGTCAAACGCCGCCTTTAAGTCCACGAACATTGCTATCATTGCCTTTTCTCCCTTTTAATACTTTTATTTATCAGATTATTTAGAACATATATGTTGTCAATTACTCCCATTCCTTTTCTAAACCCTGTCTGATTTGGTGGCTCTATCTTTTCCCCTCAACTTCTTTCTTCAATTTCTCCAGTTGAACAGTTACATACACTTTACAAAATTTCGGCCTGAGCATCACTCCCCTAAAATCTTAAACCTCATTCCCTTTGCCTTTCTTCACTATGGGTGACACTACTCCTTCTTTACATAACTCTCGTCACCCCTCTCCTCTCCATATTCTATTGCACATTATCCATGCTCATTCCTTTAGTTCTATCCCCCCACATTTCCAGACTTCATTTGGAATCTCATCTATACCTAGATGCCTACCCATCTTTCATTATTCCTAACACCTTGCTATTTCTTCCCTTCTTATGTCCTCTTCCTCATCTCTTTTCCTCTTTTCCTAACTTTCCTCTCTACCCCTCCTAGCAAATCCATAAAATATTTTTTCTAGTAGTGGTTACATATATCGATACAGGCGGAGGTACTTTGAATCCGTTCAATGGATAATGAGGACAACAAAAGTAAAGGAGAAATGGATACAGACTAGGAAGGGTTCTGTACGCCGAAAAGTGAGACAAAAAGGAGTGAACCGTGCAGAAAAACTGTAGAAAGGGAGAAATTGAGGGCTGAGAGTATAGGTTCAATCGAACGGTTTATGTGTCGGAAGAGGGGTACGGCGGAGAGAGGAAGATGTATAAAGATTATGTAGAAGTAGTATTCACCCTAAAAAAATCCAAAAATATTCTAAACACCACCAGAAAAAGACAAGAATACAACAGGGGAGAAAGCCAGAGGGGAAAAGCAAGAAAAAGTAGAGAATATAGGGCTGATAGAAGTAGAAAATTAAATGTTAAATGAAATGCGGAAAATGATAATAGAGGTAGAACAGATGAACGGAAAAAGCCGGAGAAAAGAGGAAAGGAAATAAATAAAGAAATTAGGAAAGAAATTGCCGGGCTTAGACAAGAGATGAAAAAATAGAAAGGAGTTAGGAAAAATTTGGAAAAAAGAAGGCAGACTTCAGAACAAAGATTAGAAAAGCAGGAAGAGCCTAATAAAAGGTAGCACAGTTGGAAAGTAAGATAGTAAAGATAGAAAACCGAAACCGGGAGTTTGGTGGTAGGGAGAGTAGAAATAAGGAAGGAAAGGTTAAGGAAACTATAAAGAAGAATAGAAAAGAAAGAGAGATGAAAGAAAAAGAAATATAGTGATAAAGGGTCTAAGATTAGAGGGGAAGAAACTGAAGGAAGGAGTGGAAGATGTGCTAAAAAGAATAGATGCTAAGGTAGAGACAGAGGAAGTGCGAAGTGTAGGAAAGGAAGCGCAAAGAGGAGAGAAAATGGTACCAGTAAAGCTGCAGAAATGGGAACATAAGAGGGATGTGATGACAAAGAAGGGAGCGTTATATAGAAGCTGATATGAGTAGAAAGGAATATGCAGTGCCATTTAAGGAAAATACCGGAAGAGGAAAGAAGTAAGGAAAAATAATAAGTAAGAATAAAATAATAAATAAGGAAAATAATAGTGAACGATGAGGTGAGAGAGAAGGTTAAGAGATTAGAGATAGCGGATTATATATATTTGGATCACGTTCCCATAATAGTGACACTAAAGGGATATATGAAAGCAAAGATAAAAATAGCAGGAAGATAGGACTGGTTGCAAGTGAAGGAAAAGTACAGTTTAGGGAAAATGTCAGAAATATCATAATGGGAGAGGGAAATGTGAACGAGGAGATAGAAATAATGATAAGAGAAACAAAAAGAGGATTAGAGTGTACAAGAAAAAAAGAAGTTAGTGAAGGAGGCAATAGAAGTGGATGGGATGAAGAATGTGAAGAGAAGAGTAAGAAGAAAGTCAGAAAGGAATTAGGAAAATGGAGAAAAGGGAAAAGTAGTGGAGAAAAATATAGGAGAAAAAAAAGCAGTATACTAAGTTGTGTGATCCAAAAAAAGAGGAAGAAAATAAAAGGTTTTAAACAGAGACGGAGACGGCTAAGACGGAAGAACTGTTTGGTTAAAAATGTATCTATTTGGTTGAAAATTCAACTATTTGCTTGAAAATTATATTTTTTTTTTCTAGAAAATTCAAATTTTCGGGTTGAAAACTAAACTATTTTATTGAAAATTTATCTTTTTTGGTAAAAAGTGCATGTTTTGTGGTTAGAAATGCAAGTTTCAAGATAATAAAAAAAGTTTTCGCAGGATTCCTGGGAAAATTTCATAGGAATTTTTATTTTGAAAATTAAATTCTCAGAGAAAATTACAAAAATTTAAAACTTTTCAAATGATTTTATAAAATTTCAAAAAAGAATATTAAATATTTTAAAGTACATGTTTCCAATTTTGCAAGACTACAACGTTTTAGAAAAAAAATCGAGTAAGTTAAAGAGTTATTTAGAAGTTTTGTAAAGATTTAAAAAGATTTTAAAACCTGTATTTGAAGATTTCAAAATTGTTTAAATAAAATGTATATTTTTGAAGATTTTTTACAAAAAATTTAGTTTATAAAAAGTAATATCTTTTATGTTGACCAAATCTGCACAAATAATTAAGACATCAAAATTGTATTATATTCCCTATATTATGTATAAACAATTTTTCAGAATAATCAACTGAAGAGGACGATCATCGTGGGCTGAAATATCTGAAGCATTTATTGTAATCTAACTGTCCTCTTTATTACTCGACACCATAAATTACAAAAATATTATTTTTTTTTTAATATAATAAGATATAACAATACATAAAATTACACATATTGGAAAACCTTATATGTTAAATGCGTTTTATTCGTGCTTCTAGTAATAGGAGATTTGATATTTACAACCGGGAAGTAACCGGGAATTTGGTGGGCGAAAATTAGGGGACACCCTATAACGGGACCATATTGTCAATTTTTTGTTAATGACCCCTCTCTCAATTTCAGTTGATATTCTCTGAATTGGCTGCAATAGCAATTAGAATATCGTATTTTGTAATATAGTTATCTGATTGGTTTGAAGTAGTCGCTATCTGGAACCAGAAAGAACCATGACCATGACTACAATTCCAATTTGATTTGATACAACCGGAAACAACCAGGAAATAACCGGGCATTTGGTGGGCGAAAATTAGTAGACACGTTGTTATAGGTTCATATTTTCAATTAGTTGTCAATAACCGCTATCTTAATTTCAGTCGGCTGAAATAGCAACTAGAATATCGTATTTTGTAATAAAGTTATCTGATTGGCTTTAAATAGTCACTATCTGGAACCTCAAAGGCCAGATTTTGCCTCTTGGGGTATTAAACTTCTCCAATAAAAGGCCATAACTGTATTTCCAATTTGCGCAGTTATGAACCTTTCAAATAAAATATCAGAGATGCAAGAGCGTTTCCATGGCATGTGTAGTTTGAGTTGTAATTACATACATGTACACTTGGGGAACATTACGCTTGGAGTGACGTGATAACCAAGCCCTTGATCTCGATCACGGCTTGATGGGTTCATAAGCGCACGTTCACATGCATGACCATGTATAATTGGATTTGGAGAACAGCAGTGTTGGAAAAAATCATTGTTAGAAAATATATTTCATATAATTGCAGTGTGCACAATGCGTAGACAAGAAATGAAAATAGTCGAATAAATTTCACATTTTTATGGATATGCGAGAAAAGTCTTTTTTGGAACGAGAATTAAGTCAGGTTAAATGATCTAATTAGTAAGCATTTAAATGCAAAGCAGGTAAATGTTAGCCAAAAAAATTCAAGAGGAAAATGTTATACACATAGAGCTATGACCAATGTATAGAGGAAACCACCATAAAGTAGATAGGATGAAATTCAAGAGCATTCAACTGCATTTATCTGCAGAAAAAAAGAATTTCTTGTTCAAATAAAGTTTATATAGTCAATTGACTATCCTTATAGAAAAAAAAGATTAGAAATTTAGTCAATTAGCTGCATAAAATATTTAAATATTTACAACACAAAATAAATTCAGTGTTACTTCAGGATTTTCTCACTCCAGGGTGTCCGCGAAACTGCATTTTCAAAATTCCCTGACTTGTTTCTGATTTATCCCTGACTATTTTTTCATTTTCCCTGACGATTAATATTTAAAGACCGAAATTCTAATATGATTACACTCATAATATATAAACTTTTATCAATGGAATAGAACAATTTTAAATTCAAATCTATAATTTTTTAATTCATTATTATTAGCCTAATTTACGTGAAAAAAGTGAAAAAAATTTGTATACCCAAACCAAAAAAGTGAATAAAAGTGACTAATTCGCATTAATATGGTGACTAATGTTCTTCAGAATTTAGAAGAATTTGAGAGAATTTAATAGAATTCAGTTTAAATAATAAGAATTCCGAGTAAATTCCAAATTAATTCAAATGATTTGCAAAAAATATTTGAAACCCTACGAGAGAGAAAGCCTGAGAACTTTTAAAATCATTAAAATCCTCAGAAATCTTATAACATTTCTTGGAATCTTTTAGAAGTCCCTACAATATTTCAAATATTTTAGAATCTGTTGAAATCCCTTGAAACTGTTTAAAACTCTTGAAAATGTCTTGAAATAATTGAAAATACACTCATTCATTTTAAATCCTTTAAAATCCCATTAAATTACTGAAATAAATTGAAAATTCCTTGAAAATCAAAAAAAAAATCAAAAAAATATAAAATATTTGAAGCCCTTCGAAATCCCTTGAAATTTTTTGAAAATTCGTTGAATTTTTCTAAAAATACACCAAAATATTTAGAATCAGTTGCAATTATTTACACATATTTCAAATCCTTTAAAATATTTTGAAATCCCTTGAAATTTTGTTAAGCTCTTGGAAATTTTTTGGAATGTTCAAAAATACCCTAATATGTTTCAAATTTTTTGAAATCCCTTCAAATGATTAAAATCTATTAAAAATTCCTTGGAATCTTGTAAAATATCAAAAAATCTGTCCAATTTTTTAAAATCTTTCAAAATACCTTAAAATGATTGAAATTCTTCGAATTTCATTTAAATATTATGAAATCGCGTGAACTGACATATGAAAGCTGATGATATTTCCTGAAATCTTGGAAAAATTAATAAATATACGTTGAAATATTTTAAAATACCAAAATCATCCGAAATTATAGGAGATTCTTTAAAATCTCATATACTTTTTTTTAAGTACCTTTGTATCATTTAAATCCTTGGGAATCCCTTCAACAATGTTTAATCAAATTAAAAATCTCGGAATTTTTTCAAATACCCTAACATATTTTTAATCATTTGAAATCTTTCGAAATCCCTCAAAACCTTAAAACTGAAATTAATTGAAAATTCCCTAGAATATTTTTAAATATCTAAAAGTCTTTCAAATGCTTAAAATATTTGAAATTCTTCTAAATCCATTAATATATTATAAAATCACGTAAAATTATACGAAATCTGATAATATTTCCCGAAATCTTGAAAAATTTATCAAAATGTACCTTGAAATATTTGAAAATCCCTAAATCATTCGAAATCCTGGAAAATTTTTTTAAATCCCATAAAATTTTTTTTTAAGTTCATTTGAATCATTGAAATCCTTGGGAATTCTTTGAAAAATGTTTAGTCGCTTTAAAATACCTTGAAATTGTTTTAAATACTCTAAAAATTTTTAAATCATTTCAAGACTTTCGAAATACCTTGAATTCCTTGAACCTTAAAACTGAACTCTATTACAAATTCCTTGGAATCTTTTAAAATACCGTAAAATATTTAAAATTCTTTAAAATCTTTGAAAATTTTTTAAAACCTTTCAAAGCTTTTGAAAATTTCTTCGCATTTCTAAAAATACCATAAAATCTTTTAAATTTTTTTGAATACAGTGAAATTTCGATAAAACAAGCTGTATTTCGTCTGCTTTGCCCCGCAATGGAGGGTAAAGGCGACCGCAGCTTTTTATGAAAATCAAAACATCTAACGATGGAAAAATATGATGGTTCGCTTATGTGGTATTTTATCTACTGGAAAAATGACCTCCAAACATATCCAGCCAGAAGAATACGTTATTTTGAATAAAAATAGTATAGCTGTGATATAACCTCTTATTCGTTGACATTATACTAGAAATGGGCCGTCTGGTGAGGCCTCAATTATTTACGATATTTAATATATTTTTGACTTGAATTACGTGTAATTATTATAATGACATGATGTGATATTGTTTTATCTGTCAAAATATCGAATTTTCATACTGTAAGTATTGCCATTAATATTGAAAACTTTATATTTCTACCAGCGAATCTGAAAATTGTTAGGTAATAGCGATGTTATAAGCAAATTAAACTTTGCCCCACCGGTCGGCACTGCCCCTCCTTATCCTATTTACCACCAAATTTGGCTTCAAAATTGCATCCTTTGAATTGCATCCTTTGAAACTTTTGAAAGATTTTAGAAATTCTTTGGAATTTTCAAAAATACCTCAAAATCATTAAAGTTCCTTGAAATCCCTTAAAATCATTGAAATCTATTTCAAATTTCTTGGAATCTTTTAAAATACCCCGAAGTATTTCAAAAGAATCCAAGAAAACTAGAAAATAGGTATAGACCTGAATTCAGAAGTAGTTAAACCATGGTTTACTTCATTAAAACAAAAGTGACTAAAGTGATTATTTCATTTTAAAAAGTGACTATAGTGACTTCATCTTTCAAAAAGGACTAAGAAGTGATTTGAGAAAGACAGTGTCTAAAGGTGACTGCCTGGTACTTGACAGTTACTTGAAGTGCTTCTTACAGAAATTTCCTGACTTTTGCAATTTAAAAAAATTAATCCTCGAATTTTCCCTGACTTTTCCCTGATTTCCAGGTTTCCCCTCACCTGCGGCAACATTTAAATTTCATAAATTAATTTCAATTGTTATTAAAAATATTGTCGCATTCTTGTTTGGATAAAAATCCATGGTTAATTAGTGTTGAACAATGTAATGTTTGAATAATTCAGAATTAAACATTTCAAACAATTCCTCCATTTTCAATCAGAAAGGAACAAAACATACTCAATTGTTTGATATTTCCGACACGGAGCCATATATTAAAAATCCAATCACGTTCTCGACAAGTTTTTACACCTTCAATACATGAAAACTGCTTCCGCATTAAAAAAAAATATATACGCAGACAGCATATGAATCAGTCGTACCGGGTTGTCGCGACAGATTTTCCTTGAATTCAGTGTACTTTCCATTTCATGAAATATCTTCAATAAAATTCGTACAAATTGCCTTGATAAATGGCAAGCTTGTGTAACATATGCAAACCTTAATTGACCTAATTGACGTAGGTAATTCAGATATATGTTCTACTAGAGGCACCGTGCATTAACATTAATTTATTACCCATATTCATGTAGAATGTACGTTCTATAGTGGATTAATGTCATAATTCAAACTGTATTTGTACTCACTCAACGAAAACCACCCAACATATATCGAGTGCATATCGCACCAAAATTTGTTTGAATCTACAAAAAAAATAAATGCTTCTTTCAAAATTTTATTTATAGAGGTTTTCGCAATTCCCATGGTTTAACACGTATTTCCCATTAGAAAAAAGACGTTTTTGTAAATTTTATTTAGAATCATCAATTTTAGATAAATCGAGTTGAAACTCAACACTTCTTTTTATAATTAGCTATTCAATACAAATAAATAATTATTTTTTTGAATATCACTCCCATAGGTCTGTTTTATAGGGTCCCAAAAGAACCCCATAAGCGAAAAATTGGGTTTTGCGAGTTTTTGGCGCTAAATACGATTTTATTGCGGCTTTTGAAATACCAATTGTTTCTAATATATAATATGCCACTTTCTACTGATGATTAAATATTTACATGAATTGTTTCAACAATTTATTATTGTTTAACCAGTTTCTTCTTAGAATAGACTTATAAAGTCGCGGTTTTTTTCGAATTTTGCAACTCATTTTTAACTTTTTAATTAGATCGAGACAATAGTAAATTAAATATAACATAGATAATTGTTTAAATAATTCATTATTATTCATAATAATATTCTATTAGAATAATGCTAATAGTTGCAGTTCTTTCGAAAAATTTTCACTTTTTTCACTTTTTAATTAGGGTGAGGTGATAATTGATTAGACTTAACAAACATAATTGTTTAAACAATCTATTACTATTTTTAATAATATTCTCTTTGAATAATGTCAGAAAGTTGCGGCCCCTCCTGAAATTTTCAATTTTTTTTCTACTTTTCACTTACAGCGAGGTAAAAATAAATGCAATTCACAAAACATAATTGTCTTAAACCCTTATTATTGTTCATAACTATCTTCTCGTATAGTAATGCTAGATAGTTCCGGCTTTTTCTGAAATGTTCTACCTTTTGTTAACTTTGGACTTAGAGCTAGATAATAATAAATAATGCAATTTAACAAAAATAATGGTTTAATCAAATTATTATTGTTTATAACTATCTTATCCTATATTAATGCTAGATAGTTGCGGTTTTTTCTAAAAAAAAATTAACTTTTTGTCCACTTTTTATTTAGTGTGATAATAATTAATGAAAGTTAACAAACATAATTGTTTAAACAATTTATCATGGTTTAAGGCTATCTTCTCTTAAAGTAATGCTAGAAAGTTGCAGGTTTTTCCAAAATGTTCAGCTTTTCTTTTATAATAAATAATAATTGATAATAATAATAATAATTGAAACAAAAAAGCTATGAGGAACTACTTTGAGGAAAATTCACATTCAGTATCATCCATGTAGAAAATTCGAAGAATATTTTAAATATCTGTTTTATTTCCAAAAAATATATTCACAAAAAAGAAAGGGATTGTTCAAAAAATTATTCTCTCTATTGTTTACTTATTATTTGTTCCTAACCAAATAGTCAATGAGGAGCTGAACATTTCAGAAAAAACCGCAACTTTCTAGCATTACTTTAAGATCTAAGAGAAGATACTTGTGAACAATAATAAATTGGTTAAACAATTATGTTTGCTAACTTACCTCAATTATTATCATTTCACTAAGTGAACAGCGGATAAAGAGTAAGAAAATTGAGAAAAAGCCGCAATTATCTAGCATTACTACAGGAGAGGATAGTCATAAACAATAACCATTTGTTTAAACAGATATGTTTGTTAATTTCATTATCTTTTACGAACATTCTACCATTATTCAAAAAGAATATTATTGAAAATGATATCAAATTGTTTATATAATTATGTTCGTTAACTTAAATTATTATTACCTCACTTTAATTGAAAAATAGACCAAAAATGGAACATTTTAGAACAAACTGCAACTTTCTAGCCTTATTATGAGAGAATATTATTAAAAATAAAAATAGATTGTTTAAAAAATTATGTTTGTTGACTTTAGGTAATTATTACCTCACTCTAATTGAAAAGTGAACAAAATGTGGGAAATTTGAGGAAAAAAACTGCAACTACAGCGTTACTATAGGAGAAGATAGATTATAAAAAATAATAACTTGTTTAAACAATTATTTTTGTTAAATTTAATTAATTTTTACCTCACTGTCAGTGACTTTTTAGTATTATTATAAGATTATTTCTACTAAATGTAATTGATCATTGCCTCGCTCTAACTGAAAGGTTAAAAATAAGTTGAAAAATTCAGAAAAACCGCGACTTTCTAACTCTTTTCTAAGAGAAAATTGCTAAAAAAAATAAGTAATAAATTATTTACAAATTTATGTAAACAACTAATTACCAGCGGAGAGTGCAATTTCATGTATTAGAAACAATTTGTATTTAAAAACAGCAAAAAATCATAATTAGTGCCAATACCTCGCAAAACCCAATTTTTCACTTATGGGCTTTTTTGGGACCCTATAAGATAGACTTACCAGGGCGATATTTAAAAAGTAATTATTCATTAATATTCTATAGCTAATTGTGAAAAGAAATATTGAGTTTCAACTTGATTGACCTAATATTGACGCATCTGAATTAAAAATTTGGGGACAATATGCATGAAAATTCGTAACAAAATTTCCAATTTATTTGTGGACCACCCTATTATTTAATCCAATCATGCAGGAATTATTGAATTTGAAAAGTTGTAGGCTCCGGAAGCTACAATCATTGTTCCTTAAAGCAAACAATCCCCACGCAACTGGAAATTGACGCGAGACAACATCGTGCAACACTGTTCCTTGGAGTCAGGTCTCTAGCCGTGGATGACCTTACGCGGCAGACGGGACAGTTGGAGATGAAGGTTTCATCTCTGATACTTTCTTAGAGCTACCAATCTTTGTAGTACGTTATGAGGAACAGTGTTGGCGGACCAGATGAAGTGATCCCAGAAGAACAGCCTTTCGCATCCGGTTCGCGATGGAATAAGCCTGAGGCTGGCAAGCCGGAATCTTGTTGAGTTGGCTAAGAACTGAAGCCTTCATACCTCCAAGACAGCCGATTATGAGAAATAGAAGATGGACTTTGTAGCCTTGGTACAGCTTGCTCAGCTCGAAAAGAAGTGCTTGATATTTCGCTTGTTTTTCTTCCTCCGTTGCCGTGATATTACCATCGGCTGGTGCCGAGAATTCAATCACGTAAATGTTCTTGGTCTCTAGATCTTGGAGAATGAGAAATTCCAGTAGATCTTACACTGATCATTTTTCATAACGGACTCAAGTTCCCTCTGGGCGTATGGCAAGACGGACAATATATCAACACCATAGAAGTGCCTAAGATGGTAATATAACACTTTTAGAGCCGCATTGTGTCTCTCTATGTACCCGTAGGGTGCATACTTTGAGCATCCACTGAGAACATGTCCAAGTGTTTCTGGCTCTTGCTTGCACGCTTGGCAGTTGGTATCGCCTATAGGTATATTCATTATGCGCTCGCGGTAAACTAAGATGTCTATAACGCTGTCTTGACAGACAAAAAGAAATCCCTCAGTCTCCGATATCAATCCATCAGACTTGAGAAACATGTTGGACAGACCCATCGAGATCTCTTCTCTACGTATGATGCCGCAGAATTTACCATGAAGGAGCTTGTCAGCATATTCTCTTAGTAGAAGCGTATGTTCTGCTTCCTGTACACGACTTCTGAGCACCAAAGGTGTAAGTGATGCTAGGCCATGTGTAGTGTCACTGGAATCAAATGGGAAGCCAAGTTCCTCTGTGGCCCAATCTGCGGCACGGAATAGAAACGCCACAGAATTGACGAACTCATGTTGATGTATGAGTCGCATAAGAGAATCTGTGCTATTCAGAAATGAGCAGGCTGCAGCCAGAACCATTCTTCGATGAAGACACTCCAAGCTTAGCAAGCCTCCACCCCCTTTATGTCGAGGGAGGTATATTCGGGGTACGGAAGATCTAGGATGATGACTTCGATGGATTGTCATCATCTTGCGTGTGTTTCGGTTAAGTTGCTTCAACTCATCGACATTCCATTTTACGGCACCAAACGTGTACAGCAGTATAGAAACAGCCAGCATATTGGCCGCCTGGATTTTATTCTTTCCAGATAATTGGGAAGCCGACATTTTTCTGAGAAATTGGCGATACTTTTTTTCAAGTTCTGTTTTTAACGCAGGCACATTTTGCGTTTCCGCTTCCGGTATTCAAAAATATGTATGTGTTTCTCCATTACCAAGATGTTGAATCGTATTTCCGCCTATGAGTTGAACATCCTGATCATCACGCGATGATGTAGTTTCTGATCTTCCTTGGTGTAGGTAGACATAGGCACACTTGTCCAGTCCGAAGCTCATGTCAATCGCTTTAGAGTACCTATTTACGGCCTCCACAAGGATGTTAAGGTCCTCTTTTGAGGAAGCAAAAAGTTTAAGGTCGTCGATGTATGAAAGGTGGTTGACCTTATATTTTCTTCTGTTCGGCGGGCCACATAGGTATCCAGAACTTTTACCTCTGATCACAATAGATAGAGGCAAGAGGGAGATGCAGAAAAGTATCGGACTTTCATGCATCTCACTATTTTTGGATGCACCTCCAGGCACTCAAGGAGCTTAATAAGTAGCTCATGGTTCGTGTTATACACCGTTACAAAAAATCAAACTTTAGTATTTTAAATTTTGTTTGTTTCCCAAACTCTGGGAGACACGACTTTCCTTAATAAAACCGTTTAATTCTGAATCTATTAATTTTAAATTATTTAAACATTTAACATAGTTTACAAAGTTTCAATCGGACTTATAAATTTAACTACTAAGGCTTTCGAATTGAAACAGAATTTTTAACGTTAAAATCTGAGAATTGTTTAATTTTGAACATATTCAGAATCGTCCTGTAAAATCATTACATTATTGTTCAATTTCAAATACTCGAATCACAGTTCAATTTCAAAAAAACATTAATTAATTTATATTTACAGTTGATCAAGTTAAAACGTTCTTTGTCAACACATTGTAATTTCAAAAATCATTTATACTTTATTGTTTAAGTCTTCGAAACTGCATTTGTAAAATTCTTTTAATTGAAATCTACCCATAAAAATAAAGACTTCAAATGGAAAATTTTGATACTGAAAGATTTTAGTATTACACATTATGAACTGAATGATTTTATAATTGCAAAAGTTAACAATTTAACTTAAAATTAAAAAAAAAGTTAAAATCAAACTTATTTTAAATTGCATTATGTGTCATGTGATATTTCAAGTGATTGGATAGATTTTTCTTCTAAAGATTTGTGAAATTAATTGTCATTTCCCGGTTTTTCCCGGTCTCAAAAAATTCCCGGTTTTCCGGTCCAGCGGCCACCCACCCTGTTCTTGTAGAAGGAACAAAGTAAGTATTTCAGATAAGAAAGTTTTGAAATACAAAGCTGTTCTTTTGGTTCAAATGTTTTTTTTAATAGATACCTAATTACAATGTGCTCAACGATTTCAATTAAAAAGTACACTCGTGTATTATATATAAGTTTGCAAATATACGAGTCGAATCTTCAATTTTTTACTGAGCTGCTTCCAAAAGCTTTTCTTTAGGTTTAAGTGGCTCGTAATTTGGATCCCAAACATCACGAGGAGCATACTGAAAAATAAAATACTTTAAATACTGTTTTTAGGTTAAAAAATAAAATGATTTTGTAAAATTACCTTTTTTAGCACTTCGAGCCTTTTATATTCTTCTTCAGCTGTTACTACTAATTCATCAGCAATCAGTTGCTGTAGCAATAAATAGAGTAACATTCGCTCCTGTTGATCATTGTATCGTCTTCTACGCTCTGTCCACATGACATTAGCCGCGAGGTCCCAATCCGCCATTTTTCTACTATCTTGCTCTTGTTCATCAAAGTTCAGTGTTTCAATGTCTTCGACAATGACCTCGAAATCTCCACCGCGAGAGTAATCGTAAATTAATATGTTAGCGTGTTCGTCCATTTTCTTTAGGAAATCGTACTTGTAATTATTTTCGAGGTCAGTTAGGAATTTTTCATTGTAGATTTTCGACTCGCCTGGGATATTGCGCTTCTTTATTTTCTCCTGAAAATATAAGAAAGACCGGAATTCAAAATTGGAAAATGTTAATCCTATAATATTCATATAGTATATATTATTTAATAACGTTCTATGTGAAAAATAAACGCCTTTCAATTCCGCTGGGATTCGAGCTCTGGACCTTTTGTTAGTAGTTCAGCAAACGAAAGCTCCTGGGATCGAATCCCAGAGAAGATAAAAGGCGTTTCTTTCTTTTTTAAAGAGAATTTTATTCAATGTCTAATATAAAAAAATCCATCTTGCTTTAGTAACGTAAACATATTTCGAGTATTTGATTAGTCAATTGGGTTGGTTCGATAGATATCTGGTTTGCGGATGGTAAAACAGAAAAATAACATACAAGCCGTTTAAAACTACGTCACGCCACCGTGTGTGCTTGAAAAAATGAAAAATAATGATTTTATTTTACAAGAGAAGCATCTAAATACAGACTCCATACTCTCCCCTATTCCACTCTTTTTTCCTTTTTCTAATGAATTCATTTTTTTGCCTGTTTTTAAGATACTTCCCCTTTTTCTCGTTTTTCCGCTTAAATGCGAACTGAGTTAATAAAAGCCGATAAGAAAATTATTAGATTTTGGTTATTTGGTTTAAAATTTAATTATTTTGTTTAAAATCCAACTACTTTCTTAAAAAGTCATCTTTATGGTTGATAATTCAACTGTTTTGTTGAAAACTCGTCTATTTGGATATAAAATTCATTCATTTTGGTTAAAACTCCATCTTTTATGGTTAAAATCAAATTATTTTTAATTGCAAAAAACCATCTCTTTTGGTTCAAACATCTACTATTTGATTGAAAATTTGATTGTTTTGTTGAGAATTTAACTATTTTTTTTTAAAAGTCATATTTTTGGTTAAAAATTTAACTGCTTTGTTGAAAATTCGTTAATTTGGCTCGAATAATCATTTTTTGGTAGAAAGGTCCTCTTTTTTGGTTGAAAATTCATCTTTTGTGGTTGAAAGTTAATTACTTTTAATTGAAAAGACTACTATTATATTTTTGGTTCAGAATTAATGTCTTTTGGCTAAAAATTATACCATTTCGTTAAAAATTAATCTTATTAACTACAAATTTAACTATTCTATTTTTTGTGGAAAATTGATTGTTTTCAGTTTCAAAATTAACTATCTGGTTGAAAATTAACTTTTTTGTCAAAAATTCATCTTTTTGGATATAAAATTCGTTCTTTTGGTTTGAAACTTCAACTATTTGGTTAAAAATTACACTATTTTGTTGAAAATTCGTCCCTTTTCCTTGAAAGCTACACTATTGGGTTGTATGAAATGCAACTGTTTGATTGATAACTATTTTTTTAAATTTATCTCTTTAGGTTGAAAATTAGTCTTTGTAGGTCGAAAAGAAAATTCACCTATGCGGTCAGAAAGTCAACTATTTTGTTACAAAGTCATATTTTTTTGGAAAATTCAACTGTTTTGTTGAAAATTCGTCCTTTTGGATTGAAAATTTATCTGGATGGAAAATTAATCATTTTTGGGTAGAAAATTCAACTGCCTTCAAAAAAATGTGTTTTTTTTTTTTGGCTTAAAAAGTCCACTATTTGATTAAGAATGTATCTGTTTGTGAAGTTAATTCTTTTTTGTTTCAAAATTCGACCATTTGGTTGAAAATTCGTCTTTGGAGGTTCAAAATTCAACTATATGGTTAAATGTTGCCTCTTTTGTTTGAAAGTTCAAATATTTGGTTGTAAATGCAACTGTTTGGCCTAAAATGATTGCTTTTGTTAGTTAAAAATTTAACTATTTGGTTGAAAAATCATCTCATTTGGTAGAAAATTAATCTTTTTGTAGTTAAAAATTTAACTAATTTGTGGAAAATTCAATATTTTTCGGCTTAAAATCTTAAGCTTTTTATATTGAATTCAATATGGCACGTATATACATTTAAAAAAATATATATATCCCCCTATTATTCACCTATTTTCGTGAAAAATCACCGTTACTTCGCCTGTTTTAAGAGTATTTTGGGCTGTGAAATCTGTTAACATATTATGTTTGTATATTTTGTTTTTTATTTTAGGTGTTTATCAAATGAAATCGAAGAATAAATTTTGACCTTAAAGGCGTAGTCTTTGGACGGCCCCATGTATTATGTAAAGGTAAACTATAAATTACCTGGACATCCTTGACCGAGGCATCTAGATAAACAACTAAGTGAGGCCTCATGAGTTCGTGGAGAGACTGTTCCACCATGGTATTGTACAATTTGAAGGCATTAGGCGATAAATATCCATTGGAGTGCATGGCTTTGGCGAAACAATCATCTGACCAAGGACTCCGTTCTGTAACGACTCCCTGGCCCGTAGATAGTACGTGGGCCAAGATTTTAAGGTATTTGTGGAACCTTAATTGATAGAAGACCAGTTGCATGACTCCTCCATTTCTGAAACTTGGGTTGTTCAAGAATGTTGAGAGGTCTACACTCCTACACGATTCAGGCAATTTGTCGTCCAGGGTTCTTAAGTCGAAATTATACTTGTGAACCCATTCGTCCTCAAGAACTGACTGGGGCACGTACAACATGTCGAGCTCGTAGGCCAATTTTTTACAAAGCTCGCCTTTTCCTACAGCTGGTGGACCTTCCACGAGGATAATTTTGGTATTGTCGTCGAATCTAAATACGGTGTCATCAAATAGTTGTTGCCAGATATTAAAACTCTTCTCTTTGTACGGAAATGGCTCTGGACGTGGAGGTCGAGTCTTTCGAGTCTCCCGAGTGCTGATCCACGAAACCTGGACCACCTTCGGTACATTATTTGTGGACGCTATCTGAACATAAATTAATTCAAAATTAGAATCCCTATTGACTAAGAAGCTCAATAAAGGCTTTTTATAAGACATTTTTTATTTTTAAATAGTATTAAATGATTTTTTAATGGTTTCTGCCCATTGAAGAATTTATTTAAAAAAATGAATATACTTAGGTTGGAAATCCATCCACGGAGATATAAAAAAGTCCGATAACAAGGATTGGTAAAATAAACCATAATAAAATCGTGAAACTTATAAGTATAATTAAATATTTCTTTCCAAGATTACTCATTTCGACCTTACTATAATTAATACTTTGAATGTAAATTTGAAACTTCACTTTTCAATGCTCTTAAACTCAAATCAGAAATAGTTCAAGTCTAACAGCCTAAAATATTTAATTTCTATTGATTCAACGAAAAAATGTTAGCTTTAAAGCTTTACTTAAATCCTAAATAGTTTAGTTTGAAACCGTTCAAATAAACCTTTGTAAATTGCAAATAAGATCAATCAATTTTGAACGATTGACTTTAACTTGTTCAAGTTAGAACATTGAACTTTGCAGTTGATCAACTTGGAATATATTTCTTTTTTAAATTACTATATATTTTCAAACTCTTCCAATTTTATATTGGATAACAACTTCTGTTTCCGCTTCTCACGTGTTCAACATGTTTTACAATGTTTCAGCTTCAAATTTCTTCTAATAATGTTTATTTTTAATTGTATTTTTAAAGAAACATTGGGAAAAAGGGTAAGTTTTTCGAGAGTAGGAGAAAAAGAGGAATTAGAAAAAAAGGGAGAACGCTGGGGAATGACTGTGATCCACGCTACTGAAAAAATCATTGCGATATTTTTGGACGAGGAAACACAAGAATATTCGCGAGAATTTTCACATTGATCAACGAAATCCGCGTGACAGTCATTTAATCCCCACGGATTTCCTCGAGGAATTTGAAACACTGATAATCTCTTAAATAGTAATACTCGAAAGATAGAAAGAAACATTTCAAAGACTCTGAAATTAAATTTTCACGAATCTCCATGCATTTAGACTCGAAAATTATAATATTCATCTGCAAATTCTTGCATGCCAAATTAAAAAGTGATTGAAGTGTCAACAATGGTAAAAATTGAAGAATACTAACCTTACATAAGCCTGTACTAGTTCGCAATTTCGAAGCACCAGCCCGGAATGCCCACGCCATGTTTCACTATAAATTAGTACTAAATACTGATTAAACTAACATAAGTAGTAATTAAAACATCACTCAAAAATTGATCAAAATGCAAGTTTTAACAGAAGAAAGTGGTATTTAATAAAGCAGCTGTCCAAGTAGCCTGAAGTGAGGGGCAATTCCACGAACTTTAAAGGACAGGCTAACCAATTTTTCTCGCACATCGGCATATTGTGTCAGTCACTATTTTTCATACATTATAATGTATGAAATATAAACTTTTTTTAATGAAACAAATGCTACTTAGAGTGCTGTTTGAACCCTAAAGTTGTCAAATTTTAATAGAGTCTAATTTTAAATCCCCTTAAACCACTACGATTTTAAATTGAAATAATTGGAACACATTATAAGAAGAGGTCCGTTCGATTTTCGACTTTAGACACACGACCCCGGAGTCCCACTGCCGCTCGCAAGATGTCTACACGGTGAGGGTCAAACCGCGATAATTAAAATTATTTGGTTAAATTCAACCATTTTTTATTAAAAATTCTAATCTTTTTCGGTTAAAACTTCAATAGCTTAGTTGAAAGTTGATATATCATGTTAAAAATGTATTCTTTTTAATTATTTTGTTGATAAAACGCTTTTTTAAAATTGAAAATTAATTCTCTTTTAGTTCAAAATTGAAAATTCGTCTCTTTGGTAGAAAATCTGTGTTTGAGAATTTATCTTTTTGGTTGAAAATTTATTTGTTTGTTTGAAAATAAAATATTCTGTTGAAAATTCATTTTTTTGTTTACCAATTACATTCTGTTGAAACATCGTTTTTTTTGTTGAAAATGATTTTTTTTTACTGAAAATTTAACTATCCATTTTTTGCTAAAAATGGATCTTTTTTAGTTGAAAAATCATGTGTTTTTTTGAAAACGAATCTTTTTTGGTAACATTATATATATATTTTTTTTTGGTAAATTCATGTCTTTGGTTGAAAATTTATAACTATTTTGCTGAAAATTCGTTGTTTTTTAAATGAATTTTTTTTTTTCATTTGAAAATTCCTCTTTTTGATAGAAAATTATTTGTTTGAAAATTCATTTGTTTCTTTGAAAATTCATGTGTTTTCTTGAAAACTAGTCTTTTTTTGGTAAAATTATTATATTTATTGTTGTTGTAAATTCATGTCTTTGGTTGAAAATTTATGACTATTTTGCTGAATATTCGTTGTTTTTTAAATGAAAAATAATTTTTTTTTCATTTGAAAATTCGTCTTTTTGATAGAAAATTATTTGTTTGAAAATTCATTAATTTTTTTGAAAATTAATATATTTTTTTGAAAATTCATTTGTTTATTTGAAAAATAAAATATTTGGTTGAAACTTGTTTTTTTTTGTTTTGGTTGAAAATTATTATTATTTTTAAATACAAATTTAATGATTTCGTTGAAAATTCGGAACGACTAAAAAACTTGGAAAAGTAAAATTCCCGAATAATAAAATTTCCCAATAATAAAATTCCCGAATAACAAAATTCCCGAATATTAAAATCCCAAATAATAAAATTCCCAAATATTACATTCCCGAATAATAAAATTCCTGAACAGTTTATAATATTACCGAATTTGAAAATTCCCGAATAATCAAATTCCCGACTGAAAATTGCCGAATTATAGAATATCCGAACTAGAAAATTCCCGAATTTGAACAATTTAATTTTGTCATATTATTTATTAATGGGAAATACAATAATAACATATTTTTATTTAAAAAAATTATTTTTAATGTTTAAAGTTTCTAAAATTATGGTTTGAATTTGAAATAACAATAATTTCAAAAAAAATATTTCTGGAAGAATTTTTTTAAAAATATTTTTATTTTAAATTCAAACAATAATTTTAGAAACTTTAAACATAAAATAATTTGTTCAATAAAATCTTTTATTATTGTATTTTTAATAAATAAATAATATTTATAAAAAATTTAATTGTTTCAATTCGGGAATGTTCCAGTTCGGATATTTTATAATTCGTCAATTTTCTGTCGGGACTTTTATTATTCTCGGGAATTTACAAATTCGGTAATATTGTAAAATGTCGGGAATTTTATTATTTAAAAATTTTCCAATTTGTTAATATTATAAACTGTTCGCGAATTTTATTGGTCGGGAATTTCACAGTGCCGGGAATTTTACTTTCCGGGATATTTTAGTCGTCCCGAAAATTCGTTTATTCCATGTATTTTCTTGAAAACTCGTATTTTTTGCAAGAAGATCATTCTTTTTCTTCGTAAAGTCATGTCTTTTTTGAAAATTTAGCTATTTTGTTGAAA
This sequence comes from Andricus grossulariae, assembly GCA_011634705.1. Classification (NCBI taxonomy): domain Eukaryota; kingdom Metazoa; phylum Arthropoda; class Insecta; order Hymenoptera; family Cynipidae; genus Andricus; species Andricus grossulariae. Next base: position 230,025,352 of record JAABKJ010007545.1, read on the forward strand.
ATTAGTTTTCTTTTTTAGTTGAAAATTCATTTTTTCAAACTGAAAGTTTAACTATTCCATTTTCGGTTGAAAATATATCTCTTTCAGTTAAAAACTAATTTCTATAGTTGAAAATTGTTGAAAATTTGTCTTTATAGTAGACAATTTATCTTCTTATTTGAAAATTGATCTTTTTGGTTGAAAATGGAACTAGTATTTAATTTTTGGTTCAAAATTTACCTTTATTAGTTAAAAATTTAACTATTCAATGTAAAAAATAGAGGAAGTTATGGAAACACTTACTTTGAACTCCAAACTGTAAACTTTTATTATTAATTTGTATGAAAAAAATAAAAAGTTCATTTATCCAATTTGAATTTTCGCGGAACTTTGACTAGAACAGTTAGCGCTTCCCTGGCGCTACCTAGTACCTATAGTTGACATAAGGAATTTCGAAACATGTTTTCAAAAAGATACAAGTTTCTAATTGTGTTTTTCTAATTAAAAGGAAGCATAAGTTTAAATTAGTTTTTGGTATCGCTATTAACTATTTTTAGTCTACATAAATGTACTACGGAGTTAGAGAGTTTGAATCTCCCGCCAAACTCAAAACACCAGTCAAGCCTGAAGTTGTCCAACAGTGATTTCGATAGATTCGAGGTCACTTCCGATTTTGCGATTTTCTGCATTCATTGGATGCATTGGATTCATGATCCAATGGGAGCGATGGAATGGAGCATAGTGACTTAAGAGAGCATAGTAGGGGCATATGGGGGTTATGTTCGCTTTAGTCAGAGCGTAAGTAAGTGCATAAGATTTTGTATAAAGCTGCGTACAAATACTTGTAAATGTGAGTAACCTCTTCTCCCACACGCTACAATAGAATGGAGTACTTTTGCCTTTTAGCCGTAGTCGTAGATAGTGTGCGTTATGTAAAGTGTATGGAAATGGAGTTAAAATTCTGACTGTGTGCGGTCGAGCCGCGGAGAAAGAAAGGAGAGAATCACATATTATAATCGCATTCCTACTTTTGGCTTTGTAAATCGCGGTCCATGGTACAGTGACCGCGAGGTGAATGAAAATGTGACGAGAAATGTTATCACGGAATCACGGAACTGAGTGACTTTTTTTGGGATTCGGCGGCTCTAGGCTGAAGGACGGGACGCGGGCGCCTAGTGCATGTCAAAGGTGGTTTTTTGGCACAAGACCACGTCTCAAGAAATAATGGGTAAGTGCGGCTAGAAAGCCGGTTGCATGATATATTTATAAATAATCTTCTATTTAAGGGCACCGTCGCGGGGCGTGTCTTTGACGAATCCACCTTTTTAGGGTTCGTGAGTTGAGTTTCTCGCGAGAGTCGTTGCTTGGAGGAGGTTGGTGTCTGTTGATTTTTCTGATTTTCCGTGCGAGATGAGAATGGGCGATAACGAATACAAGTCAATACATGTATCGGGAGTTCATCGAACGATGAACGGCGTTTCTGTGTGTTTTGTCACGCTCCAAGTGCATTTCAATGTGTTCGGATGGAAACCGGAATATATATTAGGACAATTTACAACTACCTAACTTTCATTTAAACGAAGTAAAAGCGTTTATATTAGTAAACAGATAAAGAAAATAATATTGGAGATTTCAACTTTGTAATTCTTGTTTAAAAAATATGTATGAAATCTAAATATCTGTAAAAATACAATCGAATTTACATTTGTGTTGTTGTCAATTTTTTCTGTTGATAAATTAGTTAAATTTCATATATCATTTATCAAGATGAAATTCAATTAATTATTAAAGCAACTTAAACAAAAGTTAAAAAAGAGCATGTGTATTCTGTTTGAAGTTGTAAATTTAATTTAATGTGAGTTATGCTTCAATCCTTAATCTCTTTTACGCATATATTTTTTGTATTTCTAAATCGATTGATGTGCATGTCAAATTATATTTGATGTAATAAATAATATGCACCATTTGTTTACATGACTCATATTTTTCGATACAAAATCAGACCTCCAACTTGTGTATCAAAAAATTTTCTCCAAAAAGAATGTATTTCTAGAGATATAAAAAATATTAAGCCAAAGATGTCGACAAGCTCTTTATTTTAACGTATTGTATACAGATACGGCATTTTTTGCCGTATTTTAATTTTGTAGTACGGCATTTTTTGCCGTATTTCAATTTTGTAGTCCGGCATTTTTTGCCTAATTTAAATTTTCTAGTACGGCAAATTTTGCCGGACCTGAATTTTCTAGTATGGAAAATTTTGACATCTACGAAATTTCTTTTCGCATTTCAACTTTTTTGGCAGTAAACATTGCTCTAAAAAATATTAAAAACTCCCTTAAAAAAATACTTGCTGGTGTCTGGTTACAGAAGAGTGATTAGTCACATCTCGAAACCTTTTCCAAGTCTCCCTTTAAAAAATACGCGTGTTAGTGACATTTGTGAATTTGAAGGATGACACTAGTGAATTTGAAGGTCAAAAATCAAGTTTTTTCAAAAAAGTTGAAATGCGAAAAGAAATTTCGTTGATGTCAACATTTTCCGTACTAGAAAATTCAAGTCCGAAAAAATTTACCGTACTAGAAAATTTAAATCCGGCAAAAAATGTCGGACTACAAAATTAAAATACAGCAAAAAATGCCGAACTAAAAAATAAAATACGGCAAAAAATGCGATGAGCAATTTTGTAGTATTCAATGTTCTTGATTATATGACACTTTGTGTGTATTTATAATTTATCATTCCTCATTTTATGATGAAATAGTAAAATATTGTACTATTTTTCCAAAGCAGCAAAAAATATTATCGGAACAGAAAGTTCGTAATTGACACAAAAGTTTGCCGGGGGGAAGAAACAAAAAACAGGAGAAAAAGATGAATTCTTCAAAAGGAGGGTTAAAGAGGGGAATAGGGCAATGAGTGTGAAGTCTGTATTTAGATTCCTTAGTCGTAGAATAAAATAACTAATTAACATTTTTTCAAGCAATTCAAAAAATTGTTAATCACTTTTATATTTTCAATGTGTAATGTCACATTCTGCGTTAACCCATTCCCCTACATCACAAATCGTCACAAAATCTGTTGACCCCCCCCCCTTTCCACTAGCAGTATGACATGGTGTTTCAATGGCCCCTTAGTAAATATCTGCTTTGAAGATTAATTTCCTAACACAATGAGAAATTAGACTGTCTAAAACTTGGTTGCCGCGGTTTGCCTGAAACCAAACCTTGTGCTTCGGTTTATCCTCGGATGCCACAGAAATTCGGAGTATCTCTCGATATCTCAATTCCCGACTCAATGGTAAACCTATGTTCATACCAGACTTGTACATAGAATATAAGTTTTACCACACAGAGCCAAGTTAGAGGCGCCACAGGAATTCCCATAACGAGATAGATCAAACTGTAGAGGCATGCCATGTTCACGAAACTGATAACCAAATATCTCTCTGCTATAGGCTCGCACCGAAAACCCGCACCAACTTGGTAATGAACTATTCATCACTTTATAGACTCAAATTCAAACTATACTTTATAAAATAACTAATGGAATTGTTTTACGCTTTTTGTTAGTTTAAGAATCATTCTTAAGGAAAGAGGGTTGCTACAAAATCCCAATTTCGCAATTCCCTGACTATCCCTGACTTTCCCCTGCCTAATTTTTTATTTTTCCCATTTGTTATAAATTTTTCTTTCAGGTATAAATATAACATGACACCTAGGAGATCAATAATGCGAATGCAAAAAAAAAGTTTGTTTCTATATTTAGCTGAAAAACTTTTAGTGACAACAGTCACATATAGAATTTTATAAGGGGTCATCCACAAACTGCGTGAGATGATTTTGGGGCTAGAATATATACATTTTTAAACAAAAAAAGAATAAATAAGTTTTCAGTTGAAACCGTTAATTTTCAATAAAAAAAGGAATTTCTAACAAAATTGTACAATTTTAACCACATAAATGAATCCTCGAGCAAAAAAATGAATTTTTAACAAAGGTATTGCATTTTCAAACAAAAAGATAAACTTTTTAACGAAACAGACAAATTTTCAACAAATAAATGAATTTTCAACTACAAAAAAAGATTAATTTTTAGTTCTAACTTAAAAAGGTAAATTTCGAACCAAAAATGGAATAAATAAATTTTCAGTTAAAAAAATTACTTGTCAATAAAAAAAGGAATTTTCAACAAAATATTTCAATTTTCATCCACAGAGATGAATCTTCAAGCCACAAAAAATTAATTTTCAACAGAAAAGTTGAATTTTCAAACAAAAAGATGAATTTTTGATAATTTTGAATGACATGAATTTTTGTCTAAAAAAATAAATTTTAAATGAAAAATGAAAGAAGGAAAAAATATTTTTTTGAAATGGTATCTAAAAATGAAATAATGTTTTTGAACAACAGTTGTTTATGAATTGATACACAATATCCTTCGAAAACTGATCAAAAAGGCTTAACATGTGAACATTTATTTCGTACCAGAAGAGTACCATCTGAATGAAATTGGAATGTGTTAAAAAAGTATCAAATATAGGATAAATATGTAATATAATTCATGTGATGATATTGCTACCTTTAAAATGAACGTTCCAGCTTTAATTAAGTATATGTAAAATGCTTCCTCCACTTGTTCATTATTTAGAAATTGTATGACTTGAGAAAATTTTCTATCCACCTCGTAAATAGTAAATAGTTCATTTTATAATCAAAGAAATAAATTTGTAACTGAATTCTTAAATCTTTAACTAAGAGAGATAAATTTTCGAGAATTATTTTAAGAAAATAGTTTAATTTTTAACCAAAAAGAAAAAATTAATCACTAAGAAGATTGATATTCTACCACAAAAGATGAATTTTCAGCAAAATACATGCATTTTTAACCAAAAAAGATTAAATTCTTATGACAAAAGATGAATTTGGATCCAAAAAGACGAATTTTTAACAAAACAGTTCAATTTTCAACCAGAAAAAATGACCTTCTGACAAAATGTTTAAATTTTCAACAAGATAATTAAATGTTCATCCATATAATACAAGTTTTTTATCACGAAATGAATTCTCCGCCAAAAGAATATTTAACTTTAAGAATTAGACAATTATACGTTTGTTTGTACGACTTACTGACTATTAACACATTTTCTTTTCTAAATAAAATTTCAATTAGGCTCCACGTTTATTTAATTAACAGAATTTATATTTATGTTCTTTCCCTAAATGTATAAAATCTTAGTAAGATCTTGTGTGTGTGTGTGTGTGTGTGTGTGTAATGTAGGGTTAAAGCAAATACTATGGTATCCCCTATGGGGGAGCTGGCATTGAAAATTGTAAAAAAAAAGCTTTACATAATTTTTGGATAACCCCTTAACTACAACTTCAGCTTATTGCAAATTCCCTGACTCTCTTAGGTTTTCTCTGATGTTCCCTGGCTTTCCGGAATTCCCAGATCTATAGCAATCCTAAAGAAAGCATATCGTCTCTTAAGTTCTGACACCGCCTAATCCCATATGAAAGTAAATGGGATTAGGCGGTGTCAGAACTTAAGCGACGATATGTGAAATAGAGGCGCGACCAATAAAAGTATGTGTTTTGAACAGGGATGTTAAGGACGTTTCTACACAGAAAAAATGAGGGTTCAGTAAAGTTGCGGCTCAAGTAAGAGTTGGTATAATTTAGAACTGAGGCTCCAATGGAACTCATTTTGAGGGTTCCTTTTTAGTTCGTTGATATCCGATAGATGGCTATTCATTGGTTGAAAATTCAAATACTTTATTTAAAGTTGCACAACACTGTTAAATATTAATTTCTTTGGTTGAAGATTTAAATATTTTCTTGAAAATTAATTTAACTGAAATTTTAATTAATCCATTGTTGGTTAAAATTAATCTTCTTGTTTGAAAGTTGAACTGCTCTGTTCAAAATTAATGTTATTAGTTTAAAATTCAACTATTTGGTGGAAAATTAACTTTTTGTTTGAAAATTCAACAATTTGGTTAAACAAATTTTCTCTTTCGACTGATAAATCTTTCTTAGTTGAAATTTCATCTTTTTGGTCTGAAAATTTATTTTTTTTTTCTGTAGAATTTTGATCCTTTTTGATTAAAAATTCTTCAAAGTTCGTCTTTTTTCGTTGACTTCAACTATTTTTTTTTATTAAAAATTAAAATCTTTTTTGTTTGAAATATCAACTATTAAATTTGTCGTCGAGAATTCATATTTTTTGGCCAAATTCAACTTTTTTTTATTTAAAATTAAAATATTTTTCTTGGTTGAAATATCAACTATCACATTTTTCTTTGAGAATTAATTTTGTTTAAAAGAATTTATTCCCCTATTATTATAATTGTTAAAAGTCACCCTATTTTCCATTTTGGACTGTGAAGTCTGTTAAAATATTATGTTTTTGTATTTAGTGTTTTATTTTAGGCGTATATTAAATAAAAATAGCGAGATGTAGTTTTTGAACGGCCCGATATTTTATTATCAAGCCTGCCAGCGAATTGAATAGTTTAAAATTGAAAGCGTTTCTAATAAAATTTAAACGTTTAAAATTCAACAACTTATGAGCTGAAAATTGTAAATATAAATTCTTTAAATGCCGCTCGCAGGTCTTTATTATTATTATTTATTATTTTATTAATTATTTGATGGTACGCAGGTAAAGCTTTAGACTTGGATCAAAAATCAAAACTATCCACTTGTTTCAAGTTAGTTTAGCTTGCACTGGTTTTAGCAAATCTAGTTTATAATTTACCTACTTACCGTAGAAGCGCCCATCCTTCCTACAATTTTCCAATCAAATTTCAATATTCATTTTAAGTATTTCTTTAGCCACCAACAATATTCAGACTCTAGAAAGTTTTATTCAAATTATTTTCAAACTATTACCAGTTTTTCGTTAAAAAATGTTTAGTAAACTAAAAGTTTGGCTTTATTTTGATCATTTGTTTGTAATCCGAATTTCCATTTTCTCAAAATCTTATTTTCTTTGCTGCCTAATTACTGCTTTTTTGGTATAGCTTATTTAATTTTCAATGTTTAATGCTTTATAAATAAAAATCGCAATCGTGTCTTGAGAGGCTGTTATTAAAATGTACTATCGTGGCTCGAGGAATGCGATTAAGTGATCCAATTTCCAAAGCCTATCATCCCGCATGTCGGAGCTTAGAGTGTGATTGTGATAGACTTACATCGTTTTAAATATAAAACTAAAAAACGGCGCTGTAGATACGAAATACCTGTTTTTAATAAAAAAAAAAAGAAAATAACACGTTTAACATTCCTCGCTATCTTACCAAAAGCAATTCATAATTTTTCTTCGTCGCTGCCTTGGATTTCACGTTTTAGTTGATAACTTTTTAGTTTATATTCGCTGACAAGTTTATCATCAACTGGCGAGAATTAAACATTTTTTTTTGTAATAAAGTTTTGTCTTGTGAAACAGTTTTTCGTTGGTCTCAAAATTTTTCTTGTAGAAAGTGTTAAATCGTTCATCAATGTTTTGTCCTTTTTTTACATTTTTATTTGGATTGTATTTACTTTTTTGGGTATCTTTAATTAATCTTGTATTGTACATATCTCAGATAAAGTGATAATTTGGAATTGATGATAAATGCGTGATCGTAGATTTTTACTGATTGTAGGATTTTGTAGCTTGGATCAAGATTTCGGGGATTTCTAAAACAATATGTTGAGAATTTAAAATCTTTTTTGAAAGCTTTTCACTATTGGGAATGAAGATTTAATTTAATTTTGGAAATTCAGAAAAATGTATCACATTACGCTTGCGAAAATATCCTGTATGATGCACGTAGATGTTTTAAACTTTCAATTTTTCGTACATTTTTTTAAACTTTAATTATCAATTTAATATTCTTGTGTTAAAAAATAAATGAAAGGAATGTTATTATTAATTTTTAAATATATTTTATGGATCGAGAATGAGGAATGTTTTTTTTTTCAAATCAAGGATCATTTTCTGATTTTCCATGCTTACTGAATTGAGTTTAAAGTTCAGAAATTCCTTTCAAGGAACTTTTAAAAAAATCTCTTCGAATTTCGTTTTTGTTTCGAATTAATATAAAATTCAGGATGGTCACTGGAATGGGAAACCCGGGAATATGTTGAAACCGAAAAATGACAGTGAATTTATTTTTTGACCGAGAATTTGACAAAGTTTTAGAATTAAAAATTTTTTTATTTGTGAGTGAAATTGTTGAATTTTGAAATATAAATAACAATTGGACAAACTCATTTCAAATGGCTTAAAATAAAAATAATTTAACTTGTATTTAAAAAAATCTTCATTTTCAAACAAAATTAAAAATATTTCCATTTTTGTTGTTGCTATCTTGAAATTACTTCAAAATTTAATAATTTTCAACATTTAGAAATTTATTGATTCATTCTTCCATTTATTCGTATAAATTTTTGAGCGTTTGAATAAATCTTTTTTTAAGTTAAAATTGTTTAATTTTAATTACTGTGAAAAATTTTTTGTGAGTCGGGAAATGATCGAGAATTTTTTTCTTCCACTGTAGCGGCCACCCTGAAAAGTTTCCTCTTACTATTTTGTATTTTGTTCTAGAAAATGAAGCAAAGTTCTTTTTTCATATTTTTTTTTATAAAAAAATCACTTTATAATTTGCTTGTCAAATGAAATTTGAAACAATTTCTTTTTTCAGAAAAAAAATTCGAAAAGACTTGGTGAATTCCAAGTTGGGCTCACACAAACCAGAACTTCACATCATAGATTTTTTTTATGTTTAAAAAACAAAATCTTAATTAAAAAAAAGTTCAAATCGCAAAAAATGTTAATGTTTATTTGAAATGTAATTTTTTTTACTAAGTAATTCAATATTTTTTCTTTAAGTCACAAAAAGAAGTTTTTAAAATTTCACTGCAAAATAAAATTTTTAATTGATTATATCAATTTTATAAATTTTAGGAATTATTAAAAATAAAATGTTAAAATTAGTTTAATTGTTTTCGCCAAGAGAAAAAAATTTGTTGGTTGGCATCCGATTAAAGGAAAAAAAATTTGGAAATTGGTTAATATCGAGACGACTGAAAAATTGCTGAACAATAAAATTCCGGACAGTTTTTAATATTATCGAATTTGAAAAATATCGATAATAGAAAATTGCCGAAAAAAAATTCCTGACATTATAAAATACCCGACACTATTAGTTATTATTTTATTATTTACAAATTTCTCAATTGTCGGCGATTTTCTTATTTCGAATATTTTTTTTTTTTTGGAATTTTATTTTTCGATATTTTTTAGTTGTCCCTTAATATTTTCTGTTTAGTTTTTTGCTTTCAAAATTCAGTAAAAATTTCCTGATATTATTCAATACAGAATTTTTCGAAAATGTGCAAAAAGTATATTTTTTTGGATTGAGATAAGAAAAAAATTAAAATTTGTGTTACTTAACAAAAAAAATTAAATATAAAAAAAAACAAATTTTTTATCTAAAAGGACAAGTAGTCAAAGTTTTAAAAAAATGGATGGTGTAAATGCCTGGTTTGTATGCGTCCAGCCACAGTGGGCCGAAAAAAATTCTGTCGACGTTTTTTGAAAAAAAAAAGTTTCTTAAATTTAAAAAAAAGTTGTGAGCTTGAATTTCTGATAACAAATTTCGGTTATTTTTTATCTAATAAGAAAGTTGTAATTTTTATTAACTTTTCAGTAGCACCATTTTTTAAAAAGATTTTCAAATTTATGAAAGAAGGGGTATTATATCTGAGTTAAAGCTATCTATAAATTATTTACAGTGGGTAAAAATAATTTAAAAAATTGTTTATTACGTTATATAAAAATTAATGAAAAAAGCTTTTTTCGGGATTGGCACTGTTCGGATCATTGAGATGCAACAGTTTCGCAATTGTTTATAAATTTTTATAAACAAATTCACAATTGGGATATTTTTCAAGGAATAGGTTCAATTTTTTTATGGAATCAACTAAGAATGTATGCGATAAATTTTCACTATGATAATTTTTCAATTGACAACAATTGTTGATTATTAAAAAAATATTCATAGAAAAATCTTTGCTATGATGCTTTCCAAATTGACAACAATTTTTATAAACAACAAAAGTTTGATATAAAAGAGTAATCGGAAAGACATTCTTAGTCTATTCCATAAATAAAAATTGACCCTATTTGTCTGGAAATAGCCAAACTCTAAATTTATTTATGAAAATTGTTTTAATAATTTATAATTCTTGTAAATTTTCAAACTATCGTATCAATGAGTTATTGGAAAGACATTCTTAGTTGATTCCCTAAAAAAATTAGACTGTTCGTTGAACAATAGTCAAGCCCTGAATTTGTTTAGAAAAATTGTTTAAATAATTGCCAAATAGCATCTATTTTCAATTATTCGTAATGAAACATTAATATTTTTCAGATTTTATACAAAATTTCTTAATTTTAATGAGCTAAACAGTGTTAATTCCGAAAAATAACTTTTCTGCATTAATTTGTTTATAACTTAATGCAAATTTTTTAAATTATTTTCACCCACTGTAAATTATTTATAGTTTTAGCTCAGATATAAGACTTTCTTTGATCAATCTGAAAATCTTCAAGAAAATGGTACTCCTGAAAAGTTAAAAAAGAATCAACTTTGTTGCTAAATAAAAAATCAACCAAATTTTTTATCATAAATTTAAACACACAAATCTTTTCGAAATTTGAAAAAAACGTCCAAATCGAATGAATAACGCAGACTCAAAATAAATTTCTCCACAGAAACTTGTTTTGCCCTACTGTGCGGCATGGAATCCATCACTTGGTTTGTTTCTGAAAATAAAACTAGGTTTCAGGAATATTTCCTAACAAGATTTCTAGTATCTTTTGCGCTTTTCTGTCATTTTTTATCTAAAAAAAATAGTAAAACAGGAGAGGTGAAATAGAAGCCTAAAATTTCCAAAAATTGAAGCTCTGGATCAAATAACTGGATATAACTTTCTGGCGCCTGCAGTGGGGGCATCTGAACGTCGCTGAAATACAAATGGCAAGGTGTCTTTCCACTCTGAACGCCAGAAAGTTATAACCGGTCTGATCTTAACAATAAAATTCCAAGTATCTTTTGCTTCTTTCTGCCATTTTTGATATCTGAACAAAATAGTGAGAGAAGTAAAATAGAGGTCTAAAATTTCCAAAAATTGAGGACCTGCTCAAAGAACCAGTTTTAACTTTCTGGTGCCTGTTTGAACGTCGCTTGAATTCAAGCGGTAGGTCATTCCACTCTGGGCGCCAGAAAGTTACAACCGGTTGTTTTAATCTGGGACCCTCAATTATCTATAAGAGCTTTCAAGTTAAGAAATCGAAGCTAACTAGCAATAAAATTTCAAGTATCTTTTGTTCTTTTCTGTCATTTTGGATATCGGAACAAAATAATAAAACAGGAGAAGTAAAATAAAGGCCTGAAATTTCCAAGTTTGAGGCCCCTGATTAAAGAACCAGTTTTAACATTCTGGCGCCTGTCTGAACGTCGCTTGAATTCAAGCGGTAGGTCTCTGGGCGTCAGAAGGTTACAACCGGTTTTTTTTATCCGGGGTCCTCAGCTTTCTAGAAGAGCTTTCAAGTTAGAAATCGAAGATAACTAACAATAAAATTTCAAATATTTTTTGCTCTTTTCTGTCATTTTTGATATCGAAACAAAATAGTAAATCAGGAGAAGTAAAATAGAGGTATAAAATTTAAAAAAATTGAGGACCCTGCTCGAAGAATCAGTTTTAACTTTCTAGCGCCTGTCTGAACGTCGCTTGAAATCAAGCGGTAGGTCATTCCACTCTGGGCGCCAGAAAGTTGCAACTGGTTTTTTTAAAAATCCGGGGCCCTCAATTATCGAGAAGAGCTTTCAAGTTAGAAATCGAAGCTAAGTAACAATAAAGTTTCAAGTATCTTTTGCTCTTTTTTGTCATTTTTGATGTCGGAACAAAATAGTAAAACAGAAGTAAAATAGAGGTTTAAAGTTTCTAAAAATTGAAGCCCCTGCTCAAAGAATCAGTTTTAACTTTCTGGCGCCTGTTTGAACGTCGCTTGAATTCAAGCGGTAGGTCATTCCACTCTGGGCGCCAGAAAGTTACAACCGGGGTTTTTTTTTAAATCCGGGGCCCTCAATTATCGAGAAGAGCTTTCAAGTTAGAAATCGAAGCTAACTAACAATAAAGTTTCAAGTATCTTTTCTCTTTTCTGTCATTTTGGGTATCGGAACAAAATAGTAAATCAGGAGAAGTAAAATAGAGGTCTGAAATTTACAAATTTGAGGTCCCTGATTAATGAACCAGTTTCAACTTTCTGGCGCATGTCTGAACGTCGCTTGAATTCAAGCGGTAGGTCATTCCACTCTGGGCGCCAGAAAGTTACAACCGGGTTTTTTTTTAAATCCGGGGCCCTCAATTATCGAGAAGAGCTTTCAAGTTAGAAATCGAAGCTAACTAACTATAAAATTCAAAGTATCTTTTGTTCTTTTCTGTCATTTTTGATATCGGAACAAAATAGTAAAACAGGAGAAGTAAAATAGAGGTATAACATTTCAAAAAATTGAGGACCCTGCTCGAAGAATCAGTTTTAACTTTCTAGCGCCTGTTTGAACGTCGCTTAAAGTCAAACGGTAGGTGCCTCTATGGGCGCCAGAAAGTTACAACCGGTTTTTTGTAAATCAATTTTTTGTTAATTATCTCGAAGAGCTTTCAAATTAGAAATCGAAGCTTCAAGAAAAGGGCAGCCAGTCAATTGAAATAGGGAAAGGTGTTGGTCTCTGAATAATCACACTCTATTATTCTGTCTTTCCTTTGCCCTCCTGCTCCAACTACCACTTCACTCTGAAAATGAAAACTGCGTCGACACTCGACGTACAGTCGGTGGAAATCTACTACTGCTGATCGCAAACCCAGATATGGTCCGGACGGAGGTGACCTGTTCAAAATGCGGATCTCACCTGGGGCACGTTTTCAACGACGGTCCCAAGCCGACGAGGAAGCGCTTCTGCATCAACTCCGCCTCCATAATGTTCCACGCTGCCGGCGAGGAGAAGAAGAGTAGCTTGTGAAATTTCCAAAAACGAAAAAATTAAACCATTTCCTCTTTCTCAAAAGCACCAACACGGTTCTGTGGAAATGACTCAATCCCAAGCTGCGAACACCAAGAATTTTTCTCTTTTTTTTTATCTGTAAGGACAGTATTTTCTGAGGTAGAAAATGACCGGGAAATTCGGAAAATTGGGAATTTTTGTTCACCGGGAAATAACCGGGATTGTGATTCAGTTACTGGGATTTTTCTCCCAGTTGAAATTGTGTAAAAACAATAATTCTCAGTTGGAATAAGGAATTTCCAAAAGAATGACAATTTTTAATTGGAACAGTGAATTTTCTAAAAGAATTATAATTCCGAGTTGGGATAGGAATAAATAAAATATTTTAAAAATTCACGTAAAGAATTACAATTGAGAAGTAAGCGAACAAAATGTGATAAATCCACTTTAGTTAATTTATCAAATTTAAGGATATATTATTGTTTGAAATTCATTGATCAAAATTAAATTTAAAATCGGCTATTATAATCAGTCAGAAGATAATTTTATATATAAATTATTACTATATTTTCAATTTAAAAAATATATTTGGTAAGTTTTATGAAATTATATAATATAAGAGAAATATTGAAAAGTAATTTAACAAAGTGTTTACATATTTAACAAGTTTGGTCTATTTATATAATAAATCTGTAATCGGAAATTATCATTTTTTCAAAATTAATTTTATTTTATGAATATTCCAAACATACAGAAACAATCATTATCTCAATTTTGTTCAAAAAATGGATTTATCACGTTTTATTCGCTCCTCAATTATCCTACTTGGAACAGGGAATATTCGAAAAGAATTATAATTTTGAGATAGGGCTGTAAATTGCCGTAAAGAATTATAATTTTCATTTTAGATTCACATTAGAAAAGGAAATTTCGATATGAATTATAATTTTCACTTTAGGACCGGGAGTTTCCGTAAAGAATTTTTGACATGAAATGGGAATTTTGGAAAATTTTAATTCTGATTTAGAAGAAGAGAATTAAAAAAAATTCTTCACAATTTGAAACTTCCCTCTTTCAAATTTTGGAAAAAGAGAGTTACCATATTTCTGAATTATAATAGAAATTTTGGTAAATTAATATAATCCTGACTTGGAACAGGGAATTTTTACATGAAACGCGAAATTTTTGAAAATAATTTTAATTCTGATTTATCAAAACGAAATTTACAAAAAAAATCCCCGTTCCAAGTCAGAATTCGTTAGATTTGGAAAATTTCTTGTTCCAAATCTGATTTTTTTTAATTTAAAAATTCTACTTTTTGCAAATAAAAATTGGATATAATTTGAAACTGCTTTTTTCCAAATCTTAGAAAAAGGATATCACTATATTTCTAAATTATAATATAAAATGTTGTAAATAAATATAATTCTGATTCGAAATTTTCTATTTCGGACAGGGAATTTTCTAGCAGAATTATAATTTTTAATTGGGGCAGGGGATTTCAGTAAAGAATTATAAGTTTTATTTTTTGACAAGAAATTTAGTAAAGAATAATTTTAATTTTAGGTTCACTTTAGAAGAGGAAATTTCGTTAAGAATTACAATTTTTACTTTTTGGACAGGGAGTTTCTATAAATAATTATAATTTGACTTGGAAAAGGTAATTTTTGACAAGGAACGGGAAATTTTGGAAAAAAATTTCAATTATAATTTAGAAAAAGGAAATTAAAAAAAAATCTGTTCCATATTAGAATTTGTCGCAATTAAAACTTCTTTTTTTTCAAATTTTGGAGAAAAAGGAGATATTTCTGAATTATAATAGAACTTTTATTTTTAATAAATATATAATTCTGACTTTAAACTGAGAATTTCCGTAAAGAATTATAATTTGACTTAGAATAGAGAATTTTTTACATGGAAAAAGAATTTTGCAAGCTAATTTTAATTCTTATTTTAAAGAAAGGATTTAAAAAAAATCCTTGTTCAAAATCGAGATTATAATTCTTTTACAAAATACTCTGTTCCAAATCAGAAGTGTTTGAAATTTTTAAAAATAATTTTTAACACTAAAAACTTTTTATCATAAGCTGATAACATTTTATAAATAAAAAAATGTCTTCATACAATTTGAATATTAATATTTATCTATTCTAATTTTGTCTCTGGTATGAAAAAGTAAAAAACTAATTTTTACCCCTTAAAATAAAATCAAGTTTTTCAAGAAAAAAAAACTGAGATTAGAAATTATTAAGGGAGTTTTTTTAAAGTAATTTTTTCAAATTTTCGAGAAAGACTGGCTATTTTGATTTTCTAAAATTAAAAATGTACTTTTTTCAAAAACCGCTTTGGTGGAGGTTTTTTTTTTTTTCATAAAAAAATAGTTGTAAGATACCTCAGATAAAAATCAAGAGAAAATTCTTATTTTTCGCACCTTTGAGTCGAAGTCATTTCAACGGAACTCGGCTAAGTATTCGCCCAGCGAATTCTTTTTTAAAAACAATTGTATTGCTTATTTTAAAAACTCTGATTCGAATTTACGAAGGTGACTGTTTTAAAGATTGTGACGGACTCTTTGAGCCATAGAATGATTGGATTTTTGCAACTTATAGCTATAGGATTTATATTTATTTTAATATTGTACAACTGTCCGATTTTTTTTTCTAATATACAAAAGCAACAACAGCGGAAGAATTTTCATCTTGTCTTTTTTGGAAGGAAAAAATTGCATAATATTCTCAGGCTGTTGTTTTTAATGTATTATAATATACGTGTAATAATCCGTGATAATAATGGAAAGATTTAGATTAGGGTGAGAGTGTAAGATTGCCTATTTGTAAGGAAATCGAGGATTTTATATGCCATAATGGAGTCCTGTTATTTTTGCAATCAGAGGCCATAGTTTGTAAATAAGTCAGTGTAACTTATTAACAGAATTAATATAATAATTTGAAACTAGAGAGTCTTTATTTATTTTCCTAGGTCATATATTATTTTTTTAATTGGTTTCAGATTCCATGATTTTTTCAGGTCTACTTCTAAAAAATCCAGGTCTACTTTTTAAACAAATCTGGTAAATTTAATTTAATAACATTCTACTGATGGCACACTAATTTATCCACAGTTTCTTGTAAAATTGTTATTTTCAATAATTGTTGAATTCCAAACAATTTTCATTAATATTAATATAAAATTTCTAAAAAGTCTGAAATTATTATAATCGTATTTTTTTATCAATAAAAAAGCAATCGATTTCAAAATATTCTACTGATCGCAGTCTAATTTATCAGTAATTGTAAAATAATTAATTAATGCAAATGTAAAAGAATTTTCAATATTTGTTGAATTCTAAACATTTCTCATTATTATTATTAATATAAACTTTATAAAAAGTCTGAAATTATTATAACCATATTTTTTTATTAATAAAAAATAAATTCGTATGAATTCCAGGGTTTTTCCAGATATAATTTTTTATATTTATATAATTAATATGTTTAATTTAGAAAGATTTGACAAGTGATATTACAATAATAATAATTCTTTAAACAAATTTTATTTTATCTTTTTATACTTAAGTTTCAGTACATATTTAGGTAAAATTAATGTTGTTACTATATTAAGTTTAATTTAAAGCGCTTCAATTTCCTAACTTTTCAGAAAAGAATATTGCATTTTCAAAAAGGCAGATAAAAAAAAATAAATAATTTAAAAAAAGTGATTTTAAAAAGAAGATCAATTTTCTACCAAAAAGACGATTTTTCAACAAAAATACAGGAATTTTTAACTAAAAAAGACAACTTTTCATCAAAAAATGGAATAGTTTAATTCTCAATTTAAAATATTATTTTTAAACGAAACTGATGAATTTTCAACTAAAATTATGAATCTTCAACTGGAATAGTTGAATTTTGAACCAAAAAGATTAATTTTTAACTAACATAGAACCATTGAATTTTCAACCAAAAAGATTAATTTTTGACTAAGAAGATTAATTTCTACGAAAAAAAATTCAACAAAATACATGCATTTTCAACTAAAAAAAGATAAATTGTCAACCAAAAAATGAATAGTTACATTTCCAGCTAAAAAATTAATATTCTACAAAAGAGATGCATTTTCTACTTAACTGATGGAATATTTATTTGGAATTTTTAAATTTTCAGTTTGAAAGAAAATAATTTTCAAACAAGAAAAAATAATTTTCAACAAAATAGTTACATTTTTATACAAAATGCTGAATTTTCAAACAAAATTATGAATCTTCAACTGGAATAGTCGAATTTTAAACCAAAATTGTGATTTTTCAACTAAAATGATGAATCTTTAACTAGAATAATGTAATTCTCAACCCAAAGATTAATTTTTAACAAAAAAGAAGAATTTTCACCTAAAAAAGAAAATTTTTAACCAAAAATTGTATAGTTAAATTTTTAGTTTAAAAAGTTAATGTTTACTCATTTTTCAACCAGAGATGGATTTTCAATTAAAATGATGAATTTTTAAACAAAAAATTTAGTTTTTAAAGAAAGAATTTAACTTTTAACAAAGTCATTCAATTTTTATTATATAAAAGCAAAAAGATAAATTTTTAACCAAGAAGATTAAGTTACTACCAAAAAGAACGAATTTTCAACCAGATACTTCAATTTTCAACCAAAAATAGAATAGTTAAATTTTCAGTCAAAACAAATTATTAAAAAAAACGACTCTTCAACAAATAGTTGAATCTTCAATCAAAAAGATTAATTTTATACCAAAATTTTTAACAAATAGTTGAATTTTCAATCAGAAAGGAAATAGTTGAATTTTGAGTTAACAAAATTAATTTTCTGCCAAAAAAAAACCTATAAATCTTCAACCAAAGTGATAAATTTTGATCAAAAAAGATAAATCTTCAACTGAAATAGCTGAATTTTAAACCAAAAAAATTAATTTTCAACTAAAATTAGAATCTTTAACGAGAATAATTGAATGTTCAACTAATAAGTTTAATTTTTAAACAAGAAGATTAATTTCTACAAAAAAAAGAAAAATTTCTAACTAAAAAAGATCATTTTTAATGCAAAATTTAATAGTTAAATTTGTAGTTAAAAAGTTCATGTACAAACAAAGAGGTGAATTTTTGACTAAAAGGATGGAATATTCAACTGGAAGTTATATTTTCAGTCAACAAAATTAATTTTCAAATAGAAAAAAAAACATTTTCACAAAAATAACTCATTTTTCAATCGGAGATGAATTTTCAATTTAAATTATGAATCTTCAAGTAACAAAAAAAATTAATTTTTGAACAAAGAGTTTTTTTCAAAAAAGTAATTCAATTTGCATTCTGAAAAAGACGAATTCTGAACGAAAAATGTAGTAGTTGAAAAAAAATTTAATTTTTAATCAATAACAGTTTGGTGTATTTTTTGTTAAGTAAGTTTAAAAAAATAAAAAAGACGTAAGAAAGAAAAAGGGGTTGCCTTCTTTTTATTTCCCTTCTATTTATTTATTTTTTAAATTGAATTGAGATATTTGATTGCTGAATTTTTGTTATTTTTAATTTCCAAGAATTTCGCAGTTAACATTTTGTGCCCATTGGGTAATTTGAAAAACTCGAAGGAATGTTGCCAAATAATTAAATAATTAAAATAATTAATTTTCAACCAAGAAAAGAAAATCTACAACAAAATAGTTAAATTTAACCAAAAAATAGAAATTTTCAACAGAAGAGTTGAATTTTCAACCAAGAAAGATTTTTCAATGAATATAGAAAAAAAATCTCATCCAAAATGTTGAGTTTTTAAGTCATAAAGACGAATTTTTTGAAAGTGAATTTACAACCCAAAAATATGCATTTTGTATAAAAATAATTGAATTCTTGACTAAAAAATACGAGTTTTTTTTACAAAATAAGTGAATTTTGAAGTGAACGAGATCAATTTTGTAGCATAAATTAAAAAGCTACATTTTTAATAAAAAATTATTTTTCAACCAAAAAAAACGACTTTTCAACCAAATTTGTTAAATTGTTAACCAAAGAAATGCACTTTTAACTAAGAGGATGCATTTTCAATAAAAAAAAATTTTTCAACTAAAAACCTAAAATAATAAAATAAATATAAATAAAATTAATAATTTTTTTTTAAATACATACAAAAATAGAATAGTTTAATTTCAATTCAAATGATGGAGTTTCAATTATTGAGATTACTTTTATACCTAAAAGGATGAATTTCCTGAAAAACAGTTGAGTTTTCAACATAAAAATATTAATTTTAACAAAAATGTTGAAATTTCTATCATAATTTTTGAATTCACAACCCAAAAATACGAGTTTTCAACTAAATAAATGAATTTTCAACTGAAAAAAAGAAAAATTTCCAACAAATAAAGTATTTAATATATCAGGAAAAAATTTCAACAGGGGAAAAAAATTTACAACAAAATAGTTAGATTTTAAGCCAAAGAAATTAATTTTTAACCAAAATGATGGAGATTCAATTAATGAGATTACTTTTTAACCCAAAAAGACGAATTTCCTTCAAAACAGTTGAGTTTTCAACATAAAATATTAATTTTTAACAAAAATGTTGACTCTGCAAACCAAAAATATGTATTTTCTACCAAAATAATTGAATTTTCAACCCAAAAAGACGAGTTTTCAGTAAAATAAATGAATTTTCAACTGAAAAAGAAAAATTTTGAACAAAAAAACAACACATTTTCAACGAAATAAATAAATTTTCAACCAAAGAAATTAATTTTTAACCAAAAAGATGGAGTTTCAATTGATGAGATTACTTTTCTACCCTAAAAGACGAATTTCCTGCACAACAGTTGAGTTTTTAAGATAAAAATATTAATTTTTAACAAAAATTTTGAATTCTCAACATAAATAAATATGAATTTTCAACCCAATAAGACAAGTTTAAAAAAAATAAATAACTTTTCATCTAAAAAAGTTAAATTTTCAACAAACGAAAATGATTTCTTTAGGAAATAGTTAAATTTTCAATAAAAAAAATGAATTTCTAACCAAAAGGATGAAGTTTCAAATAATGAGATTACTTTTCTACATTAAAAGAGAAATTTTCAATAGAATAAGTTAATTTTTACCTAAATAAATAAAGGTTGGTAAAATTTCGACCAAAAAATGTTAATTTTCAGTAAAATACATGAATTTGCAACTTAAAATAGAATAGTTAAATTTTCGGTGAAAAAATAAGTTTTCAACTAGATCAATTTTCAACGAAATAGTTCGATTTGCAACAAGACAGATGAATTTTTAACCAAATATTTGAAATTAAGGAATTTATATATTTTTAAATTTATTTATATATAATATTCTATCAAAAAACATAAACTTTCGACAAAAAACGGCATAGTTAAATTTCTCAGTTGAAAAAATAAATTTTCAACCAAAAAGATCAATTTACAACCAAGAAGATTAATTTCTATCAAAAAGGATATTTTTTAACAAAATATGTAAATTTTCAATCAAATATTTCAATTTAAGGAATTTCCAACCTAATAGTTAAATTTTCAACGAAAAATATGAATAATTCACCAAGAAAATTAGGATTCTACCACAAGAGACGAATTATCAACAGAATAGTTAAATTTTGAAAAAAAGGGTTTTCAACTAAAATTATGAATCATTAATCAGAAAAATTAATTTTCGACAAAGTATTTCCACTTTCAATTGAATTTTCAATCAAAAATATGAAGTTTTAAAGAAAAATGTAATAGTTGATATTTGAAACAAAAATTATTTTAATTCTAAACCAGAATCTATTGAATTTAAGAAAAAAGTCGAGTTTTTAATAAAATAGTTGAATCCTCAAGCAAAACAGATTAATTTTCAACAAAAAAGTTGTGATTTTTAACCCAAAAATATTCAATTTTTTACCAAAATATATGAATTTTCAACCCAAAAAGACGAACTTTCAACAAAACCGTTTATTTTTTAACCAAAAAGTATT
Organism: Andricus grossulariae; assembly: GCA_011634705.1. Classification (NCBI taxonomy): domain Eukaryota; kingdom Metazoa; phylum Arthropoda; class Insecta; order Hymenoptera; family Cynipidae; genus Andricus; species Andricus grossulariae. Next base: position 230,046,352 of record JAABKJ010007545.1, read on the forward strand.
ACTTTTCAACAAACTTGTTGAATTTTCAAAAAAATAATAAAATTAACTTTAACTTTATATCGAAAATTCCCTGGTTCGGTCAGGTTTTCCCTGGCATTCCCTGACCAGTTTTAAATTCCATGACTTTCCCCGAATTTCTGTAATTCCCTGACCTGTAGCAACCCTGAATAATTAATAATTATACAAAAAACAGTTGGGCAAATTAGTCTGTGATCAGTATCAACCCTGTAATTTTTTTAGAAAAATAGCAGACTTTCAGGTTATGAGGTCTTCAATTTTATAAAATTCCAGATATAACATTTGTTTATTTCTTCCAGGTCGCATCTCTTAAAACAGGTCGCGCAGGTCCATGTGTCGTTATAAAAAACGAAGTATAATATTTTTAAATCGCCATAACCTGTGAAATTTCAAATCAGGATGTTTTTACTCTATGAAAATGTTTGGATATCGAGACGACTTTGAATAATTTTAATGAAATGTTTTACGAACGTGATATTCAATTGCCACTAAGCAGTTTTTATACGTCTCAATAGTTTTTATATCTGTAATCTCCAGTGAAAAATTGTCGGTACAATCTGAAGCATAATTATTTAAGTTTTGTGAGATTTCTAGTATTGCATTCGTATTATTATTTGTATAAGTTTCATGCGAAAATTAGTATGATTAGAAAAGGAAACTTAATCCAAAAGCATGATTTCGTGATGTAGTAAGTAGGAGGACGTTTTTTCTAGAAAAGCTTTATTACATTTAAAACTAGATAATTTATTTTAAATGATTTTCGATTTTGCGATGACATTGTTTGTGATTAATGCGGCAACTTGTAGAATCGCTAAATAGTTATTTGACTATGCTAAAATTACTATTTTAAAACTGTACGTCTTTATACTACTATGTAAGAAAATATATTAAAAAATTTTATACTCTCGATATATTAAAAGTCAATTTTCATAATCTATATCTGTAATTTTGATTTAAATTACTTAAATTATAAGGAATTAAATACTATCAGGATAGAAACAAGAATCGGGTTTAGTGCGAGGAAAATATATATATATATCAGATTTTCAGAAATTATGATTTATCTACACATAAGACGCCATCGGTCAAAGTTAAATATTATTTGGAATAAATTACAACAATTAGTTGCAAAGAATATTTTACTTAACGAAATTGACTAAAAATGTCGCAAACCCTCATACTTTTCGTTGTACACGGTATTCAAAATACTGTCACGGTCCCAAATCTTAGCTGTTGACAATGACATTTCACATTTCACATTAAATCAGCGAATTAATTTCTGACTGCTTATCAACTAGTCCCCTAGTGGCCTTTAATTTTTACAATATACTGTATCAGAATAAGCTTTTCTTTTTTTTTTAAATATTACTGATGATCCACAATTTAACCTTGCTTTATTTTTTACTGGGTTAACATGCTGGGAATGTTCTGAAAAATATTAGAGGTCAGATAAAAATGATTGAAAATAAAACGAAGGAATATTAAGAGTACGTTCTTCAATTTAAAAAATACCAACCGAGGGAATTCTGAGGCAGGCTCAGCAAATTTATGTCTGACCATAAACGTTGCAATTGCTTCAGCGACTTTGTCTGGAACATCCTCGTGGACCGCATGGCCACAAGCTGGCAAAACTTGCATTTGGAACTTGCCTGGAAGGTAAATCAAAATATGAGTAACACTTAAACAAGGGATTGATTCACTTTTGAAATCTGGTGTACAAATCTTCGTGAAATATTTGTAAAATATTTGAAATATATGGAATCTTTGTAAAATCTTTGGGAAATTATTTAAATTGTTGAAATGTTTGTGAAATATTTTGAAATCATTGAAATCTTTATGAAATCTCTGGTATCTTTTGAATCTTTGTGAAATATTTTCAGCTTTCAGCTATGATTTAAGTAAATCTTTGTAACAAGATGAATACCAATAATAAACTAAATCAATCTTTACAATTTTTTGAAATCATAGAAATCTTTGGGAAATATTTTGAAATCTTTTCAAATCATTGAAATCTTTGTGAAATCTCTGGAATGTTTAAAAACTTTTGAGTAAATCTTAGAAATCTTTCAAATGTTTGTGACATTTTTTTAAAAATCTTTTTAAAATCTCTAGAATCTTTGAAATATTTTCATGTCATTGAAATCTCTGTGAAATCTTTGGATTTTTTAAAAATCGTTGTGAAATCTTTTAATATTTAGACTACGCTTTAGGTAAATCTTTGTAACAAGCTGAATACCTTTAATAAACTAAATAGAATAAAATCTTTATGAAATCTTTGAAATATTTTGGAATCTTTACGAAATCACTGAAATATTTTGACATCATTAATATCATTTAAAATCTTTGGGAATTGATTGAAATATTTTGATATCATTGAAATCTTTGTGAAATTTTTGAAAGAGGGTGTGAATACCATTAATAAATTAAATTAAATGAAATCAAATCGTTGCAAACTTTTTGTAATTTTGAAATCTTCAAAATCTTTTTGCCACCTTTTGAAATAAGCTTAATCTTTGTGAAATCTTTGCGAAATAATTTAAATCGTTGAAATATTTGTGACATATTTTAAAATCGTTGAAATCTTTAAAAATATTTCGTAATTTTTTAAAAAGTTTTAAGCAAATCAACATATCAAGGTGAGTAGCTCTAGTAAACTGAGTCAAATCAAATAAAATCGTTGTGAAATCTATTGAAATTTTTTAAATCTCTGGATTCTTTGTGAAATCATTGAAATATTTTTATATCTTTAAAAATCTTTTGAAATCTTTGTGAAATCTCTAGACCATGGTGAATACCATTAATAAATTAAATCAAATCTTTAAAAACTTTCAAATCTTTGTGACATCTTTTGAAATCATTGTAATCTTTGTGAAATCTTTGAAACCTTCGTGAAATCTTTCTTTAAGCTTTGAACAAGTTTTTAAAAAGTTTGAAATCTTTGTCACATCTTTTGAAATCTTTGTAATCTCTGTGACATAATTAAAATCTTTTAGCATCTTTGAAATCTTTTTTAAATCTTTGTGAAATCATTTAAATCGTTGAAATATTTGTGAAATATTTGGAAACCATTAAGATATTTGTGAAATCTTTTGAAATAATTGAAATCTTTCTAAAATCTTTTGACATTATAAAAACCTTTGAAATATTTTGTAATCATTGACATCTCTGTCAAATCTTTCAAGTTTTAAGCTATGCTTTAAAGTAATCTTTGTGCCAAGATGAATACCGTTAATAAACTAAATCCAATCTTTTAAATCTTTGTAAAATCATTAAAATATTTTGAAATCTTCTTTAAATAGCTGAAACCTTTAAATATTTAAAGTTTGAGGCTATGCTTTAAGCAAATAGTTGTGTCAAGATGAACACCGTTAATAAAGTAAATCAAATCAAAGCTTCGAAAACTTAAAAAAAATTTCAATCTTTTCAAATCGTTGTGAAATCGTTTAAACCGTTCAAATATTTGTGAAATATTTTTAAATAATTGAAATCTTTGTGAAATCTATTGCAATTTTTAAAAACTGAAATCTTGGTGAAATTTGTTTGAAATCATTAAAATCTTTGTGAAATATTTGTAAAATCACTGAAATATTCGGACATCGCTAAAATCTTTTGTAACCTTTGAAATCTTTGTAAAATCGTTGTGAACTCACTTAAATCATTGAAATAGTTATGAAATATTTTGAAATAATTGAATACTTTGTGAAATCTTTTAAGCTTTAAACTAATCTCTGTACCAAGGTGAATCCCGTTAATATACTTAATAAAAACTTTGAAATCTTGTGAAATCGTTAAAATCTTTATGAAATCTTCAGAAATATTTTGAAATTTTTGTAAAATCATTGAAATATTTTTAAATATTTGTAAAATAATTATGCTTCAAGCAAACCTTTGCATCAAGATGAATACCGTTAATAAACTCAATCAAATCTTCGAAAACTTAAAAAAAAAATGTCAATATTTGAAATCTTTGTGAAATCGTTTAAATATTTGTGGAATATTTTTGAAATAACTGAAATCTTTGTAAAATCTCTGGAATTTCTTTAATCTTTTAAGCTGTAAGCTATACTTTGCGCAAATCATTGTGCCAAGGTGAATACCGTTAGTAAATTAAATCAAATATCCGTGAAATCTGTTGCAATTTTTAAAATCTGAGATTTTGGTGAAATTTGTTTGAAATCACTAAAATCTTTGCGAAATCATTGAAATATTTCGACACCATTAAAATCTTTTGAAATCGTTGTGAAATCATTGGAATCCTTGAAATATTTTAATATAATTGAAATCTTTGTGAAATCTCTGGAACAATGTGAATCCATTAATGAAACTAAATTAATTCAAATCTTTGAAATCTTCGTAACATATTTTAAAATCATTAAAATCTTTTGAAATCTTTGAAATATTTATGAAATATTTTGATATCATTGAAATCCTTATGAAATCTCTGGAATCTTTTAAATCTTTGTGAAATTTTTTAGGCTTTAAGCAATGCTTCAGGTAAATCTTTGTACAAAGATATACCGTTCACAAACTAAATAAAATCAAATCTTTGTGAAATATTTAGAAATCTTTGTGAAATCCCTGGATTTTTTCAAATCTTTTAAGCTCTAAGCTGTAATTTAGGTAAATCTTTATACCAAGGTGAATATCGTTAGCAAACTGAATCAAATAAAATCTTTCTGAAATCTTCAAAACCTATTGAAATTTTTTAAATTTCTTAAATCTTTGTGAAATTTGTTTGAAATTATTAAAATCTTTATGAAATATTTTGAATCTATTTAATTCTTTTAATATCTTTTGAAATCTTGGAACTATTTGTTAACTACTTTGATACAATTGAAATCTTTGTGAAATCTTTTAAGTTTTATGCTATGCTTTAAACAAATCTTCGTACTTTTAGTAAACCGGATCTAATCAAATCTTAGTGAAATCTATTGAAATAATTGAAATTTTGATATTTAAATCCTTATGACTCTGGAATCTTTTAAATCTTTGTGAAGTCTTTTAGGCTTTAAGCCATGCTTTAAATCAATTTTTGAAGCAAGATGAATACCGTTAGTAAACTGAATTAAATCAAATCATTGTGAAATCTTTGAAACCTATTGAAAATTTTATAATCATTCAAATCGTTGACATATTCGTGAAATCTAGTAAACTTTTTAAAATCATTTAAATTGTTTACATATTTTGAAATAATTGAAATCTATGTGAAATCGTTGAAATATTTGTAAAATACTTTGATATCACTGAGATCTTTGTAAAATCTCTGGAATCTTTTTAATCTTTCTGAAATCTTTTCAGCTTTAAGCTATGCTCTAAGTAAATTTTTGTACCAAGATAAATACCGTTAATAAAATAAATCAAATATTTGTGAAGTCTTTGTAAAACCTTTGTGAAATCATTCAAATCATTAAAATACTTGTGAAATATGTTGAAATCATTGAAATATTTGTGAAATCTCTGGACCAAAGTTAATATCGCTAACCAACTAAATCAAATCTTTGCAAAATCTTTGAAAACTTAAAATTTTTTTTTGAAATCATTGAAATCTTTTACAAATCTTTAAATCCGTGAAACCTTTGGAACTTTGATGAAATCTTTGAAATTATCGAAACTTTCTCAATATATTATAATTTACATTATATATTTATATATTATGTTGTATTTTAATTTAAAAATAATTATGTATGTGTAGATTATGATGTATTACCTTGCATTTGTCCAACCGTAAGCTCTTTATCTAGTCTATCGACTCCAGCTAAGAGTAGCATTTTTGGGGCAGATATACTTAAGAAAGCGGAAGACAATCCTTTAAACCATCCAACCCAATGTTCCTCAGTCTTTGCTAAATCTATTCGCCATTTATATTTCTTGTCTATTAGCGACGGAAGAATTTCAGGAGCCGGCATAGTCAGAGTTTCCTCTTCTTGGATAGTATCTCCCCTTTGAATAGCTAAACTAGGAACACTCTCGTGATCCGAAGAGGACAAAACTGAATCGATATCATCGGTCGCCAATTTTCCGCTCTCAGTACTAAAACATCCAAATAATTAAATTAATCTCAATAAAAAAATATCGCTTACTTTTCAAGTACATTAATTACCAACTTTTTTATCTGTCCAGGAACTGATACCTTGGCTGACTGGACATTACGTATTTGGCCACTTCGAACACTAAAATCAATGAATTAACATTAATAATGTAATTTTACAGATCGAATGCTGTATTTTAAAGTAATACACAGTCATCACAGTACCTATCACATCTAATAAAATTGGTGGAACGAAATTCTCAAAAATCTCGCACTGGCTATTTTCAGTTCCTTTGAATTTTCTAAAATTTTGTACATCCCAATTTCCAAACGAGAAATTTTAATTCTAAAATATGTAAAGGCAACAATTCTGTTCTGAACTTTTAGATAAAATGTTGAAAAAATGACAAAAGGATTATATTCATAGCCGCTTGATAACATTTATTTTTGAATTTTTCTAAACATTATTGATAAAAGAGACCATTTTAATTGTAAATGCTTTTTTTAATAATGGGTAATAATTCTTTTCTTAACATTCTGCTACCTCACTATAATTTGTAAACTTTTTCACTTTTTTAAAGAGATGGGAAAATGAAATTATGGACAAGAATTTACAATATCTTAATTATTATTTAAGCTTTGATTTTAGGGCAATTTTTTAATTTAGGCATAATACAAAATTTGAAAAGTTTTCTAACAATTGTAAACAAAATGTAGATTTCTGAAGATTTAAAACAAAAAATTTAGAAGCTTTTTAAGAATTTTGAAAGGTTTCAAGAAAATAGTCAAATTTTCTTAAGATTTTTGAGAACATTTTTAATGATTTTTTATTTTACAAATTTTATTTCAAGAAAATATTAAAAAATATTTCGAAACATTTCAAAATATTTCCGAAGTTGCCAAAAAAGAATCTGTAAGATTTTAGGGAACTTTTTTTTTAATTTTCCAGAAATTTTTCAAAAATTTGGGAAAAATTCAAAAAAATTTGAAAAAATATTTAAAAGCTTTTGAAGGAGTTCAAAAATAATTTAAAATTTGAAAAGATTTAAAAAAACGTTAGAGAAAACGTCTAGCTTTTTGAAGATTTCAAAATAAGATTTTGAAGTTTTTAAAGATTTCAAGATTGAGCAATTAATTTTAAGAGAATATTCACAAAGATTTGAGAACACTACAAAAGATTTCTAAATTGTCAAGACTGAATCTTGAAACTTGAAGCAAATAAGCAAAGAAACTTCAAAAATAAATAGTTATTCAGAATTTTTATTTTGTATTAAAAATTATTTTTCCCTTCAAATTACAATGCGTCTCAATTTTTTGTTTGACTGAAAAATCATTTCAAAATTGAAAAAGTTAACAACTCAACTTGACATTTAAAAAAACTTGAAATCAAACTTATTTTAAATTGCATGCTGTCATGTGGTTGGCTAGATTTTTCATCTAAATACTTGTAAATCTGAATTTAGACAAATTTAAGGTAAACGAGAAGAATTCGATGAAATTTATGAAAATTCAAAGTGAATTTTGAAAATTCAAATGAATTAAAAACAATTTAGAAATATGAAAAAACTTTATTGAATTCAGAAAATTTTAAATGGGCTCCGAAAAAGGCAAGGAAATTCAAAAGAATTTGATGAAATACCTAAGAATTCAAGGTGAGGTTAAAAGACGTCAAGATTGATTAAATAAAAACTTTAAAAAATTCAAAAAAATCCATTGAATTAAGTATGACTGAGTGAATTTAGAAGAGTTCAAGTGAACTAAAAAATTCAAAAGAATTTAAAAGAATTCAGGGTAAATTAATAAGAATTCAGGATGAATTCCGAAAAATAATTTAAAATCTCTTTAAATCTTTGAAAACCTACTAATTTATAACCAAAAAAGAGTTCAAATGAATTGTAAGTAATTTGAAAAATCGAAGAAATTCCATTGATTTCAGTAAAATTTGAGTGAATTTAAGGGAAATAAAAAGAATTCGATTAAATTCCTAAAAAAATCAAGCTGAATTTAAAAAGCAATCGAGTGAATTGAAAGCAATTCAAGAATATGAAAAAATTCATTGAATTTAGTAAGTTTGAAATGAGTTTAGGAAAATTAAAAAAAATTCAAAAGAATTGGATGAAATGCCTAAGAATTCAAGTTGAGTTTTAAAGACTTCAAGATGAATGAAACAAGAACTTTTTGAAAATGCATTAAATTGAGTAGAATTGAATGAATTTAGAAGAATTCTAAAGAATTCAGGATGAACTTATACGAATTCAGGGCGAATTCGAAATAAATTCCAAAAAATATTTCAAAATCTATTCAAATCTTTGACTACAAAACAATTTAAAAGAATTCAAATGAATTGGCAATAATTTTAAAAATCCCTTAAAATTATTAAAACCCTTGGAAATCTATTGAAATTGGTTTAAATCTCTTGAAAATGCCTTGGAATCTTTTAAATACTCTAAAATATTTCAAAGTCTGTAATCCCTTTAAACTATTGAAAAAAAAAAATTTAGGAGAATTTTGTTAAATGTCCTAAAATATTTGAAATCCCTTAAATTTGGTTGAAATCCTTTGAAATTGTTTAAAGCTCTTGAAACTGCGAAGGAATTAAAAAATACCTTAAAATATTTCAAATCATTTTATCAATTGAATTAAAAAAATTCAAACACATTCCAAAGAATTAAAATGAATTCAGGATAAATAATAAGAATTCAGGGTGAATGCACGATAAATAATAAGAATTCAAGGTAAATTCCAAAAACTAATTTCAAAACTCTTCAAATCTCTGAAACCCTATGAAATACCTCACTTCTCTTGAATACATTATTTAAAATCTACTAAAATATGATTAAATCCCATGAAATTCTATGAGATCTGATGATATTTCCTAAAATCCTGGAAAATTTCTTAAAAGACATTAAGAGCATTAAAAAACCCTCACAATCATTGAAATCCTAGGAAACCTTATAAAATCCCGTGAAATCTTTCAAAATATCACAAAACCTTATTGGTCCTGTAAAATCGTTCCGTATCTTATGAAATTCTATCAAATTATTTATCCTAAAATATGCCAATCGTTTTGAAATTTCTTCAAATTACTTATATCGATAAAATTTTTTTTAGGAATCTTTTAAGATTCCCTAAAATATTTCAATTGAAAGCTCTTGAAAATGCCTTAGAAGTTTTTAAAAATACCCTAAAATCTTTAAAATCCCTTCAAATGATTGATATCTATTAAAACTTTATGGAAATCTTTAAAAATACCCTAAAATATTTCAAAAGAATTCAAGACCATTCAGAAATATGTATAGATCCCCACTACGTAGCTTCCCCTCACTCAGCCGAACTGCTCTGCCGAGCCTGATCAGCGGTAATATTTTGTACTTAATAAGAGGACTAACATGCGCAATATAACGTTTTTTAAAGTTAGCAGTTGGTAATTTACAAATATAATATTCGAAATATGCGAATAATGATTCCATCGATATGTTATTTGACTTAAAAAGTTAAAAATTAAAGAGTAAACGTTCAAGTTTATGTAAAATTTTTCAGTTCAGTTCAATTTTTCAAATTCATAAATCAAAATTAGATTTCCAAACTACAGGCATGAATAATAGGCACTTGTGCTAACTAAGATTCACATAATTTTTTCATGCTCTGTTCAGATTCGTTTAATTTTTAACTTGCACAGGGAGTGCACAATTATTCAAGGATAATTTTTAGAAATGCGATTGTTTGAGAAATTAATCAAATTTATCATGTTAGTCAATAAATTTTTTAATCTGGCTAAATTTTAGCTTCCGGAATTTCCCTAAGTCAAGTTAAATATTGAACTAATAAATTAAAGCTGCTGCAGTTGAATTGAATACAATATACTGAAAAATTTTCCATAAACTTGAACATTTATTATTTAATTTTCAACTTTTTAAGTCAAGTAACACATCGTTGGAATCATTATAATTAGCAGATTTCGAATATATTTTTAAATTACCAAGTGCTAAATTAAAAAAATGTTATATTCTGCATTTTAGTCATCATTAGGCACAAGGGACTCCCGCTGACCAGGCTCGGCGGCAGCAGTTCGGCTGAGTGAGGGGAAACCGCGTGGTGGGGGAACCGTACGCAGGTAGCTGGGGCGGAATTGTCATCTGCCCTTAACTGAATAGTGATTAAACCGTACGTTAATTTATTAAAAGTTACATTATGGGGTGCAAATAGGGTACCATAGTAACCAAATCTTGAAAATAGGGTACTTTAGGGACATAAACTGAATATAGGGTACAATAGGGGATATAGGGACTATAGTGAAGCCTGAAATAGGTAACAAAATGTGAATAGGTGACACTCTGTGATGACTGAATACAGCTTTTATTGGTCGATAGTTGAGACTAACCACCACTCTATAGCTTGAGGAATTGACTCGAAACCTTTTGGCCTCGACCTGAGAAAGCTTTGCATCGATGCCAAAGCATCCATAGCTGTTCCTTCAACAACATCGATAACTGTGACTCCAGCTAAATTTGTTATCAGAGGTGCTGCCCGAACAGCAACTGCACCTCCCATGCTATGTCCTACCAAAATGACAGAAGCACTGTTGTCAAATTCGTGTATCACAGCTGCCACATCGCTGGAAGATGATATATTTTTAGAAAGAGTTTTCATAAATGGGTGAAAATAAAAAAGTTTGAATTATTCGATTTTTAATTGAATAGAAGAAAAAGTATTCCAGGTCAAAATAGAACGTATTTTTCTATTCACAGGAATCACAGCGCAAAAGGAGCTCAAAAAAGGGGAAATTGGGTAATTTTCTCACGAAAAAGGGGAAAATAGGGAAAGGTTAAACATTTATTTCTACATGTCGAAAAGAACAAACAACCTTTTTATGAGAAATGTTATATTTTTGAATAATTTTCAATGATTTTTCAATGATTTATGCCATTCAAAAATTTATTTTTAAAAATTGGATATACTTAGGTCGTTGGAAATCTATGCAGTGATATAAAAGAGCCCGAAAAAATCAAATTAGTTAAATACACAATTTTAATATGTTTAATATCTTTCTCATAAATATTTCATTCCAAGATTTGTCATTTTTTCCTTACTATAATTAATACTTTCAATGTAAATTTAAAACCACACTCTTCAGTAGAGCGAAGTAAAAATGCTAAAAATAATCGAATCGTTTGAGAGGGATAGCAATTTGTGGGTCAACATCCAAAATAAGTATTAAAAAAATTGAAATCGGTTAATATCTTCTGTTTTTTTTTTAATTTACAATTAACAATTTTTAAATTTCATAAATAAATGTTGCCTTATTTAGATTTTTTTGAAAATGTACAAATACATTTTTTTTATTGATTTGAACCTGAAATTTCTTCAGCTTGAGCCAAAGAAACATGTTATTATTTTTTATTCATGGGACACATTTTTTTTCTTGGTGTTTGTAACGTTCCAAAATCGCAAAAAGAATGAAATCCCAAAAATCCTAAATCACGACAAAAGTTTTTTTTCCGAAAAACAAAATGATAAAATGCTTCTTTGGTTCAAGCTGAATAAATTTTAGGTTCGACATATTCAACTTGTTTTAAAATGTGTGCTTATTATTCAATAAAAAAAAAACATCTTTTTGCACCTGTCTTTGTGATTTCATCGTGTCCTGTGACCACCCATGTCACGGTTGTGAGACGTGGCCATGAGTGGGACTTACCGCGGTCCTACTGGGAGCCGGTGTCATTTTTGAGATGGCAGTTGCTCCCAGTGGGACCTTGCAATGGTTGTTAACCTTTTTTTTCAATTATATATATATATATTTATATATATCAGGATTACTATGAAGATGCGAATGTTTGATTGCAGTTTGCTAACATGTAGAACCCTGCCATATAAAAATCAGCTTTTATTAACAATTATAATTTTTATGGTCATAATGCGCTACTATTTTTTGTATTATTTTCGATTGAGAACATTTTAATTCAGAACCTATAGCCTAGAATAATTGTAAGCTCTTCTTATATTAAAAAAAATGGAAAATAAATCGAAAAATATTGAATATTACAAAAAAAAATTAATTATGAGCTAACTAGTTGAATTTTCAATCAGAAAATATTATTTTTCCACAAAAGAGTCACATTTTTTAACGAAGGCGATACAATTTCAATCGAATTGATTAATTTTTCAATTGAGAAAGATGAATTTTCAATAGAATATATGAATTTTTAACTGAAGAAGATACATTATCAATTGAAAATGTCAATTATTATCAAAAACAATTATGAATCAAATTTTTAACAAATGGTTCAATTATTATTTTCAACAAAATAGTCCAAGTTGCGACCAAAAATATTAATTTTTTACCAAAATGAACCAATTTTCAGTAAAATATATGAATTTTTAACCAAACAGATGCATTATGAACCAAAGAGGATAAACTTTTAGCCGAAATATAATGCATTGAAACTACAATTGGAGGCTGAAATTCAAGAGATCTAAAACATGTTTGTTATAACTGCTGCACATATAAATGTTAAATAGTAATAACATTCAAGAAAATTTTTTTATCCAGAAGATGGTAGAAAAATAAAAAGTAAAACTATTTTTGTCTCAAAATCAATAACTATTTTCAAATTAAAAAAAAACGAGCAAGGGTTTGAATTACCGAATGAAATTTATTTATTTTCTCCTACTCCTACATCGAGGGTTAGTGAAATAAACATCAATATTATAATTTTTCAACGACCTTCTTGAACGTTCAGGAAGACCTTCGATATAAGATAATGAGTCCTTTAGATCAGTTTGCTTATAAATTTCAATTCATTTTTTCTATTAGAAGAACTATTGTATATTTTATCATCTCTTTATTAACGCTATTGAATGATAAAAGTGGACAATCATTTTGTAAAAACGTTTTTTTATGATAATCTAAGTTTTCTTTTCTAAATTTCATGTTACTCAATTTTACATATATAACTTTTTGTCAAAATAAATTATAATAATTTAAATTTAGTTAATTAACTGAGCAAGATGGCTCTTCATACTAATCACTGATCAAGTTTCTTTGTGTTGTTTTTATAATTAATAAATCCATTTAACTAATTAGATTGTTGAGTTCTCTCCAAGATAAAATTCAACAGAAACGTTAGTATTATTAAATGTATTTATTATTTGAGTTTTCGAAAAAATATATTATAAGAATTATCACTTATTAAATGTCGTAACCAAAATGACTTTTTATACCAATTAGCTAATAAGTTTCTCTTTGTTGTTTCTATAATTAATGAATCAATTCAGCCATCTAAGTTGTTGATTTTTCTTCGAGAAAAAATTTAATACAAACTGCAGTATTATTAAATCTATTTAAGAATTCATCAGTCTTATCAGAAATATTTGATTTGTAGTTAAGTATCTATTACTTGAAATATAAACTTTGTCATGTTCAAAAGTTTTACTTCTGGATTTTAATAACCTGCAAAAATCGTTCTTAACCAAGCTTCGTTGAGGTAAACGATGTTTTTTTTTCTTAGACTGACTTATGAAATACAAATATCTCACAAGCACAAGCTGATAAGGTAATCGATTAGGTGAGAAATATATAGCATATATTGCCTGAGTTATCAAGCATGTAATAAAAGGGCAGAATAAACATTATCTACACAGTTGACCAAAGTTTTTATCAGTAAAGATATCAGCTTCACCTCAGTTAAAAAAAATGACGATCCTTTCTACTCTGGTCCTATTATTGGTGGTTGGGCTTAATTCTATCGTTAATTATAATAATGCTGAAATATATCTATATTTTCACAAGCTATAATTGATTTGCTCATAGATAGTACGAATATACTGATTCAATTTGTAATTATTGCTAAATGCTCACTATGAATATTTGTGATTTTTTATTTATTAAGAAATAGATTTTAGGAACGAATATATTGGAAGAAATATTTTATTTTAATAAAAGAAAATATTTCGGGGTTCAATTGTGTTCAAAACTACGAATCTTGTAATTCCTGTGTCTAATTATTCAAATTATTATTATGTAGTATATGATTCACTAAAATTTATATTTATTAATTGCAGGCTTTACAGTCTTTTCCTTATTCTCATCTTTTCCCCATTTTCACGTTTTCCTAATTGAATGTGAAATTTGGTTACTTAGTTCAAAAATCTAATTATTGTATTCAAAATTCTATAATTGGGTTAACAACTCATCCTTTTAGGGTCAAGATTAGCATCTTTTGGCTTGAGAATTCATCTCTTTTAGAAAAGAATGTAATATTTTTTGGTTGAGAATACAGCTGCTTTAATATATTTTCTGTGGAAAATTCATATTTTTGGTAGAGAATCTATATTTTTTGGCAGAAAATTATTCTGCCTGGTTGAAAATTGATCTTTGTGCCCGAGGGTTACACTATTCGAATTGAAGATTCATCACATTAGATGGAATAATGCTTTGGTCCTAAGTGGAACTAGTTTTTTTGAATATATATTTTTTTAGAAGATTCACCATTCTAGTTGAAAATTATCTCTTCAGGATCTTGAGAGTTTACATTATTTTAAATTGAATTTGATATAGTTCTAAGACTGATCCTATTATAAAGAATTTGTTTCCCTAATTTCTTGGAGATTTACCTCATTGCTCCTGTTTAAGAGCATTTTGGCCTGTTTGAACTGTTCGCGATACAGTTGCGATTTTTTTTTTAGTTTTCGTGGGACTGTGACGATATGTTTTACTATTAAAATCAATGAAATAATAAATCAAATATCTGACTCATCTATCTAAATTCTTAGTACTGATATACTTAGTTGAATTTTTCAAATTAAGAATCACAGGGTGGGCGAATTTAATGGCAGCAGGCAGCAGGTGGTAGATGCTAGCCTTTTCCCGACATCGCTTGAAATCTTGTTAAATCCCTTAAAATATTTGAAAAAATGGGGTCGCTACTTACAAAAAGTGTACCTAATATCTTCGAAAGCTTAGTTTGAACATTTTAATTTGCATGTATCCCGTGATAACTTGGGTATGATATAACAACTGACAAGCAATTGATCTGGAAAATCTAATCATCTCATTCCGGGATCAAATTCATCAACTGGACTTTACTGCGATAATATAAATAATTGAAACGCTCTTTACTTCCATTACCTCTATAGTAAAATAGCTACAAAAATGTCTCACAGTGTACCAATTGCCGATCACTGTTGTCTCGGCGATGATTGGTTGTTTTCTTTGACTCTGTACTATCGATTTCTGTGTTTGATATCCCAATTTTTAATAAATTTTCAGGAATCCGTATTCTGTCTCGCCTCACGTACTTTAGAAGAATGCAAACCTTTATTTCTTGTTGCAGAGTTGAGTTCACAATTCGACTGCTTACCAAATGGCGCTCCTATTCCTGGTGTTCCTCGTACCGGAATTTTTTATTCTCCTGATCGACATCAATCTACTGAAAGGCCCAGGTCCAGAACTCCTTCTGCCAATCAACCTCATGCTGGCTTTCCTCCTGCCAGATCTCATCCTACCGAGTTTCGTCCTGTCGGGTTTCCTGATTCAGGATTTCATTCTGTCGCGTCTCCTCCTCTCGAATTTCCTACAATCGTGTTTCCGTCTTCAAGACCTGTTTCTCCAAACAGGCCTTCACCTCCTTCGAGGTACAGGTCCAGGTCTCCTTCTGCCGTCACTTTTTCCTGCCAGATTTCAACCTGCCGGGTCTTCTTCTGCCAGATTTCAACCTACCGAGTTGCATCCTGCTGAGATTAATGCTGCTAAGCTTCCGGCTGCCAAGCTTCGTCATGTCAGATTGAAGCCTTCTGAGTTTCTTGCCCCTGGAGTTCAGCCGGCCAGACCTTCTTCTCCAGACAGGTCTGCTTTTCCCAGGTGCATGATTCCACCAAGCAGGCTTCCTTCTGAAGACGGACATGGATACGGCCTTGAATTTCTTCAATTTATTCGACTCACATACAAAAAGAATCCACACCGGATATTCGAACTTCGAAGATACACTTTTCCTGCCGAGAAACAATTGAAATTGAGAATAGATCAAACAACCTATGAGACTATGACAAACCATGAACAAATTGTTATATCAACATTAAAAGGTGAAGTATTTGCAATATTGGAGAGTACCTATGGTCTTGCTGGAATTTATGATTATGATGAATGGGCTATGAGACGGGTGAAAATAAACATCGAAAGCGGCACGATTACTCTGTTAACCTCAGCAGAAATCAAGGAATGTCCAGTAGGTTCCAAACGCCTAATCACAGGATATTTTGACATCAGCTTGGTAAACCACAATTCAGAAAACCATTAGTTCAATTTAAATAAAATGTAAAACTAAAATATAATATTGCTTATAATCAAAAATGTGTGCAGACTATATCCAGCCCAGGACTGGCGCTGATCAGCTATCCCAGAACAACAAATGTTCTAAGTTTGATCATCAAATTTTTCCTTGACATATCTCGAAAAAGTTACATGGTGTCTAAGATTGTAGAAAATAAAAATTTTCACACTATCAAACAAGAACTTCTTTCTTACCACCTTGAAATTCTGTTCGAATACAGGTTTAACGCTGATCAACTAGCTAACATTAACAATTTCAATTTCTGACTGGACGGTCATAGATTTCACGAAATAACAGGGTAAAATTGTCTTCAGGATAATTGGTAAAATATTTAGAAAAAGGATCTGAAATTATATTATAGGATTTTCAATGATCATTAGATATTTATATCACAGAATCTAAGAATAGCTGATCTAAGAAGCATTCTAAGAATTTTTTAAAATTGGATATTCGCTTGATCAAAATAAGAGCAGAAACATTCTAACATGGGACAATGAGGTTCTTGATAATCAGATTTAGTTATTTTTCCATTAGAAGAGCAAGAAGTATCTGGAAAAAAACGATAGGGTTCTCGGTAATCAGGATTTGGTAATCCACCAGGAAATGATTTTCTTATTTTCATCTTCTTTATTCTTCGTGCGAACCAATCATCGTTCCAACCTCGGACATCCGACACTTTCGCAGCTCAGCTTTCGAACGTTATAACTGCGAGTCGTGCACAGTAAACTTAAAGTTACACCTGGATCGTGTCTGTCCGGGTCGCGAGAGCAAGTCTCTTCCGGTACTTCCTTACGTTATGAAAAAAAATCAGGATCAGCGAGAGAGACTGAGAAAATTGCTGTTTTGACACTTGATGAAGTGAACTGAAGACATACGTAGACTCGGGCTTTCAAAAGAGATGGAATTTTTCTGAGATTAAATTAAAAGT
Source organism: Andricus grossulariae (assembly GCA_011634705.1). Classification (NCBI taxonomy): domain Eukaryota; kingdom Metazoa; phylum Arthropoda; class Insecta; order Hymenoptera; family Cynipidae; genus Andricus; species Andricus grossulariae. The sequence goes on from JAABKJ010007545.1 coordinate 230,063,654, forward strand.
CGAGTTTTATCATGGGTAGGGAAATTCTCAAGGTTGTGCTTCACGATAAAATTATGTTTTGCAGACAAAAAAATGCTTTTGGTCACAAAATTAGTTCAGTCTTTATAAAACTGATAGAACCCATTACCAATTTTGGACAAAAATTTGAAAAAATTTGTTTTGAATGTTGTAGAAATAAAATACTAGACAAAAAAAATTTTTTTTTCTAGGAGACAGAATCTTGTTCTAAACAAAACAATGGGTTAAGACAAATCTCGGGAAATCTTTTGAAAAATTAAAAAATCTGTAGAAGTCACTTTTTTAACATTTCAACACTATTTCTGTACTGATTTTCTCATATTGATTTTCTATAATGATTGTCCTAAAATCGCGAAATAATAATAAGAAATTCATTATAGGAAAATCATCGTACTCTACGGAATTTTCTAACGAAAAATTCTCATGAGAAAATAAGATATGTTCATATTGAATAATGTATAAGAATCGTAGTGCTTTATAAAGTAGATATCCAACATTCTAGAGAAACATGAAATACAACATACATTTTTGAAAACGAGTCCACAGAGTAACTAAAATATTAAAGAGCGAGGAATTGATAAATACAAACGTGCACATCGAAGGTGAAGGTATCAGAAAAGACTGTGGCGAACGGAATTCCTGAAGGTGAATACTCTTTGTTCAAATATAGATAGCGCGTGAGGTTCGAAGGTTACGAAGTAATTATTCGGGATAATGACCCTTACCAGCAGTTTTTTTTTCAAATTCCTCGCTTCTCCATGATTCTCCTCCATAAATCAGAGTTGCATTTTCAACCGGAAAATATTATATTTTTTATTATATTTCAAAAATAATGATAGCTATATAAATAAGTTACGAATTGATTTTTTTTTTCAAATTTTTTTACAATTTTCTCAGATTTTACGAGAAAATTTGAAAAGATTGCTGAAGATTTCAGGTACGACGAAGAGGTATCTAGAAAATTTGTAGGGAACATTTTTTTATGTTACAGTTTATTGAAGACAATGAATTTTAATAGAAAAATTAAAAATATTTCAAGAAATTTCAGATGGTTTTCTAAAGTTTAGAAATCAGTCTAAAAGATATTTACAAATTTTCAAAAGATTACTAAATGATTTAAATTATTTAAAAATTTTTAAAAACTTCGAACGTGATGCAGATTTTTTTGAGATTCCAAAAAAGATTGTAGAATATTTGAAATGATTGCCTAAAATTTTGAAAAATACGTATAAGATGTTCAAGGCGAATAGCTTAATTTTGCAAGAGCAGAACATTTTATACAAAACTCAAGTAAGTTCAAGAGACATTTAGAAGTTTTGTACATATTGAAATATATTTTTTAACCTGAAAAGATCTATAAAAATGTTTCAACAAGCTGTAGACCTTTTAAGCTTTTGAACTGAGAATGTAGAAACTCTTAAAGAATTTTCAAATGTTTAAAAGTTTTCATTTTTCAAAATTAATCTTCAAAGATGATTGAAAAGGGTTTAAAATTTTTTTTAAAGCTTTATAAATATCTAGAAAAAAATGTTTATACGATTTGAAAGAAAATTTTTTTAATTTGGATCACATCAAACAATATTTCAAAGTTTTGAAAAAGTAATTCGAAATTTGGAGATTTAAACCATTTTTTTACCAAATGTAGATTTTTCAAACAAAATTTCCTTTAAATTCTTGGGCCAATTTGAAATGATTTTTTTAAATTAATTAAAAAAGAATATGTTAAAAGATTTCAAAGACGTCCAAAATCCTTGAACGAAAAGAAAATTTTCTTAAGTTTGCATAATGTAAAAAAATGGCAAAATATTTTGAAACTAAAAGATTACTGAATATTTCTAAAATACTTTTTATTTCTTACAATTTTGTAGAAATTATAAATATCTTTTAAGCTGACTTGATTTTTTCTTGAAATTCCTTATAAGTTTTCTCAATTATCTGCAGAGAATTATATTCATAAAACCTTAAATACAAATGAACAAATAAATTGTAAAATAGAATAGTAAAACAAAATTTTCATGCTCTATTAAAAATTCATTCATCCCCTTAAATTATAACTTTGTAGAAATTTTTCTTCCTAACTAAATAATCTTTTTTGTTTGGAGATTCAATCATGAAATACAAAATCGGTGATCTTTTAGCAACGTTGACGAAAATTGACATAAATCTGTATTTTCTTACGAAATTTATTCAGTTGAATAACAAAGAAAGTCACCTAGCAAAGTATCCTCAAATATGGCATTTCGAAGTCAACGCATTTAGTAAATAATAAATCTGTGAGTTGAAAAGTAGTTTTCAGAGCAAGAAATAGGTAAGATATGCATCTTTCTGATACATTAGCAAATAATTTTATTCTCGAAGTAGCACTTCCACGCATTATAATTTGTTTGTCAACTTTATTGTTGAATAAAAAATTATTTAATCAGACATTCATAAACTGGCTTTTACAGGACTCTCTGAATTTAGTTGACTCTTATTCTTAAAAAACCTGAAATCGGAATAAAATTGTAAGCTCCAAGCCAGCTGACAATCACGGAAGTCGAAAACCAAGCGCAAAGTGCAAGTGACGTGATATGAATGTGCTTTCCAAAGCTTCAGAGCTTTAATAGATATGTACGAGTGCGAAAAGCGAGGTCCAAATATATATATTTCAGTCTGACTACGGATCACAAAAAATATATTTTAGCTTTACGTGTTTCTGAAATACTGAATAGCATAAAGGTATTTGTTTTATATATCAATTACTGGCTCTACTTTGTAACATAACATGATTGGACTGCAGGATCCTACTGGAGTTTCAGCGATTTCTTCCTGGGTCAAGAGAGTAATTGTCCGGCTTTCCATGTTTATTTTCGCCCGTTTATTGTTACCTTTACGGTAAATTCCACCAAGAGCATTATAACTCTTCAATATTGCAAAGACATCACCATCGGATGTTGATGATACAATTTGTTCTTGGGCTGAGATAGGCTTAAACTTGCTTCCTACTCTAATTAGAATTCGTTTATCGGCAGGAAAAGTGTATCTTCGAAGTTCGAATACTCGGCGTGGATTTACGAGGGATGTAAGCCGGTTAAATCTCAAATGTTCAATTCCACATGCATGTCCGTTAGTGAAAGGAAGCCTTATAGGTTGAGACATGCTTCTGGTAGGAGAAAATATGCACCTGGCAGGAGGATTTATGCACCTGGCAGGAGGACATATGCACCTGGCAGGAGTAGTTATGCATCTGGCAAGAGGAGTTATGCACCTGGCAGGAGGAGTTATGCATCTGGCAGGAGGAGTTATGCACCTGGCAGGAGGAGGTATGCACCTGACAGGAGTCATAGACCAGGCAGTAGGAGACCTAGACCTGGCACGAAGAAAATGCTCAGCAGGAGCAAGAGAGGCCTGAGGAGACTGTCTGGCAGAAGTAGGAGAGCTTTGATGTGAATGACTATCAGGAGAAGAAGATGCTCTACGAGGAACACAGGGAATAGGTTCGCCATTAGGCAAACAGTCGAACTGTGAACTTAATTCTGCAATAAGAAATGGAGGTTTGGAACAACTTTTATACTTTAAAAAACTCACAAGTAAGTAATGAATATATCATTAGAAAACAAGTTGTTCTAAAAATGCTTAATCTTATCATCCTTGAAGACTGAATAGAGCTTTCACTATCTTTTACTTTAACTTAATTTTCTTTCTTTTGCTAAAATTGATACAAATTCCGTGTCAAAATAGGATATACTCAGACGAAATTTGTACTTATTTTAAATTTACATAGACTATCGGAAAGAATAGCAATTGAGATAAAATGCGGATGGAAAAATGGTTATTTGCAGAAAGCTCTAAAATATTTCAAAAATTATAGATATATATGTTATCATTTTCATTATGATACTATTACAGTTACCAATAGAATTAAAGAAGAGAGCCAAGGTGGAGAACAGAGAATAAAAGATCCTCATCTTGTACAAGTACCAGAATAAGTGATTAATGTACTGATGACGAATTCAGTTAACAGTGTAACAAAAAAATATTCCATAGCGTCATTAGGTATCACATAGTTTATCCTAGACTTATCATATCACAGAGTATAAGTGTCAAGTTCATCATTCTGAGATATTTACAATCATTCGTGTCAGTTTTAAGGAAAAATACTTCAATAGTCAGACATTTACAGCACGTTATTTTTAAAACCTTGTATTCAATTTATGACAAATGAACTTAAAAAAATCTTAATGGGTTCGCAAGATATGACTAAAATGAGTTCTAACCAAATGAAATGAATATTTTTAGAGTTGGAACAAGAAGGCGCAGTTTTCAATATTGAACAAATTAAACTTTACAAAAAATCAAATAACTTCCTTTTTCATGATTACATGCTTCAACCACGCTATTATTAATGATTCTAAACACAAAGCGTCTCAAACTTTATATTAGAAACTAAATTCGAAATATCTATCAACCAGATAGTTGAATTTTCTACTGCAAAAATTAATCCTCAGTCAAGAAAATAATAAATATTATAGAGTATATAGTACATAATATAATTATCGTATAACGGTATACTAGTAGTATGATAATTTGATAATATAATAGTCAATAGTATAATAGCCCAATAAATAGTTATATAAAATTTGTATTCTGTGATAAAAAGTTGTTTATCAACTTAAATTATAATTTCGTTGAAATTTTTTTCCTCATTAAAAAATCTTTGTTGGTTGAAGATTCAACTATTTAAAAAGAAAATCATCTTTTCCCGATGAATGCAACTGTTTTTAATTAAATATTGATGTTTGTTTTGATTGCAATATAAAATATTACATTTTTCGTTAAGATTTGATCTTTTTTTAAGTCGTTCAAATATCCTGCTCCCATTCACACCCCTCCCCTACTATCCCTCCTCCTTTCACTTCTCCTTTTTCCGTCCCTTACTTATCTCTTATTTGCTTCCCCTCTTACCACTCTCCTCCTTACACATCTTCTACTCCCACTCCCCTGACTACCCCTCCCCTACTCACCATCACTTCCCTCGTACTCCCTACTATCTGCTCACAACAATACTGGCTAGGGCATTCAGAAAAATGAAAAGTCTCGTGTACCATGATACATTGACTTCTTAATGTAAATAGTTACATGATACATTTTGGTCTGAGTTAGAATCAAAAATATTATATTTTAGTTTTACATTTTCTTAATTGAATTATTAATGTAGAGGGTTTTTGTTTACACGTGAACTGCATCTTCCACTCTATAATTCATCATGATTGAGCGGCGAATACCTACTGGAGTTTCATACATTTCTTCCCGGGTCAAGAGAGTAATCTCACAGCTTTCCATATTTATTTTCACCCGTTTATTGCGATGTTTGGCATATACGCCAGCAAGAAAATTATGACTCTCTAATATTGCAAAAACTTCACCATTGGATGTTGATAATACAATTTGTTCTTGAGTTGACACAGGCTTGTACTTAGAGTTTTCTGTTCTAATTTGAATTCGGTCATCGGCAGCGAAAGTGTATCTCCGAAGTTCAAATATTCGGCGCGGATTCGCGAAGGATGTGAGCCGGATAAATCTGAGTTTTTCAATTCCACATCCATGTCCATCAGAAGAAGGAAGCCTCATAGGTTGAACCATGTATCTGGCAGGAGGAGACCTAGACCTGGCACGAAGAAAATGTTCAGCAGGAGCAAGAGGCGCATGTCTTTCAGAAGATACGCTACGAGAAACACTTGGAATAGACTCGCCATTAGGTAAGCAATCGAACTGTGAACCTAATTCTGCAACAAGAAACAGAGTTGTGCCTGTTTGAATTATTTGCACAAAATTTGATGATATGAGTTATTGAAGCTTCAGAGGAATCGATATAATAATTCTCTTGTTTTTGCAACAATTATTGGTCCTTCGAGCGGGTAGGCCCGTAGTGCTATTGTCCGTGTAATTTCTTGAAAACAGATAATTTTTTAATGACAGATAACTTTTTTGGTATCCTCTGAAATGAATTGAAATCTCTAAAAACTAGTGTCTCTACTATGTGCAACTCTTCTTTCAATATCGACCATAACATAAAGTTATGGATCCGTTCAGCAATTTCAAAATTCTGGAATAACTGTTATGCTTCAAAAATTTACGAAAGAGTCATCAATATATTGCATATTAATGCAAAGGAAGTTATTCAAAAAATAGTAAATGAGATACAACGCGGTCTACGTTGGATAAATTTCTATTTTCGGAAAGCTCAAAAATATTTAAAAAATAGAAGATATATATATATATATATATATATATGATTATGGTATTATAGTCACCAATTGAATTAAAAATGATTGCCAAGGTGCAGAGTAGTGTATAAACGATTCTCATTTTATGTAAGTGAAGGAAAAACTGATTAGGGTACTAATGATGAATTTGGTTAACAGTGTGACGAATGAATATGCTAGTGCTTCATCATATATTGCATAAAATATATCTTATGGTAAATAATATGCAATAATCTGGAATTTACGGCACGTAATTTTTGAAATCTTGTATTTAATGTTGGTAAAAAAAACTCAGAAAGTCTTTACGGGTTTGCGAGATAAGACTAAAATGAGTTATAATCTAATAAAATAAATGCTTTTTGAGATCGAAGAGGCAGGAACAGTTTTCAATATTAAATAAATTAAACTTCATAGGCTCAAACATTAAAGAATCTCCAAATGGAAAAGTTATTTCTATCTTCTCTTTTAAACCGAAAACTATTCAAATTGATCAAATTTCACTTTAAGGATTCCATGCTTGAAAAACATCGCCGCAAATCATTCTGAACAGATTTTTTTTTGAACTGTCCAAAATTGACATTTACAATTTAGCAACGTTCAAAATTGCATAATTTCTTATTTCAGATTCTTAAAATTTTACAGTGTCAAATCAAGAGCCTTCCATATTGAGGAATTTAAAATCGTATTGTACAATATTAAATATTTCATCATTGAGTGACCTTAGAAATGTGTACATTTCAGAAATAATAACAAATTTCAATTTTCAACAAAAGATGAAATATTTAGATGTTGGATGCGGAAAATTATTTCTGAGCAACAAAATTGATTCTTAGGAAAATAGTTCAATTTTCAACCAAAGCGATGAATTTTCAACTAAGGTGATAAGTTTAAAGAAATTAATTTTAAAGAAAAGAGTTCAGCATTTAACCAAAGAGTTGAATTTGAAACAATATAGTTGAATTCTCAAACAAAGAGATGAATCTACAATGAAAATATTATTTTTTGACAAAGTGGTTTCATTCTCTAGCAAGTAGTTGGTTATACAAAGCAAAAAATACATTTAGCTCATAAAATATTAATTATGCCTTGAAAAATGAGCGACTTCACCCCACAATTTGAGACCGAGTAGCTCACTACAAACAAGTAAAAAAAGGCTTCTTAGAAGAAAAACTTCAGAGTATAAATAATTCTTTATAAGGTTTATAATAATTTTGAAACAAAAAATGCATTTACATGTATGGAAATGTTAAATAATATTATTGTCACTTAGAACCGATTCTCCCCATACATCTCAAAAAGTACAGAACTTTTAAGATAGCCAAAAATTTTGTATTCGAAAATTGTAAGAGTTCTAGAAGCTCTGACGAGAATTCTATTCTTCTACAGCAGAGTTCCTTAAAAAACTCTCGTACCTCTTTTTGATCAACTTAAATTCAAAAAGAAAACTACAACACTTCGAAGACACTAAAAAATTTTGTATATACACATTTGCAAATTTTAAGATTTTCAGAAATTCTGATCAGAGCCCCCCCCCCCCCACACTTTTCGTGGATGAGTTCTATGGAAATATACAAAACGATTACACAAACAAACAAATTGAGAAAGCAATAAGAAAATACACTCAAAAAAACAAGTCAACACAACCTACTAAAGAATGAGAGAGAAAAACGACCACCATCCTACCCTACGTTAAAGGTATCACAGAACAAATAGGAGAAATTCTCAAGAAACACAACATCCAAACCATATTCAAACCACCCGCGAAAATAGTAACCTTTATCGCAAAAACGTACAATATTTTTCCAAGAAAACATAGAGACGCAGTGGAAATCTTAAAACACCCTAATAACATCAATAGGGACAATGGATAGAATACCAATCTGATTTGGCTTTCCGTCCTCCCGGGGTTTTTGAAAAAGACTTGATTGGCCAATAAAGTTCAAGCAGTTCCCACCATGGGTCACTCTGGCACACGATTGAAACCCGAAAACGCTTTAAATTTCAATTTATCCAAATGCAACTATATTTGCTTGAAAAGTCTACTATTATCTTTTTGGTTCGAAATTCATCTCGTTGAGTTACAAATTTCACTATTTGGCAAGAATTCAACTACTTGGCTGAAATTTGAACTACTTTATTAAACAATCATCATGTGTTAAAACTTAATCTCTTTTGTTAAGAATTTATCTATTTTGTTGGAAATTCTACTGTTTAGTTGAACAGTTATCTTGTTCTTTTGAAAATTCAATTTTGACATCATCCATCATCCATCATACATCATCCATCATCCATCATTCATCATCCATCATCATCATCAACATCATCATTGCGGCTTCTTTGAACAGGCTACAGGCCGCGTCCCCAGGTTGTGAATAGGGTAGCCCTGCACAACTCGTCTCACGCACGAAGGGCTATGTGGAACTCAGCGAGGAGCTGGCATCAAGATTCCATTGTAAAGAGACGGAGGTTCTTTGATGTTATCGCTGGCAAGGTTTTGGTCACATGGCAGCGAAATGCAAGGGAACCGATAGGGATGAATCATCTTCGAGGTGCTGCAAGGAGGAACACTAATCTGCTAAGTGCACCAGCACTCCTCAGTGCTACATCTGCGCAGCTAGGAACGATGCGGTGTTTGCCTTTCAAGGAGACTGCCCCTTCGAGGAAGCCTCCAAAAGGACAGCAGTAACCATCCAAACCCAGTCATGATGACGAAGACCGACAAACCTGTTTCTCGACATCGTCGAGCTGCTGAGGGCAATGCGTTCATTGTGGCTGTGGCTGGGAGCAAGATGACCAGGTTCGAAAAACAGGAAACGCTGAAGAACGACTTAGATACCACCCCATGTTCCTGAAGTAATACGAAAGCAGATTCCAGGAACATGGATTGGCAGGCCAGGAGGTGAGTTAGTGGTTATTACCTTTTTTTAGATTTAGTCCCACACTCTGTGTTCAAATGCATTCTCACCTCCTCTAGAAAAAATCATCATCATCAAATGGAGAAATAGCTAAGGAAAACTATCAAGCAGGTCAAACGCGCAGGCTGGATGGCCATAGTATAGAACAAGAAGAAGCCGAGACTGGATGGTATTCCATCGAAGGTTTCAAGGCAGAGAAACGATACAACCCACAAATTCTGCCGGAAACGCACAGCAGCTGTCTAAGAACCGTAAGTTTCCCCATGAGATGGAAGGAGCAAAGGCCGGTGCTGATAAGCAAAGGCAAGAGCGACCAAGGCAATTATATGACACTAGCGATGGTCTACGAAGGAGAGCAGTCACCGCAGGAGCAGCACAGGAATCCACTCTGGGGCCAGACCTCTGGAATATTTTCTGTAACGGTATCATGTGAATGGAAACACCGAAGGACAAGTCACCGATGGGCTATGTGAACGACTTCGCGGCGAACATCATGGCGTGAAATATGGAATAGGCACAAATGAAGCTCAACCAAGTTATGCGTCGGGTGTGTCGCTGGATCGAAGATCACAACCTGAACCTGGCTTTACAGAAGACAGAGATCGTGTTTCTCACGACCAGGATGATCGAGACGTGCATCCAGCTACCAGTGGAAAGCATGATGATTCAAACGCAACAGACGGCCAAATATCTTGGTATCCATCTCGATACGAAACTCACGTTTTGAGTGTCCATACGGAAGACGGCGGCTAAGGCTGTCACAACAAAAATGGGCCTCAGCAGTCTCATGACGAACGTTGACAGACCCAAATCGAGCAAACGCTGGTTATTAATGTCGGTCATCATGTCTATCCTGTTTTACGGAGCCGAAATATGGGCGGACGCAATCAGATTAGACAAGTACAGAAGACGCAAGGCTGGAGTGCAACGAGTGGGAGCACAGCGAGTCGCCCGCTCCTACCATACAGTTTCCAAAACTGCGGTGTTCGCCATTGGTATGGCAGTCAATGTATTTTAGAGGGATCATTAACTCTCGGACCAGCGTGCCCTCGCGGAGTCCCCAGGAACTAAACGTGAAGTGATCCTAAAAATTCCTGCTACGAAAAGTTTTAGAACCCTGATTTCTCCTGTAAAATGAGCAACCAGAGCAAATTTCATACATGCGCAGTGTAATGCTTTTTACCACCGCGCCTCTCGTGGAGTCCCCGGAAAGCTCAATTCTTTCCGGCCCCATCCGCACGATTATTGCGATAGAAAATAGGATAGAGTGCAGTACCCAGGGTGTTGGTGATCGCAGGGATAATCCCGATCGACCTATTGGCACGCGAGAGGAAGAAAATCTTAGAGGTCCGGAGGCCCGAGGTCCAGAAAATCTTTGCAAAACAGGAGTTCCGAGCAAGCACCATGCACCAGTGGAAAACAAGGTGTGAGAATTATCACAGAGAGAGGTGGACGTTTAGACTGATAAGCGATCTCACTGACTGGATCGATCGATCCAATGGAGAGGTGAACTACTTCCTGACGCAGTTTCTATCGGGTCACGGGTATTTCCAGACATACCTGCATAAAATCAGCAAATCGAGGAGCCCTGATTCTAGGTATTTCGGTCCGTATAGAGATGACGCGTCACACTCGTTCTTCAGCTGTTACAGATTGGTAGAAGAGAGTACGTTGCTGGAAAACGGACAGTGGTCCAATCAGCGAATAAAGCATTTTTCACCAACAATCGTGAAAAAAAATCATCTTCGTCATCATCATTCTTCATGTAATGATTGTTGGGCTTCATCGTTTTATTCAGGTGGTTGTTGCTTGATTTCAGCCTTTGATGCAGATAACATTTGATTCGCTTCTTCATTTGTAAAGTCTTTAGTGATGTTTACTAGTCTCTGTAGTGGTTTCCCTCTCAGCTGGAACGTTTTATTCAGCATATTTTCATTACTGACTTTATTTTTTTTTAACATTCGATGCTTCCGCCGAATCGCATGGCTGGTTCTAACAATTCAACGTAAAATATTTATCTAGTTATTGAAATCAATGTGGATGTCACTCCGGCTTAATCAACACTAATCAGCTGCTTTTATTACAGTTTTATTCATAGAAATGCAGTAGTAAAATGTTTATCACGATTACCATAGTTACGACTAGTTGAGAAGCAGCCTTCATTTCAGTATACACACTATAACTCCCCACAAACATTACCCTTATTACCATTATCCCTACCATCGCAATCAACTGGACTTCCTTCTCTTAATCCTCTACAAATTCTTGCATTAGCACTTAGCCTTCGATTATATATCAGACCTCTTACTTGCAAATCAAAGGCTCAAGAAACTCCTTCTTGAAAAATGATCCAACATACCTGAGATACGCGATAAATTCTATTCTACTGATCACCTCATCAGGTTGTAATTGATAGCTTGTTCATTATTCGTCTTGTCCAAATTGCTCTGAACCTCCTCTTCTATAATTTGTAGCTTTTCAAACCATCCGTCCATGTATCTATACATTGAAACTTCATTTCGCCATCGTTTTCTATTTTTTTTAGGGATCAAAGTAGTTCTTATTCGAGATTTAAATTTAAATAGGCCGGGCGAAATTGTGTTGGTGAATTGTTATTAGTATTCATTGCGAATTGTGAATCGTCTATGTGTTCGTCCCATGTAGAGTGGTCGTTTTCTATATATGTTTATTATTTTGTTTGATTGTTCTAGTATAACGTTCGGTTGGGTTTGCTTGGGGGTAATATTTTGGAGTTTCCGTGTGCCTGATAGGGAATTTTTCTTCAAATATAAATTAGTATAATCTTGCTAATTACTTCTTAAATTATACTAATTCAGAGAAAAGTGAGCTACTGAAGATTAGTATAAAAGTTCTGATTAAATTGGTTGAAGCCTATATATTTAATAAAAAAAAGTTTATAATAATGGAATAGCGACAAATAGAAGTTATATAAAAGAACGCGATTGTTTAACAGTTTTATCTTTATTGAAACAAAAAGAAGTAAGGAAATATTGTAAAACTTTCAAAATGAAAACAAAAGAATTATTCAGCGTACGTCGATTCATTTGCCAATCAATCAAAAAGAATAATTCACTAACTGATCAGTGGCTGAAATCACTAAATCAATAATAATATTTCATCAAATTTACTATTTTATTAGTAAATTGCTCAAATATGTCTTAGCAATTTAAACTGCAGAACTTCATACTACAGAACTTTCAACTGCAGCATCCTAAAATGTTGCACTCGAAACTGCAGAACTTCATACTACTGTATTTTAAACTGCAGAACTTCACGCTATAGAACTTCGAACTGCTGGACTCTAAATTGAAAAACATTGAACTAAAGAATTTCAAATTGCAGAACTTCATACTACAGAACTTCAAACTACAGCGCTTGCAACCACATCACATCGAACTGACACACTTCAAGCTGAATCGCATTGAACTACAGAATTGCAAACTGCGGCGAAGGGTATCACTAAAAAGATGATATCTTGGTAACAAGAAGGGTCTCAATGATTTTTTTTTGTTGAAAATCTGTATGTGCCATTTAGTCTGCTGTGAATTCCTCATTATCGTAGAACTGCGTTGAGCAGCCCTATACACTGCAGAATTCTAATGCACAGCCCTATTTATCACATTACTGTATTGCGAAGTCTTAAGCATAGTTGAAGACTTTATCTTAGACTCATGTACTATATAAGTGTACAGCGCTGATCTAAGCGCAGCAGAACTTTACGGCGCAGTCAACCACTCACATAACACTTTTTCACTTATCTCGTCAAACTAACTCAGAAGTAATTGAAATTACTTGTATCGACCAGAAAATAAAAATAACATACGATTGATTTGGCTCAATTACATTGGATGATTTACAAAACTTTCCATTTTAATTTAAATACAAGTTGAAATACATATTTCTTCTCAAAATATTTGAATTGCATTTTTGGCCATTTACTGCCTACGTTTGCGCCGATTATTAATAGATTCTCTTAGCCCGTTCTTAAAAATTTGTAGCTCATGCTGATATCTTTCTACTCTTCTTCCTATTCCAGACATCATGTGCTGTTGCCACATCCTTTGAGCACTTTTATATATCCAGGGATTCTGTAAAAAAATTATTTTTTTAACGCTCATTTCAGATATTAAAATAAGATTAAGAAAAAAAGTCTCGAGTGAAACTAAAATGAGACCATTAGCGAAATCCCAGCAGTGATGAAAAATAACTAGTTTATTTTAATTAGTTACTTCAACTAGTTACTTTTTTGGTAGCGATAGTGGTAACTAAGCTACTTTTCTAAATACAAGTAACGATTTGGCAACCTGCTACATTTTTTTAGTAACTATAACCATGAAAACTGTGACTTCCTCATTTAGATTCGAAATGTAGGTCACCTTTCACGAAAAACTATTAGGGAAATTCGGTATATGCTTAAAATTATTTTCCTATAATGAATGTCTTATAATATAAAAATAACAAACAATCGAAGGGCGCAATCCAGAGGAGCTGAATCCGGGTTTCACTGTACTGGGGATATATTCAGTATATCCGGGATATCTATGAGATTCTTCTGAGATATTTAAATGTTTATACTGGAAAGGCTTTTCTATGGATTTAAAAAATGTTAGGAGACATGAAGTAATTATTAAAAATAGAGGATGCTGAAAATAATTTAGTTGAAACCACGACGACGAACCATCCAAATACACACATTGAGTGGAGGAATTGACTTAAGATATCTTGGTAGACTGCTATGATGCCAGCATTATCCCTGTCGCAAAGGCTTTATGGCCGTAGACGAAGAGGAGGAACCAAAATTAAGACTAACCGCGGAAAGCAGGCAGGAGGAACATTTACATTCATGTTTCTCCCAAGAGCTAAGATCTGTCTGAAATGGACACCTTCCTCCGTTGGAATATGTTGGTTGAGTCCAACCTCTGGGGTGGGTAAGGGAGAATCAAAAGTTTCCCGCTGACCTATCTCCCCTCATCAACGATCTCCCTGTTTCTGTCAAAATCTACCCAAGCCCAAAGAGGTAAGGATTTTTTGAAGAAATATATACAAGCTCTCGAAAACTGTAATTGAAGGAAAAAACAAAGAATATCACCCGCTTAAAGAAGTTTTGCGACAACTTCATAACATCTGAGGAGGCGTATCAATCAATCACTGCAGAAGAGGTAAAGAAAGTACTTAGTGGCACAAAGATTACTATCTCATCTGTAAATCATCGTGTGACAACAAACAGCATTAACTTTAAGAGAGGCGTCTTTTAGGGCGACACCATGAGCACTTCGCTCTTTTGCACCACACTTCTGCCATTATCTGTCGCACTACGCAATTTTCCTAGGAACCTGTGCAGCGACAAAAAACTTCGCGAGCATAAAATCACTCAAGTATTTTATATGGATGACCTGACGAAATATGCTTCCAGTTCAAAGCAACTCCAGAGTGCTTTAAATACTTTTTGGGGTACACAGGAGAGATTGGTATGGACTTAGGATTGGACAAGTGTGACGAGATTAATCTGAAGCGAGAACGGAATACTGGTATTTCCGGGGACCCTGAGCTTGTGAATATTAGTGTCTCAAATATCTTGACACTGGAAATACCTATTCATACCTGGGCGTGCCTCAGAGCCGCATTCAGGTCATAACATCTGCTATTTGTATCTCTGCCAACATACTGCTATTATACTGCTAATTGTATCCCTTTAATGGAAGTGACTGAAGATCTGGCATACTTCCATAACCGTACCTTGTCCTGGAAGGAACAGGTATAGAGCATCTCCAGGAAAACGTACATAATTCTACAATAACTATACAGGAATAAGGACTCTTTACCTACATCAACTCGGATACTTTTGGTTAAGAGTCTAATCTTGCGCCACTTTGACTACAGTTGTTTAGCATATAATGATTTTATTGAGAATTTAAATTTAGAGCTCGAGTGTGCGTTAATTGCCTGTGTCCGTTTTATCTACAATTTGCCTAAATACGAACAAATAACTCCATACCGACTTGAGGCTGGTCTGATTATTGTTGCTAAATTGAATTAATTAATAACTCACTCCAAGTGCAAAGTAGATAAATGGATGAACTGCTTGAACAATCATGTTTGTTAACGTGACTTTCTAACTATATTATAGGAGAAAATTGCTAAAAACAGTAATGAAGCATTTAAACAATTCATTCAACCATCTAATTATCCGTATAGAGTAGAACTCCATGTACTAGAAACAATTTTCATTAGAAAAACCATCAAAAGTTCATACTTGTCCCAAAAAAGTAGCAACACTCATTTTTTCACCTATGTGGTTTCTTGGGGCCCTATGAAACAGACTTAGGGGGGTGGTATTTAAAAAGGAATATTTAAATCGCATTCTATAGCTAATTAAGAAGAGAAATGTCGAGTTTCAACTCCATGTAGCTAATATTGACGATTCTGAATAAAATTTACGGAAACATCTTTTTTTCTTATGGGAAATGAGTGTTCAACTTCATGGGGCATCAGCAACTTCTAAATATCATCTATTTCGAAACAAACATAAATGGATATATTTTTGTGTGGATTCGAACAAATTTCCTAGCGATATCCGTAAAAATTCGAGAAAAATATTTACGGACGTGCCAGGACGGTGTCATTACCTCCTACCAATACCGTATCCGCATTTTGCATCCAGAAGTATCCAGCCTCACCATGCCCTACAGAAAGCTGCGAGGAAGACAGAGTTAATTGTCAAAGACGATAAGTGCCAAATCTTCTGGATGAAGATTTTTGGACAGCAGTCTCCATTGTACACTTGAGGACTGACATCGCTCTCCGTGACTTGGAGAAACGAATTATATACGTAATCGAATGTTCGGTTTCCTCAATTGTCTATATATATATAGTGTATATGAGGGTAGATCGAAAAATACAAATTATATCAATTGAAAATGCCATAGAAGCAAAAAATAAAGGAAAAAAAATAGAACTCTAGTTTTGAGAGAGTACCTACATTATGTTTAGTAGCATAGGAATTGATATCTGCTAGCCATTGATCAGGGTCAACGGCAAAAGGCTCGAATTCTTCATCATGGTGAGGATCTTGATCTTCTGCAGGCCGGTATTGAAGAAATATCTCTGAGTTTTTGAATGGGATAACAACCTGACTTACGAAGTTGGCTTTTATAAGGATTTTTCCATTGTGCACTATGTCTTGTTCACCGGGACCAAGTGGTGTTCCATCTACAGAATGAGGAGGTCGACTTCCAGAACCTCCGCTGCTACTAGATGCATGTGAACTTGATTCTGTAAAAATACAATAGAAATGCATGAAGTAGAACAAGATAGAAATTTACATATTGATTGTTTCACATAGTACTAATTCATTGAACAGTCTGGATATCGTGCATAAATTACGTAAAGTGTTCGGGTGTTGGGGTAGCTAAAGGATTTAAAAAAAATTAGTAGGTATGGTAGTATGGTCGGCCACTACTTGGTCAAAACCATTACTTGCACAAGATATTTTTAAGTCTGCAGGTCACTAAACAATAAAATTTAAAAAGATTTTATTGTAAAAAGCTGTTTGCAAGTGCGATATAGTGCTTACTGATGTTACTTTATTGATCATTGTGACAGTGTTACTTGTAATTAACCTAACAATATTGGTAGTATTTAGTAATATTAGGATTAATATTCAATGTTAAAATCACAAGTGCACGAAATAATGATAAATGAATAAATAAAGGTCAAAGAATCACTTCTTGGTAAAAGAAAATAAATAAAAACTTATGACGCCTAATATGAATGCAATTTCATGAGAAAGGGGCACAAACCTAATTTTCAGCAAATACATTTTTTTCAGGCTATTAGCTACCGTTGCTAGTCACCTATTATTCACACATGCAAAAGGCAGGTTTAAAATTTCGAAAATTTCCAATGAAATAGCATCAAATGTCTTCTTTTGTTAGGCCCCGAATTATACGCTGGGTGATCTTTATTATGATCTTGACGATGACCATCAAGGACATTTCAAGGTCAACTTTAAAAAAAATCCAAACCCCCTTTTTTTAGATCGCCAATCGATAAAGCGGTAAATTTCACGTTCAAATATGTACACAGGTCATACATAGGTACATTATAACCTTCAAGATTAATCTAAGGTTATGTAAACTTAAACAAGGTCTGCATTCCCCTGGGACTAGAAGCTTTTCAAATTTTTTTTCGTAACGAGCAAAGTTACTAACTTTAACAAGGCGTATCTAATAGTGACATTAAGCATGACCTTTACGATGACCTTCAAGGTCATTTCAAAGTCAATTTTTTCAATTGAAAAATCTTTTCAGATTACAATGTACCTATGTATGACCTGGGCACATATTTGAAAATTCGTCTTTTTCATTC
Source organism: Andricus grossulariae (assembly GCA_011634705.1). Classification (NCBI taxonomy): domain Eukaryota; kingdom Metazoa; phylum Arthropoda; class Insecta; order Hymenoptera; family Cynipidae; genus Andricus; species Andricus grossulariae. The sequence continues at coordinate 230,081,220 of JAABKJ010007545.1, forward strand.
GAAAATTCATCACTTTTGGTAGCAAGTTAATCTTATTTAGCAAACAAGTATTTTCAATCAAAAAATAGATTTATGTTTTCATTTACGTAGTCTAAACAAATAAAGTGATTTTTTAAGAAAGTAGATTAAATATCGACTATGGAGTTGAATGTTTAACCATGAAACACGAATTTTTAACAAGAAATTCATTAGTTGATATTTCAGCCCAAAAGAATTTAACTGATTGAGTTTTAATTAGAAAAGATGAATTTTCAACCTAAATTCTAATATTTTAGTTTCAGTTTGAAAATTAATTTTTAACTTGAAAACAAAACAGAGTCTTCAACAAAATAGTTAAATTTTCAACCGAAGAAATGAATTTTCCACTAAGAGGATGAATCTTTAAATGAAAAATTAATTGTTAAGAAAAGAATTTTAACTTTCAGCCTAGTACTTGAATTTTCTGCACAATTTTTTAATTTTTCAGTCCAATATGTCAGCTTTCAATAAAAAGGTTCATTTTGAACCAGAGAGTTGCATTCCGAAGCGAAACATCGAATCGTTGAATTTTCAAGACAAGGAGGCGACTATTCAATAAAATAGTTGTATATTCAACCAAAATGGGGAATCATTTAAGAAAATTTTTTCATTTTCAACAGTGTAATTAAATTTTGAACCAAATGATACATTTTTTTACCAAACATGGGTGAGGCGTGGTTCAGGATTGGGTCAATCTTCCCCCATGGTTTTTGAAAAATGACTCAATCATGTCAGTGTCAAAAAGATGTCGGAATGTCTTATGGGCAACTTCTTCTGAGAAGTGAATTATAATCGAAAGATCATGGCAGCTTTATTTACTTTGAATCTATCCAGGGTGACCAAGATTCAAGTGTCCGGACTTATATGACTGTATCAAAATATTTTTAAAAAATCTGAGATTCATCTTCCAAACATAAGTTAAAGTTTTAGATTTCAAGTTATGGAATATTTAGGCTTGACCAATCAGGATCATGATATGAACAGTCGTGCGTGCACGGGCGGTAGTCCACTGCAGTACTGTAAAAAATCTTCGGTGTTATTCATAATTAGATTGTAATTGCCCGCGCCGTGTGTTTTTAAATTACAATGTCACGTGCCGTACAAAATCCGCCTAGTCAAGAAGAGATTCAAGTCTTCTGGGAGCAAGTATATGGAGATACTTATCAGCTAAATGAACACGTTTCAGATTTATCACTCTTTCGTATATTTGCAAAAGGCAAAGGTTTGAAGTTCCAGAGGAAGAGTGTCCACTAATTACTGCTGAAGAAGTCAAGAAAGTTTTTGCTAGAATTCGGAACTTTTCAACGCCAGGGCCAGATAAAATCAACAACTATTGGTGGAAGAAGTTCACTTCTACGCAACAACATCTAGCTCTTATATTTACTACTTTTTCAAACGGAGAACAACCCATCCCGCAGTGGCTAGTGGAAGGACGCACGGTATTGATACCTAAGACCGGACATTTGTCAAGTCCACAGAACTACAGGCCCATAGCTTGTTTAAACATCAGCAACAACCTGATCTCTGGCATCCTCAGAGAAAGGATATGAACAGCTAGCGAGCCGGTATGGAGTGCAATAGTTGAACAACGTGGATGCATGAGCGGGCTGGTAGGTTGCAGGGAGAACATGTTGATAGACAGGTGTATGACCTAGTACTCGATCGACGCAATCTATCTATAGCTTGGATTAACTACCGTTAGGCATTCGATAACACGAGCCATAAACTACTTATTCTGCACCTTGAATGCCTGTAGGTGCATCCAGAAAAAGTAAGATGCATTAAAAGCCTTATGCTCTTGTGCCGGACAAGATTTGTCATAAAATTTCACAAAAGACAAGTTACTACCAGCTATATCACATATGAGAGGGGAATCTTCCAAGGTACAGAGAGAGTACAGAAGAGAATATAAGGTCAATTACCTTTTATACATGGATGACCTTAAACTCTTCCCTTTCTCGAAAGAGGACCTTAATAACCTTGTGGAGGCGGTAAACAGGTAATCTGAAGCGATTGGCATGAGATTCGGTCTGGACAAGTGTGCCTGTGTCCACCTACACCAGGCAAGACTACAAACTACATCATCGCGTGACGATCAGGATGTTCAACTCATAGGCGGAAATACCATTCAACATCTTGGTAATGGAGAAACATATCAATATCTTGGAATACCGCAAGCGGAAATCCCAAATGTGCGTGTGTTAAAAACGGCCATTGAAAGAAGGTATCGCCAAATTCTCAGAAAAATTTGGGCTTCCGAGTCATCTGAAAAGAATAAGTAACAAAAATGGAACATCAATGAGTTGAAGCAACTTGACATAAGGATAGAGGCTTGCTAAGCTTGGATTGTCTTCGTCAAAGAACGGTTCTCGCGACAGCCTGCTTACTTCTAAATAGCACAGATTCTCTTATTCGACTCGTATATCAACATGAAGTCGTCAATGTTGCGGCGTTTCTATACCGTACCGCAGATAAGGCCGCAGATGAGCTTGGCCTTCCGTTTGATTCCAGCGACACTACATATGGCCTAGCATCACTAACATCTTTTGTGCTCAAAAGTCGTCTTGAAAAAGCAGAACACTTCTACTAAGAGAACATGCTGAAAAGCCCCTCCATAGTAAATTCCACGGCATCATACGTAGAAAAGAGCTTTCGATGGGTCTGTCCAACATGTTTCTTAAGTCTACTGGATTGAGATCTGAGACTGAGGGATTTGTATTGTATGTCGAGACGGCGTTATAGACACCTTAATTTACCGCGAGCGCATAATTAATGTACCTGTAGGCGATACCAACTGCCGAATGTGCAAGCAAGAGCCAGAAACACTTGGACATGTTCTCGGTGGATGCTTAAAGTATGCACGCTACGGGTACATAGAGAGACACAATGCGGCTCTAAAAGTGTTATATTACCATCTGAGGTACTTCTATAGTGTTGATCTATTGCCCATCTTTCCATACGCCCAGGGGAAACTCGAGTCCGTTGTGGAGAATGAACAGTGCAAGATCTACTAGAATTTCTCGTTCGCCGCACTCAACGTATCAGTGCTACGAAGCCTTTTATTTTCCTCCCTCGGCACCAGCCGATGGTAATATCACGGCAAAGAAGGAAGAAAAACGGGCGAAATATCAAGCATTTCTATTCGAGCTAAGCAGGTTATACCAAGGCTACAAAGTACATCTTGTAGTGCTCGTAACAGGTTGTCTTGGAGGTATGAAAGCTTCATTTCTTAGCCAACTCAGCAAGATTCCGGCTTGCCAGCGCCAAGCTTATCCCATCGCGAACCGGATGCAAAAGGCTGTCTTTCTGGGATCATTTCATCTGATCCGCCAACACTGTTCCTCATAACATTCTAAAAAAATTGGTAGCTCTAAAAAAAGTATTGAGAGGTGAAAGCTTGATCTCCAACTGTATTATCTGCCGCGTAAGGTCATCCGTGGCTAGAGACCTGACTCCAAGAAACAGTGTTGCACGGTGTTATATCGCCTCGGGCTTGGTTGCTTTAAGAAGTGCTACAGGCAAATACACATTGTGACGTGGTATTCTATACCACGCCCGAATGAATTGAATATTCTCGCCCAATCAACAAGTTAACTTTAAATTCACCAATAACTCATACTTGGTCAAGCACAGACTCCATTTATAAATTTTCATTTGACAGGATCCTCGAGAGGGATGGCCTGTTGCCATAAACAAACCTCTCGAGGTCTAGACATTAAAATCTTCCATTTGTTAATTGTCAATTTCCCTTCTTCAGTTGAAAATTAAACTATTTGGTTTATAATTATTTTTGTTCTTGAAAATTTATATATTTTGTATAAAATTTATGTCTTTTGATTAAAATTCATCCTTTTTATTGAAAATTAATCTGCTTAATAGAAAATTCCAATACTTGGTTGAAAATTTATGTAATTTTGTAAAAAAAATCAAATATTTTGTTGAAAATTTGTTGTTTTTTTTTTTGTTGAAAATTAATATTTTAAACTAAAAATTTAGCTAATCCAGTTTCATCGTTTTTACTTGAAAATTATTATTTTTCGCTGAAATTTTTTTTTGTGTTAAAAATTAAATTTTTTAACTTAAAATTGAAATCTTCCATTTGTTAATTGTCAATTTCCCTTCTTCAGTTGAAAATTAAACTATTTGGTTTACAATTTTTTTTTTGAAAATTTATATATTTTGTTAAAACTGTATGTATTTTGTTTAAAATTCATCTTTTTTAATGAAAATTAATCTGTTTAAAAGAAAAATTCAACTATTTGGTTGGAAATTTATGTAATTTTGTAAAAAAATCAAATATTTTGTTGAAAATTTGTTGTTTTTTTTTTGTTGAAAATCAATATTTTTAACTAAAATTTTATCTAATCCATTTTTATCGTTTTGACTTGAAAATTATTATTTTTCGTTGAAATTTTTTTGTGTGTTAACAATCAATTTTTTAAATTCGAAATGAAACTCTTCTATTGTTTATTGTAAATTTATCTTTTTCAGTTAAAAATTAAACTTTTTGGTTTACAATTATTTTTTTTCTTGAAAATTTATATATTTTGTAAAAATTGTATGTATTTTGTTTAAAGTTCATCCTTTTTATTGAAAATTCATCAGTTTAAAAAAAAATTCAACTATTTGGTTGAAAATTTATGTAATTTTGTAAAGGAATCAAATATTTTGTTGCAAATTTGTTGCTTTTTTTTTGAAAATTGATCTATTCCATTTCCATCGTTTTCACTTGAAAATTATTATTTTTAATTGACATTTTTTTTCGTGATTAAAATTAATTTTTTCAACCTAAAATTAAAATCTTGCGTTTTTTTATTGTAAGTTCCTCTTTTTCAGTTGAAAATTAAACTATTTTGTTTACAATTATTTTTGTTCTTGAAAATTTATATATTTTGTTAACACTGTATGTATTTTGTTTAAAATTCATCCTTTTTATTGAAAATTAATCTATTTGATAGAAAATTCATCTATTTGTTGAAAATTAATCTACTTTATTGAAAAAATCACTGTTATCTTGGTAGATTCTTGATTTGAGTTAAAAACGGTACGTTTGAAAATTCAAGAATTTTCTTCAAAATTGCGGCTTTTTGTCAGAAATTAATTTTTTTCACTGAAAATTTTACTATTTTTTTTAAATATTTGAATATTTCTCAAAAATTCATCTTTTTTGTTAGAAAATTAATCCTCATCCTTGACAATTCAACTATTTGGTTGAAAATTCTTATATTTTGTTAAAAATTCATATTTGTTGGCCGAATATTAATATTCTTGCGACAAAATTCATCTACCTAGTTCAAAACGTCACTATTTTGTTGAAAATTCAACTAATTGATTCAAAGTTTATCTATTATGTAAAAAACTCGTAATTTTTAGTAAAAAATTAATTTTCTTCTTTCAAAATTTATATAAACAATTTAATTTTTTTTTACTAATTCAATTAACTTTGTTGAAAATTAAACCAATTTGTTCAAAAGTACCCTCTTTGGATGAAAATTCAACTATTTTGTTGAAAACTTGTCTCTTTGGTTGAGAATTTAAATATTTTTTTGATAATTCATTTTTGGCTAATTGGCATCTTTCAAAGTGGGGGGGAGGGGGTAACAATAGGCTAATAATTGGTAATCTAGTTTTTTGAACGCCCCCTATCGGAAATAAAATATTTTAGAAAATTCCAAAATTTTCAAAAATAAAAAAATAAAAATCTGGTTTAATAATTTATTTGTCTCCGCTGGTTCCAAACTGGACTGAAGAGCGGATGCACTTAACGCCCGTCGCAGAGAAGAACCCTTCTATATTCCCTTTGTCGGCCGGCACTCTTTCACTTCCTTTTCTCAATGGAATTTCCAAGTGTGAAGAGCTGCTGCTCTTTCCACAAGACGGGGGTCATCGACCACTTTCTGGTATCACCCTGGCCTGGCCTGGCCCGGCCTGGCAAAACGTCCGATTCTTAGTCATTCTTTACACATAACTGTAATGAGGTAACTCACTCTCCCAGATCGCACCGGTGAAAGGAAAACACTATTTGATGGGCCTACATCTCAATTAACGGAATACTGTTAGCCCTGCTGGGAGTCGAAAAATGGAGGTCCAATCTTCATCAATCATTTTCAATCTTTGTCTATCCTTTTTGATCTCCTCTCTTCAACCTTATCCTATCCTTTGTCCCTCCATGTCAATCTTTTTGTATCTCTCTGTCAATCTTACTTCCCGTCTATCTTCTCCAATCCCCTCTTTTCTCTCTTCTATATCCTTTATCCACTCAATCCTTTTCTATCTCTCTGTCAATCTCTATCCCCGTCTATCCTCTCCAATCCCCTCTTCTCTATCTCATCCTATCCTTTATATAGTCTCTTCAATCTTTTTCTATGTCTATCAATATAAATTTGCATCCATCTTTTCCAATCCCCTCTTTTCTCTTTTCTATACACTTTATCTATTCACTCAATCCTTTCCTACCTCTCTGTCAATCTGAATTCCCGTCCATCCTTTCCAATCCCCTTTCCTCTATCTCATCCTATCCTTTATATAGTCATGTCAATCTTTTTCTATCTCTGTGATTCTAAATTCTCATCTACCTTTTTTACTCTCCTCTTCTCTATCTGATATCTTGCATCTCTCCACGTCAATCTTCTTCTATCTATTGCTTCCCTTTTCTCTATCTTACCTTACCCCTCATCTATCAACGTCAAACTTTTACTATCTCTCTGTCAATCTAAATTCTCATCTATCATTTCCAATCCCCTCTTCTCTATCTCACCCTATCCTTTATTTATGCACGTCAATATTTTCCTATCACTTTTTCAATCTAAATTCAAGTATATCTTTTTCATTCCCTTCTTCTCTATCTCAGCCTCTACTTTATATATCAATGTCAGTGTTTTTCTATCTCTGTGAATCTACATTTCCATCTATCTTTTTCAGTCTCCTTTTCTTTATCCCATCCTACCCTACATCTATCAACATCTATCTTTTTCTATCTCTTTGTCAATCTAATTTTACGTCTATCTTTTCCAATCCCCTCTTTTCTCTTTTCTATATCCTTTATCTATCCACTTAATCCTTTCCTATCTCTCTGTCAATCTGAATTCCCGTCGATTCTTTCCAATCCCCTTTCCTCTATCTCATCCTATCCTTTATATAGTCATGTCAATCTTTTTCTATCTCTGTTAATCTAAATTCCCATCTACCTTTTCACTCTCCTCTTCTCTGTCTCATCATATCTCACATCTATCCACGTCAATCTTCTTCTATTTATTGCTCCCCTTTCCTCTATCTCACCTTATCCCTCATCCATCCACGTCAAACTTTTACTATCTCTCTGTCAATCTAAATTCCCATCTATATTTTCCAATCCCCTCTTCTTTATCTCACCGTATCCTTTATTTATTCAGCTCAATATTTTTCCATCTCTTAGTGAATCTAAATTTACGTCTATCTTTTTCATTCCTTTCTTCTCTATCTCAGCCTCTACTCTATCTATTCACTTCAGTGTTTTCCTATCTCTGTAAACCTACATTTCCATCGACCCTTTTCAGTCTCCTTTTCTCTACCTCATTCTATCCTACATCTATCAACATCTATCTTTTTCTATCTCTTCATCAATCTAATTTTACGTCTATCCTTTCCAATCTGCTCTTCTCTTTCTCACCCTCTCCTTCATCCATCCAAGTTGAACTTTTATTATATCTCTGTTAATCTACATTTCTATCGATCTTTTTCAATCCCCTCTTTCCTATCTTATCCTATCCTTTAGCTCTCCACGTCAATATTTGTTTTTCTCTCTGTTTATCTAAATTTCCATCTATCTATTTTAATCTCCTCTTCTCTATCCCATCGTATCCTATTTCTATCATCGTCTATTTTTCTCAATGTCCTCTACTCTATCTCATCGGATCATACATCTATCACCGTCTATCTTTATCTATCTATTATTTCCCTCTTCTCTATCTCACCCTATCCCTCAGGTATCTACGTCAAGCTTTCACTATCTCTGTATCGATCTAAATTCACGTAACTCTTTTCCAATCCCCTTTTCTCTATCTCACCCTATCCTTTATATAGTCATATCAATCTTTTTCTATCTCTCCTAATCTAAACTCCTGTCTATCCTTTTTAATCTCGTTTTCTCTATCTCTTCCTGTTCTTCGTCTATCCATGTCAATCTATTACCATCTCTCTCATTCTAAATTTTCGCCTATCTTTTCCAATCCCCTCTTTTCTCTTTTCGATATCCTTTCTCTATTTACTTCAATATTTTTCTTTCTCTCTGTTAATCCAAATTCTCGTCTATCTTTTTCAATTCCCTCTTCTATATCTCATCCTATCCACTTAATCCTGTTCTAGCTCTCTGTCAATCTGAATTCCACTCTATTTCAACCTCATCTTCCTTACCTCATCCTACCCTACCTCTATCAATGTCTATCAATGTCTATCTTTCTCTATCCCTTTATCAATCTAAATTCATCTCTATTTCTTTCAATACCCTCTTTTCTATCTCATCACATCCTTCATCTTTCCACTTCAATCTTTTACTATCTCTCTGTCAATCTACATTTATTTCTATCTTTTTCAATCCTCTCTTTTCTATATCCTTTCTCTATCCACTTCAATATTTTTCTATCTCTCTGTCAATCTGAATTCCAGTCTATCTTGTTTACCTTATTATATTCTTTGTCTCTCCATGTCTATATTTTTCTATATCTCTGTAAATCTAAATTCCCTTCTATTCTATTTTAATCTTCTTTTCCTTATCTCATTCTACCGTACTTATAACAATGTCTATCTTTCTCTATCTCTTTATCATTCTAAATTCATCTCTATTTCTTTCAATCTACTCTTTTCTATCTCATCACCTCCTTCATCTTTCCACGTCAATCTTTTACTATCTCTCTCTCAATCTACATTTTCGTCTATCTTTTCCAATCCCCTCTTTTCTCTTTTCTATATCCTTTCTCTATCCACTTCAATATTTTTCCATCTCTCTGTCAATCTGAATTCCCATATATCCTTTTTATTCCCCTTTTCTCTATCTCATCCTATCCTTTATCTATCCTCTCAATCCTTTTCTAGCTCTCAATCAATCTAAATTTTCGTCTATCTATTTTAATCTACTCTTTCTTATCTCATGCTACCCCACACCCATCAATGTCAATCTTTCTCTATCTCTGTTTATCTCAATTCCCATCTATCCTCTTTGATCTGCTTTTCTCTATCTCATCCTATTTCTCGAATATCCACGTCAATCTTTTAGCATTCCTCTGCCAATTTAAATTTTGGTCTATCTTTTCCAATACCCCTTTTTCTCTTTTCTATATCCTTTTTCTATCCACTTCAATATTTTTCTATCTCTCTGTCAACCCAAATTCCCGTCGATCTTTTTCAATCTCCTATTTTCTACCTTATTCTATCCTTTGTCTCTCCATGTCAATCTTTCTCTATCTCTCTGTGAATATAGATTCCCATCTATTTCAATCTCCTCTTTCTAATCTCATCCTACTTACGCCTATCAATGTATATCTTTATCTCTCTCTTTATCAATCTAAATTCACCTCTATCTTCATCCAATCCTCTCCTTTCTATCTCATCACATCCTTCATCTATCCACGCTGGTCTTTGATTATCTCTCTGTCAATTTAAATTTCCGTCTATCTTTTCCAATTCCCTCTTCTCGATTCCTTTCTCTATCCACTTCGTTATTTTTCAATCCCCTCTTCTCTATATCATCCTATCCTTCATCTATCCAGTCAATCCTTTTCTAGTTCTCTGTCAATCTAAATTTCTCTCTGTTTCATTCTCCTCTTCCTTATCTCATCCTACCCTACACCTATCAATGTCAATCTTTTTCTATCTCTGTTTATCTAAATTCCTATATATCCCTTTTAAGTTCGTTTTCTCTATCTCATCCTATTATTTGTCTATCCACGTCAATCATTACTATCCCTCCTTTAATTTAAATTTCCATCTATCTTTTCCAATCCCCTATTTGCTCTTTCCTATATCCTTTCTCTATCCACTTGAATATTTTTCTAGCTCTCCGTCCATCTAAATTCCCATCCATCTATTTTAATTTCCTCATCCTTATCTCATCCTACCCTACACCTATCAATGTCAACCCCCTTCTATCTCTGTTGAACTAAATTTCAATCTATTCTTTTCAATCTCCTTTTCTCTATTTCATCCTATTATTCGTCTATCCACGTCAATCTTTTACTATCTCTCTGTCATTCTAAACTTCTGTCTATCCTTTTCAATCCCCTCTTTTATCTTTTTTATATCCTTTCTCTAACCACTTCAATATTTTTCTATCTCTCTGTCAATCTGAATTTCCGTCTATCTATTTTATCCTCCCCTTCCTTATCTTATCACACCCTACGACTATCAATGTCTTTCTTTATCTATCTCTTTATCAATCTAAATTCACATCTAATTCTTTCAATCCCCTCTTTTCTATCTTATGACATCCTTTATCTATCCATGTCAATCTTTTATCATCTCTCTCTGAATCTACATTTCCGTCTACCTTTTCCAATCCCCTCTTTTCTATATCCTTTATCTATCCACTCAATCCTTTTCTATCTCTCTGTCAATCTCCATTCCCGTCCAACCTTTCCAATCCCCTTTTCTCTATCTCATCCTATCCTTTATATAGTCATGTCAATCTTTTTCTATCTCTGTTAATCTAAATTCCCATCTACCTTTTTTACTCTCCTCTTCTCTATCTGATATCTTGCATCTATCCACGTCAATCTTCATCTATCTATTGCCTCCCTTTCCACTATCTCACCTTACCCCTTATGTACTTTCATCAAACTTTTACTATCTCTCTGTCAATCTAAATTCCCATCTACCTTTTCCAATCCCCTTTTCACTATCTCACCCTATCCTTTATTTATTCACGTCTATCTTTTTTATTCCCTTCTTCTCTATCTCAGCCTCTACTTTATCTATTCATGTCAGTGTTTTTCTATCTCTGTGAACCTAAATTCCCGTCTTTTTTTCAATTTCCTCTTTTCTCATTTCTACATCCTTTATCTATCCACTCAATCCTCTTCTATCTCCCTGTCAATCTGAATTCCCGTATATCCTTTCCAATCTCCTCTTCTCTATCTCATCCTATCCTCTATATAGTCATGTCAATCTTTTTCTATCTCTGTTAATCTAAATTCCCATCCATCTTTTTTGCTCTCCACTTCTCTATCCCACCCTATCATTCATCCAACCACGTTAAACTTTTATTACATCTCTGTTAATCTACATTTCCATCTATCTTTCCCAATCCCCTCTTTGCTATATCCTTTCTCTATCCACTTCAAAATCTTTCTAGCTCTCTGTCAATCTGAATTCACGTCTATCTATTTTAATCTCCTTTTCGTTATCTCATCCTACCCTGCACCTATCAATGTCAATCTTCTTCTATCTCTTTTTATCTAAATTCCCATCTATCCTTTTTAATCTCCTTTTCTCTATCTCGTCACATCCTTCATCTATCCACGTTAATCTTATACTATCTCTCTATCAATTGAATTTCCACCTATATTTTCCCATCCCCTCTTTTCCCTCTCCTATATCCTTCCTCTATCTACTTCAATACTTTTCTAGCTCTCTGTCAATCTAAATTCCTGCCTATCTATTTTAATTTCCTCTTCCTTATCTCATCAGACCCTACACCTATCAATGTCAAGCTTCTTCTATCTCTGTTTATCTAAATTTCTATATATCCTTTTTAATGTCCTTTTCTCTATTTCCTTCTATTCTTCATCTATCCCCGTCAATCTTTCACTATCTCTCTGTCAATCTAAATTTCCGTCAATTTAAATTTCTGTCTATCTTTTCCAGTCCCCTCTTTTATCTTTTCTATATCCTTTCTCTATCCACTTCAATATTTTTCTATATCTCGGTCAATCTGAATTCCCGTCTATGTTTTCTGAACTCCTCTTTTTAACATCATCCTATCCTTTGTATCTCCATATCAATCCTTTTCTATCTCTTCATCAATCTGAATTCCCGTCTATCATTTCCAATTCCCTCTTCTCTATCTCATCCTATCCTTTATATAGTCATGTCAATCTCTTTCTATCCCTGTTAATATAAATTCCCGCCTATCCTTTTTAATTTTCTGTCCTCTTTCTCATCCTATATTACATCTATCAACTTCTATCTTTTTCTATCTCTTTGTTAATCTGAATTTGCCTCTATCGTTTTTGACTCTTTCTTCCCTATCTCCTCGTATAATACATATATCAAAGCTTATCTTTTTATATATTTTATTCAATATTAATTCACGTACATCTTTTTCAATTCCCTCTTCTATATCTCATCTTATCATTTATCTATCCACTCAATCATTTCTTAGCTCTCTGTCAATCTAAATTCCCGTCTATCTCTTTTAATTTCCTCTTCCTTATCTCATCCTACCCTACGCCTATCAATGTCTCTCTTCCTCTTCTTCTCTTTATTAATATAAATTCACTTCTATTTCTTACAATCCCCTTTTTTTCATCCCATCACATCCTTCATCTATCCACGTCAATATTTTACTATATCTCTCTCAATATAAATTTCCGTCTATCTTTTTCAATCCATTCTTTTCTCTTTTCTATATCCTTGCTCTATCCACTTCCATATTTTTCTATCTCTCTGTCAATCTAAATTCCCGTCTATCTCTATCAATCCCCTCTTATATATCTCATCCTATCCCTTATCTATCCAATCAATCCTTTTCTAGCTCTGTGTCAATCTAAATTCCCATCTATCTATTTTAATCCCCTCTTCTCTATCTCATCCTATCCTTTATATAGTCATGTCAATCTTGTTCTATCTCTTTTAATATGAATTTCGATCTATTATTTTTCATCTCCTTTCCTCTATCTTATCCTATAGTACATCTATCAAAGTTTGTCTCTTTTCATCTCTTTAAAAATCTAAACTCACGTGTATCTTTTTTAATCCTCTCTTTTGTATCTCCTCGTATCTATCAACGCTTATCTTTTTATATATTTCATTTGATCTTAATTTACGTTTATCTTTTCCAACCTCTTCTTCTTTATCTCATTCTATACTACATTTATTCACATCTATCCTTTTCTATCTTTTTTCTGTCTCAATTCAGGGCTATCTTTTTCAATCTCTTTGTCAATCTAACTTCACTTTTTTTCAATCCCCTCTTCTCTATCTCAAGCTATCCTTCATCTACTCATGTCAATCTTTTTCTATCACTGGTAATCCCAATTCACGTATATCTTTTTTAGTCTTCTCTTCTCTGTCTCATCCTATCCTTTATATAGTCATGTCAATCTTTTTCTATCTCTGTCGCTCTAAATTCCCGTCTATCCTTTTTCAATCTTCTTTTCTCCATCTCATCATATCCTACATTTATCAACGTGTATCTTTTCATATCTCTTCGTCAAGCTCAATTTACGCCTATCTTTTTCAATGCTCTCTTCTCTATCTGATCCTATCCTTTATTCATTGATGTCAATATTCTCCCTTCTCCTAATTCAAATTCCTGTCTATGCTTTTTAATCTTCTTTCCTCCATCTCATCCTATACTACATCTATCAACGTTTATCCCTTTCTTTCACTTTGAAAATTTAAACTCACGTGTGCCTTTTTCAACCTCCTCTTCCTTATCTCATTCTATACTACATCTACCCACATCTATCGTTTTCTATTTCTTTGTCAATCTAAATTCACTTTTCTTTCAATCCCCTCTTCTCTATCTATTTCCATTCTCTATCTAATCATGTCAATCTTTTTCTATCTCTATTAATCTAAATTTCCGTCTATCTTTTTCAATGTCCACTTCTTAATCACATCCAATCCTACGTATAACCATGTCTATCTTATTCCATCTCTTTGCCAATCTGAATTCCCTTCTATCTCTTTTAGTCTTCTCTTCTCTGTCTCATCCTATCCTTTATCCACTCATGTCAATCTTTTTCTATCGCTGTGAATATAAATTCCCGTCTATCCTTTCCAATTCTCTCTTCTCTGTCTCATCTTATGCTTTATCTATCCACGTCAATCTTTTACTATCTCTCCGTCAATCTAAATTCCCGTCTATTTTTTGTCATCCTCTCTTTTCTACCTTATCCTATTCTTTGTATCTCCATGTCAATCCTTTTCTATCTCTCTATCAATCTAAATTCTAGTCTATCTTTTCCAATCCCCTCTTCTCTATCTTATCCTATTCTTTATATAGTCATGTCAATCTTTTTCCATCTCTGTTTATCTAAATTCTCATCTATCGCTTTTAATCTCTTTTTCTATATCTTTTCATATATTTTATTCATACCTAATTCACGTCTATCTTTTTCAATCCGCTATTCTCTATCTCATCCTATCCTTCATCTATTCATGTCAATCTTTTCCTTTCTCTGTTAATTCAAATTCCCGTCTATCCTCTTCAATCCATTTTCCTCTATCGGTCTTTCCAAATTTGTTATCTTATTATTTTCAACTTTTTAGTTCGAGCGATGCAATAATTAAATTCAACACGAATAATTGTTTAAACAATTTATTATGAATTACAATAATATTCTCTTAGAATAATACTACTGAATTTCAGTTTTTTCTAAAATTTTTTACTTTTTGTCCACTTTTCAATCAAAGTGAGGTGACAATTGAATTTAACGAACCTAATTGTTAACACCAATTATTATTGTTTATAATGATCTTCTCCTATAATAATTCCAAACAGTTGCAGCTTTTTCTGAAATTTTCTACTTTTTGTCAACTTTATATCTAAAGTAGAACAATAATTAATTAGAGTTAAAAAACTTAATTGTTTAAACAACTTATTATTTTTTAATAATATTCTCTTTGAATAATTATATAAAGTTTTCTTTTATTCTGAAATATTCAACGTTTTGTCCACTTTTCACTCAGAGTGAGCTAAAAATAATAAAATTCAACAAACATTATTGTTTAAACAAATTGTTATTGTTTATGACTATCTTTTTCTTTAGTCATGCTAGATAGTTGCGGTTTTTTCTGATATTTTTTAATTTTCGTCCACTTTTCACGTAGTAAGGTAATAATTAATGCAAGTTAATAAACATATATTTGTAAACAATTTATTATTGTTTATAACTATTTTCTTTCAGATCATTGCTAGAAGGTTGTGGGTTTTTCTGAAATTTTTGACTTTGCTTTGGCCAACAAGCAAGAATAATTTTTTTATTAAATATAAGAATTTTCAACAAAATACATGAATTTTCTACTAAATAGGTGAATTTTCAATTTATAAAGAAAGAATTTTTAACCAAAAATGGAACAGCTAAATTTTCAGATAAAAAAATTATTTTTAACAAAATAGTTAAATTTTTAAATAAATAGTTTAACATTAAAACAAATAGCTGATTTTTCCATAAAATTTTTAACGAAGCATGTAATATTTATGATCTAATAAAAATAAGATTTTAATTTTAAATATAAAATAATTCAATTCAACAAAAAAAGACAAATTTAATTAAAATAGTTGAATCCTCAACTAATAAGGATTATTTTCTAACTAAGCATTTTTCACTAAGAAAGATAAATTTTCGACCAAAAACATCAATTTTCTACTAAAGAAAAAAACAAACAAATTTTCAACAAAATACATGAATTTTATTTTAATTTTATTTTTGTTGAATATTCATCATTTTTGTTGAAAAATAAACTTTTTGTTCATAAATTAACTTTTTGGTTAAAAATTCATATCTTTGGTCAAGACCTAAATTATTTTTGTAGAAAATGAAACTATTAATTTCAAAATGAAACTATTTAAATTTTTTTTTAAATAGTTTAATTTTCAAACAAAATTTTTAAAATCTGTTGAACAAAGTTGAATTTTTTATCTTACAAATGAAAAATTCTCAACAAAAAATGAAACAGTTAAATTAACAGTACAAAAACTATTTAAAAAAAATGCCAACAAGAGGTATTTAAAAAAAATTGAATATTTAACCAACTATTTTAATTTTCTAACGAATTATTGAATTTTCAACCCAAAAAAGTTGAATTTTCGACCAAAAAAGACATGTTTCATAAAATAGTTGTATTTTTAAAAAATGAGTCAACTTTCAAGAAAATATTTAAATTTTTTACCAAATAGCTAAATTTTTAGTCAAAAAAAGGTAATTAAAAAAAATCATTCAATGGGATTTTTGGGTTTAAATTTAATGAATTAGTAGAAAATTAAACTATTTCCTTAAAAATTAACTTTTTTGTTGGAAATTTATATTTTTCGGTTAAAAATTTAATAATTCGGTAGAAAATTAAACTACTTGGTTGAAAATTAACTTTTTTTTGTTAAAAATTCATATTTTTGGGTGAAAATTAAACCATATGGTCAAATATTCGATTTTTGTTCCTTGAATTCCTCTTTTTGATAATTATTTTTTTTATTCGTTGATAAATAATTTTTTAAATTTAAATTTGACTATTCCATTTTTGGTTGAGAAATTTTCCTTCATAAGTTAAGAAATTCAACTTTTTCCAACAGATTTTAACAATTTTGTTTGAAAATTCAACTATATTGTTAAAAATTCATCGTTTTACTTGAATTCATCAAGTTGACAATTCTCTTTTGTTTTTGTTAATTACTTTTTTGAACTCAAGATTTAGCAATTCCATTTTTTTCGTTTGAAAATTCAATTATTTTATTTAAAAAAAATTCGTTAAATTCAATTGGTTTATCTTTCGCTTTTTTGCTAGGAATTAATTATTTCAAACAAAAGTTCAACTATTGAAATTTTGTTTTCAAACCACTCGTTTTTAGTTGAAAATTTAAATATTAGGTTGAAAAGTAACGTGTTTTATTGAAAATTCTGCAATGATAGAAAAAAAAATTTTGGTGGAAAATTTACCTTTTTTAGTTGTAAATTCATATATTTTGTTGTTAATTTATCTTTTTTGCAGAAATTTAATTTTCTAGATTGAAAAATACAACTCTTATGTTGAAAATTCAACTATTTAGTTGAATGTTTAACTTTTTTTTAGATTGATTTTTTGACTTTTTTGCAAAAAAATTGTTTTTTTTTTTATAACTGGTGAATTTATAGTTGAAAAAACTAATTTACAAAAAAAAAAAAAAAAACAATGATCAGTTAAATTTAACTAAAAAAAAATTTGAAGTTCAGATTTAAACAAAAAATGTTTTTATTTTTAATAAAAAACTGCTGAATCAAACCAAAAATACAAGAAGAAGATTTTGACGTGTCTTAAGTCTAAATTGAAAATCACTTCATCTGTTAATTAAAATTTATTTTTAAAAATATTAAAATATTTTAAAAAGTATTAAAATATTTGAAAAAATATTAAAATATTTTGAAAAAATATTAAAATATTTGAAAAGATATTTAAATATGAAAAAATACTTTAAAAAATTTCAAAAATATTTAAAAAAATGTTTAATGTGTTAAATCTGAATTGAAAATCACTCCATCCGTTAATTAAAATATATTTGAAAAAATATTAAAATATTTGAAAAAGTATATCAATATTTGAAAAAGTATTAAAATATTCGAAAAAATATTAAAATATCTGAAAAGATATCTAAAT
Source organism: Andricus grossulariae (assembly GCA_011634705.1). Classification (NCBI taxonomy): domain Eukaryota; kingdom Metazoa; phylum Arthropoda; class Insecta; order Hymenoptera; family Cynipidae; genus Andricus; species Andricus grossulariae. The sequence goes on from JAABKJ010007545.1 coordinate 230,098,782, forward strand.
ATGAAAATATATTTGAAAAAATATTAAAATATTTGAAAAAGTATTAAAATATTTGAAAAAATATTAAAATATTTTAAAAGATATCTAAATACGAAAAAATATTTTAAGAAATGTTAAAAATGTTTAAAAAATTTTTAATCAGTTAAATCTGAATTGAAAATCACTTCATCCATTACATTTGAAAAAGTATTTGAATATTTAAAAAAATATTAAAATATTTGAAAAAGTATATGAATATTTGAAAAAATATTGAAATAATTGAAAAAATAAGAAAATATTTGAAAATATATCTAAATATGAAAAAATATTTTTAAAAATGGTAAAATGTTTAAAAAAATTTTAATGTGTTAAATCTGAATTTAAAATCATTTAATCCGTTGATTAAAATATATTTGAATAACATTAAAATATTTGAAAAAGTATTAAAATATTACAATATTAAAATATTTTAAAAAATATCTAACTATGAAAAAATATTTTTAAAAATTATGTATCTAACAGGTAAAAAGTAACAAGTTTTACAAGAAGATTTTGATGTGTGTTAAATCTGAATTGAAAATCACTTTATCCGTTAACTCAAATATATTTTTAAAAATATTTAAATATTTGAAAAAATATTTAAATATTTGAAAAAATATTTTAAAAAATGATGTATCTAACGGGTAAAAAGCTTTACAGGAAAAAGATTTTGGCGTGTGCCACGGTACGTTAGGTATATGGTTGGATACGCTTCACGCATCGATGGAGCCTCTCGCCGTTTCGTATAGAGAAGTAACTAACTAACTTCTACGATTCAGTTTTACTGTGACATCCCTTCGCGCAACAAGCACTTTTTGCCAAATTCAACACATTAATTATAACAATTGCATATCAAAATCCAAACCATTCACTAAAAAGCATTCATTATTATTCATTTTCATTAAAAAAAAAATAGAAAACTAAATTAACAGTTTAATGTGCACATTGTGTCACCAAAGACACAGAAACAACATGTGTTGATTGTTTCCTGGTAACGTGTTGATTATTCGATAAAAATGCTCTTTTTGTGATGTTCAGATATCCAGCGAAGAAATCTAGGTTTTATATTTAAAATAAAAATGTAGACAACAAAATTGTACAATATATGTTTAAAGGACATAACAAATTACTTCGACAAAATAACTGTTCTTCGAAAATATGTGCGTGAAGAGTGATTGAGTGAAAAAAAAATATTTCAAAGCTAAGAGAAATATTAAAGAACATAGTGGGCTGTTGAAGCATTTCTTGAGATGATGGCAGTTCATAGAATAATAGCAGTTATATGGATAATTTTTCTCCTCAGCGGAGGAAACCTCGCCCGGTATTTGGAGGTGATTAATCTAATTCACTTCGGAAAATATTTATTTTATTTAAAATCATCATTGTTTAACTCAAAGAAATTTTATTTAAATCAAACATATTCCATCTTTGATATAGACTGAAGAAACGTTTTTTTTATTAACATAACTTATTGTCAATCAAATATTTGGTTGATTTAAAAATTATTTATTGTTTCAAGCATAACATTGTGTATTTTAAAGAAATTTTATTTATATCAAACAAATTCTATATTTGATATAGGGTATGGAAATGTTTTTTATTCAAACATAATTTCTTGGACCAAACACATAATTGATTAACTGATAGAAATTGTATTTGAATCAAATTCTATCTTTGATATAGGGTAAACAATTTTTTTTTTTGATTCAACCAAAATTTATGAGATTTAAACACAAAATTGTTTACCTTAAAGAAATTTTATTTGAATCAAACAAATTGTATTTTTGATATAGAGTGAAACAGATGTTCTTTGATTCATCGGAAATATATTGGATGAGACACACCATTCTTTAGCTTCAAGAAATTTTCTTTAAATCAAACAAATTCTATATTTTATATAGAGTGATCAAATGTTTTTTTTTTATTATCGCAAGTTATTGTCAATCAAATATTTATTTGATTCAAGAAAACTTTAGTCTATCAAACATACCATTGTGTAGTTTAAAGAAATTTTCTTTGAATCAAACAAATTCTATATTTGATATAGGGTATACAAATGTTTTTTTTATTCAAACAGAATTTCTTCGACCAAGCATATAATATATAATATATAATATATAATATATAAGATATATATAATATAATATATACACAATTGATTAACTGATAGAAATTTCATTCGAATGAAATTTTATCTTTGATATAGGGTGAACAAATTTTTTTTTCATTTAAACAAAATTTATGGGATTTAAACACAAAATTTTTTGACTTAAAGAAATTTTATTTGAATCAAACAAATTCTATCTTTTATATGGGGTCAAAAAAATGCTTGATTCATACAAATGTATTAAACTCAAACACACCATTGCTTAGCTTGAAGAAATTTTATTTGAATCAACTTCTATATTTTATATAGTGTAAACAAATGTTTTTTTTTAATCTGACAAAATTTATTGGATCAAACCCACCATTGATTAGCTTGAAAAAGTTTGGTTTTAATCAAGCAAATTCCATATTTTATATAGAGTGAACAAATTTTTTTTTATTGACATAACTAATTGTCAATCAAATTTTTCTTTGATTCAAGAAAAATTTATTGTGTCATACAAACCATTGTGTAGTTTAAAGAAATTTTATTTAAGTGAAACAAATTCTATATTCGATAAATAGGCTAAACAACTGTTTTTTTTAATAAAACAAAATTTATTGGATCGAACACACCATTGATTAACTGATAGAAATTTTATTTGAATCGAACAAATTTTATATTTGATATATACTGAACAAATGTTTTTTTTTATTACCATAACTTATTATCAATCAAATGTTTGTTTGATTCAAGAAAAATTTATTGTATCAAACATACCATTGTGTAGTTTAAGGAAATTTTATTTGAATCAAACAAATTCTATTTCTGATATAGGATAAACAAATGTTTGTTTATTACCATAACTTATTAGATCAAACACACCATTGTTTAACTTAAAGTATTTGTATCAAAGAAATTCTATCATTGATACAGGTTCAAACAAATGTTTATTTGATAATGTTTGATTCAAGCAAAATTTATTGGATGAAACACATTATTGTTCAACTTGAAGAAACTTTATTTGAATTAAACAAATCTTATCTTTGATATAAGGTTAACAATTTTTTTTTCCGAACAAAATTTATGGGATTTAAACACACGATTGTTTAGCTTAAAGAAATTTTATTAAAATCAAATTCAATATTTTATATAGGGTATACAAATATTTTTTCTAATCAAACAAAATTTATTGCATCAAACACACCATTGATTAACCGATCGAAATTTTACTTGAATCAAATTCTATCTTTGATATAGGGTAAACAAATTTTTTTTTTTTTTTTCTGATTTAAACAAAATTTATGAGATTTAAATACAAAATTGTTTAACTTGAATCAATTTTATTTGAACCAAATAAATTCTATCTTTGATATCGGGAATACAAATGTTTTTTTATATAAACATAATTTTCTTGGTCCAAACACACCATTGATTAACTTATAGAAATTTTATTTGAATCAAATTCTGTCTTTGATATAGGGTAAACAAATTTCTTTTTTTTATATATATAAACAAAACTTATACGATATAAAAACAAAATTGTTTAACCTAAAGAAATGTTATTTTAATCAAACAAATTCTATCTTTGATATGGAGTCAAACAAATATTTGTTTAATTCATACGAAGGCATTAGATTCAAATACACCATTGTTTAGCTTCAAGAAATTTCATTTGAATAAAATTCTATCTTTGATATAGAATAAACAAATTTTTTTATTTAAACGAAATTTATGAAATTCAAACACAAAATTGTTTAACTTAAAGAAATGTTATTTTAATCAAACAAATTCTATCTTTGATATGGGGTCAAACAAATATTTGTTTAATTCATACAAAGGTATTAGATTCAAACACATAATTGTTTAGCTTGAAGAAATTTTATTTGAATCAAATTCTATCTTTGATATAGGGTAAACAAATTTTTTTCGTTCAAACAAAATTTATGGGATTTAAACACAAAATTGTTTAGCTTAATGAAATTTTATTTAAATAAAATTCTATATTTGATATAGGATATACAAATGATTTTTTATTCAAACAGAATTTCTTGGATCAAACACACCATTGATTAACTTATAAAAATTGTATTTGAATCAAATTCTGTCTTTGATATAGGGTAAACAAATTTCTTTTTTTTATATATAAACAAAACTTATAGGATATAAAAACAAAATTGTTTAGCTTGAAAAATTTTTTTAAATAAAATTCTATATTTGATATGCAAATCTGATTTTTAATCAAAAAAAATTTATTGGATCAAACACTCCATTGATTAACTGATCGAAATTTTATATGAATCGAATTCTATGTTTGATATAGGGTAAACAATTTTTTGTTTGTTTCATTGAAACAAAATTTATGGGATTCAAACACAAAATTGTTTAGCTTCAATAAATGTTATTTAAATCAAACAAATTATATATTTAATATAGGATATACAAATGTTTTCCTATTCAAACAAAATTTCTTGGACCAAACACACCATTGTTTAGCTTGGAGAAATTTTACTTAAATCCAATTCTATCTTTGATATAGGGTAAACAAATTATTATTATTTTTTATTGAAACAAAATTTATGGGATTTAAACACAAAATTGTTCAGCTTAAAGAAATTTTATTTAAATTAAACAAATTCTATCTTTGATATAGGGTAAACAATTTTTTTTTTTTGATTCAAACAAAATTTATGGGATTTAAACACAAATTTTTTTAACATGATAAAATTTTATTTGAATGAAACAAATTCAACCTTTGATATAGGTCAAGCAAATATTTGTTTGATTCATACAAAGGTAATAGATTCAAACACACTATTGTTTAGCTTGAAGAAATTTTATTTGAATCAGATTCTATCTTTGATATAGGGTAAACAAATTTATTTATTTTATATTTAAATAAAATTTATGGGATTTAAACACAAAATTGTTCAAGTTAAAGAAATTTTATTTGAATTAAACAAATTCCATCTTTGATATGGGGTCAAACAAATGTTTGCTGGATTCATATAAAAGTATTTGATCCAAACACACCATTGTTTAGCTTGCAGACATTTTATTTTAATCAAATTCTATATTTGATATAGGATAAACAAATGTTTTTTTCATTCAAACAAAATTCATTGGATGAAACACAACATTGATTAACTTCAATAGCTGTTGAAAAATATAAATATTGCAAATTTTATGTTGTTAATAACAATATTATAAATTATTGTTTAGCCTTTTTCATCGAGAAAAAAATTATTTTTTCCACTAAATCATGTTGCAGCTATCTCAATGGTTATGTTTCATCAACAAAGTGTGGCATCAACTCACAATTAATATTATTATTATTATTAACAATATTTCAAATAAACAATCATCTGTAGCAATTTTACATCTGAATAAGCGGCTTTTTCATAATGATTATTTTCATACATCTTGAAAATGGTACTTAAACTAACTTTGTCACTATAACAGAAAATTCTGACTTTTATAAACAAAATAAAAATAAAAACTATTTTGTCATATTATTTTTCTATACTATAATATTTTAGGAGAAAAATTTCTTCTTTCAACGAATCTCATAGGAATCTTTTTAATTTGAATTCTTCTAATAATTTTATGATCTCTGGAACAATTTCTGCTGCATCTTTCGCCCACTCACAGATCAGATGACTCAGACACATCAAATTGCACAATAATTCGTCAAGAGCGAATTTCCTAAATTTGAACGTTATTGACTTTTATTAATTTAAAATAATGCATTTTTCTTAAAGATTTTTTTTTTATAATAGTTACAATTTTCTATTATTATTGAATAATAGTATTAATTGAGAATTAACGTGAAATAGCTGCAACATGATGTAGCAGAAAAAATAATTTTTTCCCTGTGAAAAAGCTTAAGTTTTTTATTTGTTTATAATATTGTTATTAACAACACAAATATCAAAATTTATATTTTTCACAGCTATTTATTATAATTCAGAATTAATTTTAAAGCTGTTCGATAAGAAAAACAATACTCCGAAAAAAAATACAATTTATTTATTAGAATATTTATAATAATTGTCATTCTTGAGTAATCGTTATTTTTGATTCTAAATACTACTCCTATGAGATATATAGGCATTTTTAATTAAGATAAAGTTTTTTGTTGCGGTTGAGCACCTTATGATAATAATTGTTTATATAAATTGTTTATAATAATCAGTTCTCATCTTAAGCTGAATATTTAGGTTCCTGAAAATTCAAATAAAATTTCTTTGAGTGGAACAAATGTTGTTAAACAAATTTTTCTTGTTTTATACAATAAATTTTGTTTGAATCAAAAAAAGATTTGTTTCTCCTATATAAAATATAGAATTTGATTGATTTAAATAAAATTTCTTCAGGCTAAACACCAGTGTTTTTAAATCCAATAAATGTTGTATGAATCAAATAAACATTTGTTTGACCCTATATTGAAAATAGGATTTTTTGGATTCAAATACTTTGAGTTAAACAATAGTGTGTTTGATCCAATAAATTTGGTTTGAATAAAAAAAGCATTTGTTTATCTTATTTCAAGGATAGAATTTGTTTGATTTAAATATCAATGTCAAACATTTTTTTTTCATTTAAACATAAAATTCTTTGAAATAATAAAATAATTCCCTAATTTAAAAAATTAATTTTCTTAACTAAAAATTTACTATTCCATTTTTGGTTCAAAATTGTTTGAACTGAAGCCAAAATTTAGAAAAAAATATAATGCTCATTTTATTCCTTGAAAGATTGTCTACAAATCGCCTTGGTACGATTTTATTAGAAACATTTTATTCAGAAAAAATATTGTTTATAAAATAACCAATTTTTCAATTACTAAAAAAATATTTTAAAATAAAAATAAACAAAAGATTTTTGTAGAGAATCCTTCTAGGAAGAGAATGAGCCCTAGAAAATTAGGCTTAAATAAGAATTGCAACTTTTACCTGGAGGAAAAGCGAAAACAAATCTCTAAATAACTATTGTTAAATAAACAATTTTACCCTAAAATATTTTTTTCTGAATTTCGGCTTCAGTTCTCTTCCAAAATCACTTACAATTAACAATTTTGGGCAGTGTCCATTTCATCGCCGGCTACCTGCTTGCATCCAAATTCCCTTCAGGTAGCTGAGGGATCGCCAGACGCTGTCACCGACTCTTCCCAGGAGGCGTACTAATGAGGAGTAAAATAAGAAAAATAAAAATATTTTTTTTTCGCAATTAGTAAATTAGTAAATTCAAGCCTTAAAAATGCGATGATTTTTTAGTCATCAGAAAATAATTTTTTTTTCAATTAAAAATGTTGCAAAATAATCAATATTTCAAACTGTACAATAGCTGTCTTATCGCACTTACTCTATTTCTGAATTTATTAAAATAAGTCACATATTGGTGGGATCGCCAAAAACGCATATTTCGAATATAATATTTCTGAAATACTAATTGCAAATTAAAAAAATGTTATGTTTCCTATTTTATTCCTCATGAGTACAAAGGACGACCTTGCGTGTAAGGCGCGAGGATCGGCGACAGCATCTGGCGATCCCTCAGACCAAGCAGGTAGCTGGCGATCCAGTGGGCATCGCCCAGTATTTTTGTTTATTTCTGGATACTATTCAGGGCAATGCCCGTTTGATCGCCAGCTACCTGCTTACTCTAACCCATCTACCCAACTTCGGCTTATGTAGCTGAGGGATCGCCAGACGCTGCCACCGACCCTTTTCAGCAGACGGGTCCTTTGTAATAATGAGGAATAAAATAAGAAACATAAAATTTTTGTGATTTTGCAATTCGTAATTTACAAATATATTCGAAATCTGCGTTTTTAGCGATTCCAAATATATGTTACTGACCTTACTAAGTTAAAAATTAGAATAACTGCAAATAACATATCGCAGTTATTCTCATTTTCAACTTGTTAAGGCAAGTAACATATCGTTGGGATCGCCAAAAAATGCAGTTTTTAAATATATTTCTAAAATGAATAATTTCAAAATTTAAAATGTTTTGTCATATTTTATTCCTCATTAGTACAAAGGACCCTCCTGCTGGAAAGGATCGGTGACAGCGTCTGGCGATCCCACAACTACATGCCAGAAAGTTAGGTAGAGAGGGTGGAACAAGCAGGTAGCTGACGATCTAATGGGCATCGCTCTGAATGTTATCCATTAATAAGCCAAAATACTGGGCGATGCCCACCGGATCGCCAGCTACCTGCTTGGTCTGAGGGATCGCCAGATGCTGTCACCCAATATCAGATATGATTAGAGAAAAAAAGGCCTACGTTAATATCCGCACTAACATGAGGGCCCGGGTACCAATTTAAGTTTCTAATTGTTTTTTTTTTATGAGCTCCACTCCTATTCCGGCCGTAAATAAAATAATTTTTAATTTCACGGCCGAGATGGAAGTAATGAGGACATAAATCAAACTGAGTTCTGTATTAAGGTGCTTCAAACAAGTCGGTTTTTAAAATGATACAAAATACGGCTACCCTTTTTTCAAAAAATGGTCTTGTTTCTATTTTTATTTTTTTTTATTTTTTGTCAATTTACACGCACTTTGAAACGGTGAGCGCCTGTTTTCGGATAACCATGGATACACTCCCCGTGGCGCGTTGCCCGCTTACAGGCCCAGAAAATAAACTATATTTTCAATTTAAAAAAAAAAAAAAACATTTTTTGAAAAAAGGGCTCTGGTAGTGCACATGTATAGGCCTCTAGATTATGTGGTGAAAATATTAGATCAAATAATTCATCCTTGTAGCCGTATTTTTCATTTTTCTTAAAACCAACGTATTTGAAGCACCTTAAGTTTTATCATAGAAATTATTTTTTTTAGGGACTGAATGTCAACCTCGGCGAGGCTCTTCAATTTCTCAGGGAATATGATCGTGAAGGATCTGCAATGTGTAACAGAGTAATGAATTCTCAATGGAATTTTGCTACCAATATTACGGACGCCAATCGCCGCAAAATGGTAAAACAGAAAATATTTTTGCTGATAATAATTTTATTAAATACTGAAATATGATTCTGTAATTTATAACAGGACCTAAAATGTTTCGAAGGATGACACAGAAAAGTTTTTATTTTCCAAGCAAAGTTTCGAGTTTTCTGACCCAATATTTTAAAAGTATTAAAAATAAACTTGAATGTTTATTTAAAATATTAACCTTTAGTCTATATATTATCAAAATTCAACTATATTTTTGTGATAGTTAATAACTTTTGGTTGAGAATTTATCTATTTCTGTTAAAAATTTTATTATTTTGTTGAAAAATTAACAAATTCCCACTATTTGCGTAAATAATTTCACTATTTAAATAAAAATTAAATTTCTTGATGGATATTCGTATTTTTGGTTTGAAAATTAAAATTTAAATAAAATTTCAATATATATAATAAAGAAAATAGACAATTGTAAATAAAATAGAAATTAAAACTTTTTTTACAAATATTCATATTTTTGGGTTGAACATTGAACTTTTTCGATCACAATTCGTCTTTCGAGTTGGAAATTCAACTTTTTGTAGAAAATTCGTCTTTTTCGCTTAAAAACGCAAAAAGGGTAAATAAAATTTGCATGCTTAACTGAGAAATCTTTTTTGGTAAAAAATTTCTTTTTTTGGTTTAAAAATGTATCCCTTTTCAAACAAAAAATTTTTTGTTCAAAAATGCTGCTGTTTAAAATTAAAATATCAACTCTATTACATTTTCCACTGAGAAATCATCTTTTTCGGCTGAAAATTCAACTGTTGGGTTGAAAATTTAACAGCTTTGTGAAAAATTAATTTTCATTGGTGAAGATTCATTTCTTTGGTTGAAAATTTAATTATTCTGATAAACATTTTTGTTTTCGTTGAAAATTAATTTTTTTATCTGAAAATTTAGCTATTTCATTATTGGTGAAAAAATGGTCTTTTTTAGTTAAAAATTTAACTACCTGTGTAAAATTGAACTATTTCATTAAAAATGTATTTTGTTATAATGATTCATCATTATAGTTGGAAATTCTTCTCTTTGGTTGAAAATTTAACTATTTTGGTAGAAAATTCAAATGATAGTAGCAAATTTTAATATTTGGTTGGAAATTAACTTTGTTGTTGAAAATTCATATTTTCGGATTGAAAATTCAACTATTAGGTAGAAAATTCAACTATTTGATTGAAATTTCAATTTTTTGTTAAAAATTCATCTGTTTTGTAGAAAATTCGTTTTTATTTTGGATTGAAAATTTCACTATTTTAATACAAATTAAATTTTTTGATAAATATTCATATTTTTGGGTTCAAAATTCAACTATTTTGATAAAAATTCGTCTTTCAATTTGAAAGTCCAACTTTTTTGGAAGATTCGTCTTTTTGGTTTGAAAATGAAAGAACTTAGTTGATTTTTTTTCTTTCTTGATTAAAAAATCTTTTTTGGTCGAAAATTGGTCTTTTTGGATTTAAAATTGATCTCTTTTGAAATCTTCGATCGGTTTTGGATGATTTAACTATTTTGTTAAAAAATCGTTTCTTTTTTGGTAGAAAATTAATCTTTCTTGTTGAAACCTAATCTGTAAAAACTTTGTTAATTCATAGTTGAATTCGACTGTTTTTTATTCATAATCAATATATTTTTTCGTCTAAATATCAACTGAAAAATTCTTTTTTTTTTTATGAAGATTCATTTCTTTGGTTAAAACATTCACTATTTTGATAAAAATTCTTTATTTTTGAATTAGTTAATTAGTTAAAAATTAAACTATGTGAATAAAAGTTGAACTACTTTATTATAAATGCTTTTTTTTGGTTAAAGATTCGTCATTTAAGATAAAAATTCGTCTTTTTATATAAAAATTCAACTAGTTTGGTAGAAAATTCAACTGTTTTAGTAGAAAATTTAAATACTTGGTTAAAAATTAACTTTTGTGTCAAAAGTTGACTTTTTTGTTGAAAATTAACTTCTTTGTTGAAAGTTAACTTTTTAGTTGAAAATTAACTCTCTAGTTGAAAATTAACTTTTTTCTTCAAAATTCATATTTTCGGATTCTGAATTAAACAGTTGTTTTGAAAATTCGACATTTTGGGTAGAAAATTCCACTATTCAGGTCGAAAATTCAGGCATTTGATTGAAAATTTAATTTTTTGGTAAAAATTCATACCTTTAAATGGAAAATTCAACTATTTAATCAAAAATTAAATTTTTTGACGAATGTTCATGTTTTCTGGTTAAAAATTAAACTGTTTTAGTAGAAAATTGAAATATTTGATTAAAAATTAACTTTTTTGTTAAAGTTAACTTTTTTGTTGAAAATTCATATTTTAGTATTGTAAATTAAACTGTTGTTTTGAACATTTGTCTTTTTGGGTTGAAAATTCCACCATTTAGGTCAAAAATTAAAGTATTTGATTGAAAAATCAATTTTTTAGAATGAAAATTCAACTAGTTAATCAAAAATTCTATTTTCTCATGAATGCTAATATTTTTGAGTTATAAATTCACCTGTTTCAGTAGAAAATTGAAACATTTGATTAAAAATTAACTTTTTTGTTGAAAGTTAACTTTTTTGTTGAAAATTAACTCTTTTGTTGAAAATTACCTTTTTTGTTGGAAATTCATATTTTCGGATTGTCAGTTTCAACTTTTGTTTTGAAGATTCATTTTTGTTGTTGTTGAAAATTCCACTATTCAGGTCAAAAATTTATGTATTTGATTGAAAATTTAATATTTTTGTTCAATTTATACCTTTAAATGGAAAATTCAACTATTTAATCAAAAATTTAATTTTTTGACGAATATAATTTATGGTTAAAAAAATCAACTGTTTTAGTAGAAAATTGAAAGTGTTGATGAAAAATTAACTCTTTTGTTGAAAATTAACTCTTTTGTTGAAAATCAACTTTTTTGTTAAAAATTCATATTTTTGGATTGTAAATTAAACTGTTGTTTTGAAAATTCGTCTCTTTGGGTTGCAAATTCCACTATTTAGGTAAAAAATTTAAGTATTTGAATCAAAAATCAATTTTCTAGATTGAAAATTCAAGAAGTTAATCAAAAATTAAATTTTTTTGTGAATGTTCATGTTTTAGGGTTAAAAATTCAACTGTTTTAGTAGAAAATTGAAATATTTGATTGAAAATTAACTTTTTTGTTGAAAGTTAACTTTTTTGTTGAAAATGTACTTTTTTTTAATTCATATTTTCGGATTGTAAACTAAACTGTTGTTTTGAAAATTCGCCATTTTGGGTTGCAAATTCAACTATTTAGGTAGAAAATGTAAGTATTTGATTGAAAAATCAATTATCTGTTGAAAATTCATACCTTTAGATTGAAAATTCAACTAGTTAATCAAAAATTCAATTTTTTAATAAATTTTGATATTTTCGGGTTAAAAATTCAACTGCTTCAGTTGGAAATTGAAATATTTGACCAAAAATGAACTTTTTTGTTGAAAATTAATTTTTTTTCAATTCATATTTTCGGATTGTAAATTAAACTGTCGTTTTGAAAATTCGTCTTTTTCTTCGAAAATTCTACTATTTAGGTCGAAAATTTAAGTATTTGATTGAAAATGCAATTTTTTGTTAAAAATTCATACCTTTAAATGGAAAATTAAACTAGTTAATCAAAAATTCAACTTTTTTTATGAATTTTTATATTTTTGGTTTAAAAATTCAACTGTTTTAGTAGAAAATAGAAATATTTGATTAAAAATTAACTTTTTTGTTGAAAATTAACTCTTTTGTTGGAAGTTAACTTTTTTGTGGAAAATTAACGTTTTTGTTGAAAATTAACTTTTTTTTAAATTCATATTTTCGGGTTGTAAACTAAACTGTTGTTTTAAAAATTCGCCTTTTTGGGTTGCAAATTCAACTATTTAGGTGGAAAATTTAAGTATTTGTTTGGAAAATAAATTTTCTGTTAAAAATTCATACCTTTAGATTGAAAATTCAACTAGTTAATCAAAAATTCAATTTTTTAATAAATTTTGATATTTTCGGAATGTGTCCGAGCGCGTAGCGCGAGGTGAATACATTATCGAGCGCGAAGCGCGAGATCCAACAGGTGCGCGCCCTAGACGCGCTCAAAGTTGCGAGCGAAGCGAGCCGCGAGCAGATTTTTCTTAAACATTTAACTGTTTCGTTGATAATTTAATTATTTTGTAGTAACATTTGAAGATTCATTCGCTCGAAATGTTTTAGTTTACATTCGGTAATTAAAAATAATGAAGTAATAATTCCTTAATATTTTCTTTTATTGACGTAAGACCTTCATTTAAATGACATCGATGAAACTCGTATTCAAATATTCAATTGAATCTTTACGGACTTTCCTGTCATCTTCAAACCAAAAAATTTCAATTGATGCAAATTTGCCTGATCATAGTGCACGCCACAGAACGGACCTACCGGTTCCGACCCACGTCACAGGTAATTACGTCACTCATATATATTCTCCTTCACGCGTCATCGATTCTTCTCTTTTTTTTTCTATCGAACATCGCCAGAAATTAAATTTTGAAATAACTATTCCCCTTTATCAAATAATTCATTTATTCAATTCATTTCGCCCTAAACTGTCAAAACCCTCTTTCATTTAGTTGCACCTGTTCCTTTCCTTTTTATATTTTATCAACTCACTCCACACCTGGTGAAAGTGCGAGTGTTGCACTTATCTTTATTAATCGGCAGATGTTGAAATGGTGTTAAATCATTTTTCTCAAAGAAATAAAATTGAAATTTAATTATAGATATAAAATTACAGAGGCTGAGTAATCACAATAATTACTAGAGAGCAATTAGAGAAAATTGTTTTATGAGCGATGTTTATTCAATTTTACCAATTACGTCATGAGAAGTTCATAACTTTATTGATATTCGACATTTTACTGATTTATTCTGTTGGGGGTTCCCCCTATCAATTGTTATTTTTGCGGACTTAATTTTTTTAGTGAATTTATTCATTACTGTTTTTTATGAATTAACAAAGTAGTTCAACTTTTAACCAATTAGTTGGATTTTCAACATCAAAATATGACTTCTCAGCAAAAAGTGTAATATTTGATATTTTAACCAAGAAAAGATTTTTATTTTAAATCAAAAACAGGTGAATTGGAACAAAAACACGACTTTTCAGCAAAATAGTAGATCTTCCAATCAAAATGGTTGATTTTCAACCTATCAGTTACATTTGTAACCAAAAATGATTACATTTCTACCAAAGAGATGAATTCTCAAATCAGAGAGACAAATTTTCAAAAAGAGTCAAATTTTTCAAACAAGAAAGATATTTTTCCGTTAATAAAGAAAAAAAATGTCTCTAACATGTTGAATTTTTAAGCCAAAATGACGAGGTTTCTACACTAAACAGTTGAGTTTTCACCCTAATAATTGCACTTTCAACGAAAAAGATGAATTCTCAACAAAATACATGATTTTTGAACCTAATGGTTTAATTATCAACCAAGATTTATTTTCTACCAAAAAAGATATATTTTTTTACCAAAAGTGGAATAGATAAATTTTCACTAAAAAAAATTGATTTTTTGCATAAAAAAAGTGAACAGTTGCATTCCCTACCCAATTGTTGAGTCATAAAGACGAACTTCTGAAAAAATTGAATTTTCAACAAAAAATTTATTTTTCGACCAAGCAGTAGAATTTTCAACCAAATTTTCAACATAAAATATGAATTTTCAACAAAAAATGTAATGTTTGATATTTCTTCCAAAAAATATTTTAATTTAAAATCAAAGGCAGTTGAATTTAATCGAAAACGAAGAATTTGCAAAAAAATACTTTATTCCTCGACTAAGTTAAAATAATTTTCAACCTAAATAATTTGTTTTCTACCAAACTGACGATTTTTCAACAAAATACATAAATTTTTAACATAAAATGGAATAATTAAATTTTTATTAAAAAAAATTAATTGAAAAAAAAAACAACAAATTTTCAACAAAGTAGTAGATTTTTCAACCAAAGCAGGTTCATTTTTAACAAAACAGTTGCTTTTCTAACCAAAAAAGATTAAATTTCCACCAAAAGAGATGAATTTTGAAATCAAAAAGAATAATTTTCAAGCTAGAAAGATTTTTCAGTCAATAAAAAAAATCATCCAAAATGTTGAATTTTTAACCCAAAAAGACAAGTTTTCTACAAAAAAAGAATTTTCAATGAAAAATGAATTTTCAGCCAAATAGATTAATATTCTATTAAAAAAAAGAATTCTCTACAAAGTATATACAGTTTTCACCGAATAGTTCAATTTTTTAACCAAGAAGAATAATTTTTAATGAAAAAGAAGAATTTACAGCAAATTACATAAGTTTTAATCCAAATATTTCAATTTCTAAACTAAAAAATATCGTTTTTCAAACAAAAATGGAATATTTAAATATTTATTAAAAGAAATTAATTTTCATTAAAAAAACTATTCAAAAAGACTTGAATCTTCAACTAAAAAAGATTAATTTATAAACAAAATATTTTATTTTTTACCAAAAAGTCGAATTTTCAACAAAATGCATAATTTTTTAGCCAAGAGAATTAGTTAAAAAAAAAAAAAAAAAAAAACAATTTTCAAGAAAATAGATAAAATTTCAACTTTTAACAAAGTTGAACTATGGAATATATACGAATAAATAATAAGTACGAAGTTTCTACTAAATGGTAAATAAATTTTTCAACAAAAAAGTTCATTTTCAATCGGAACAGTTTAATTTTTTATCAGACAGTTGCATTGTTAACGAAAAAGGATGAAATTTCTAAAAAAAGAGATGAATTTTTAGACAAAAGGACAAATGTCCAACAAAATAGTTGTATTTTCAATCAAAGAAATTTGTTAGTCAAGAAAGAAAAAAGTGTCGATCAAATTCTTGAATTTTCAAGCCAAAATGATGAATTTTCAGTAAAGAAATTGTATTTTAATTCAAAGAATATGAGTTTGTTAAACAATATTGTGAAATTTCCAACAAAATAGTTGAATTTTGAACCCAAAAAGATGAATTTTCAACTACAAATGTAATAGTTCAGTTTCTAGTAAAAAAATTATTTACAATTAATAAAAATCGAATCCTCAAGAAAATAGTTAAATGTTCAACCAAAGAAATGAATTTGTAATTAAAGTGATGAATCTTCAACTGAACCAAATGAATTTTCAACACATTAGTTCAACTTTCGACCAAATGGATGTATTTTATACGAATAATATACAAAATAGTTGGATTTTCTATCCAAAAATTTGAATTTTCAACAAAAAAATTAATTTCCATTTTTATACAGGCAGTTGCATTTTTAACCAAAAAAGATGCTTGACTGTTCCATTTTTAGTTAAAAATCTATCTTTTTCAGATGAAAATTCAACTACATGGTTCAAAATTCATGTTTTTGGTTGAAAATTCAACTACTTGTTTGAAAGTTGAACTTTTTTTCATTTTGGTTGAAAATTCGTCTCTCTGGTTGAGAATTTATTTTTTTAGTAGAGAATACAACTATTTGGTTAAAAATGTAAGTACTTGGTTAAAAAGTCATGTTTTTCTAAAACATTTTCTGTTGGTCCTAGGAAGTTAAAAGATAAAGGGTCTTCGGAAGATAAATTTTCAACCAAAAATTGAGTAGGTAAATTTTCATTAAAAAAAAATAAAATGTTAGCCAAAAAATGAAATTATTTTGTAACAAAATTGTTGCATTTTCAACAAAATAAACAAACTCAACCTTCAACTTGAAACAACTGCGAGACAGTCGCAGTACTACGAATGTTGCCAGCGCAATTTTTTGATTATCTACAGTTGGTTATCTATTGTTGGAAAATTTAATGTCAAATAAGAAGTCCTTGTGTTAGAGAAGGATGCGATATGTCCTCATGTCTATTTATTATATTCATCGGCAAGTGCCTAGGAATGGCCCTTTTCGACGAAGAACGTGTGGATCTCGAGACAGCGAGGGTACGTGGGTTAGCGTTCGCAGATGATAAAGTTGTTATGGCAGAGTCAATAGAAGACTTGCAAAGAATGTTGAGCAAACTGAATACTAACATGAAGAACATGGGCCTCAAAATTAAAGTAAATAAAACAAAAATTAT
The DNA here is from genome assembly GCA_011634705.1 of Andricus grossulariae. Lineage (NCBI taxonomy): Eukaryota > Metazoa > Arthropoda > Insecta > Hymenoptera > Cynipidae > Andricus > Andricus grossulariae. The sequence continues at coordinate 230,115,964 of JAABKJ010007545.1, forward strand.
GGTGTTTGAAGGAAAGAGTGAGAAAAGAATTGCAATATTGTCCTAAATGATGGGAGAATAGAATTCTAGATCAATCTAAAAATAATTAATCCCTTCCTCACCGAGTATGTCACGCTTATCCCGAAAGGGAAATGGCCTAATGGTATAATAATAATAAAGAAAGAAAGAATGCTTGGTATCAATAAATATTGTCCACTAAACTTCAAAATTTGGTTCTAATGTATAAACATGCCACAAAAATGTTTCATTCAAGTAAAAAGTATGAATAGTGAAGACGCAAAATTTTGTTTTAGGTTAAAAATTAATTGTTGGTTCTCACACATTAATTAATTATAATATCTCAATGAAACTTCATCAGGAAATATAAGATTGTCTACTCTAAATCATTATATACTCTTGGGTGGTTTCCCTAGGGGCTTCATTTAAAGGCACACGTCGCCAGACTAGCATTTGCTTTGCCAAATCGACCAAAACGAGGCCCCTGATTCAAGTGTTATACCCGCGATGATATTACGTTACGCCCACGAGAGTGAAGAGCATTAATAGGTAATGTTAAGCCAAGTTAATGGGCCAACTTCCCGGACATGGCGAGTTTCACGGAGCAATCTTCACTACTGACAATGACATTGGCGACTACCTCTATCTATATATGTATTTAGAGGATGATTTGTAACGAGTGGTCTGTCTCGTCACCAATTTCATTTTAGTAGTTTCATTTCAACTCTAAAGGTGTGCCATTATATACCCATTACAGATATTCATACATATATGGGTGATCCTCTGCATGAAAGGTCACTTTCCTGTCCAAGGGTCATAAATTATTCAAACTATTGATCGTACTGTAAAAAAATCGGCCTTTGATGCATGCCCACACATACCCAACAAAAAAAAAAAACAAAGTGTGAATATGACGCTATTTTGAGGGAAAAATTTCCCCACAACAAAAATTAGTCTTGATAGTGTGAATGGTACCACTACACCACTGTTAGAAAATTCTGTGCTAGATTTAGTATACATGTAATGGAAGCAAGAATGCACAACATGAAATTAAATCTAGTATACGAGTGTACAGTAAATTTAGTATATGCATATACTGAATTTAGTATGTACGTTCATGAAATTTAGAATACGCGTATACTAAATTCAGTATACTTGTATACGAAATTTAGTATACGCATATACTCAATTCAGTATACGCGTTCCGTTTCGCGTGAGTTCCGTCTTCATCATCTGTAAACATAATCGGATGGAAAATGAAATTAAAAAGCAAAGTTTTAATTTTCAAATAATTTTTTTCAAATTTTAGCATTACAAATAACACAAACAAACTTACGAAGTGTAATGAATTTAGTAAACATATAGGAAATTTAATATGCCCGTGTATATTAAAATTGCAAACATTCCTAACAGTGAGTATATTTTCGAGTACAAATTATTATATTAATGAGTATGGAAGTTAGCTTTTCATCTATATCAAAAGCAAGTATAGTTCCAAAATTTGAAACACTTGATACCTATAATTTATTTTATCTCGTGTATTCAAAATTTTCAATTATTTCACATGTGTAATAGATTAAATGACAGCTTAAGGCTTATAGATTTAAGGTTACTGCCCTTTTTCTTTATTTGGATACAACTTTATTTATTAATCAGTTGTTTTATAATACGTACACATTTTTCAACATGGTCCTTTTTTATGGAACGGAGAAACATGAGTGTATCATATCGACGGACACGTTTTTAACGCTTGCTCCTATTTATGGAACAGAAGTACGTTTGTAATGAAATGTGTTTTTTATTATATTTATATAGCTTATGCTATTTCATTGTTATATAATAGTCAAACTTTAAGTAAAACAAATTAGTTTTAAACAGAAAAAAAAAACATTTTTAACAAAATAGTTCAATTTTTAACCAAAGTGATAAATTTTGAAATAAAATAAATCTTCAACTAGAATATTTTAATTTAAAGCCAAACAGATAAATTGTTAACTTCAATTATGAATCTTTAACTGGAATGGTTGAATTTTTAAACAAAAAGATAAATATTCAAACATTAAGAATAATTTTCTACAAAAAAATACAATATATGAATTTTCAAACAAGTTGTTAAATTTGCATCTGAAAATGATACATTTTTAACCGATAGTTGAATTGTACAAAAAAAAGAGATGAATTTTTAACAAAGAATGGAATAGATAAATGGTAAGTTAAACAAATTAATTTTATAGCAAAAAAACACAAGGGATTTTCAATCAAACAGTTTAATTTTCAACCAAATAGTTAAATTTTCAACCAAAGAGTTACATTTTCATCCAAAGAAGATACATTTTGAACCAAAAATAGAATATTTAAATTTTCTGTTCTAAAAAACTAATTCATGATGAAACACCGGTACAAGAGTCTAAAATTTGTTTCATGATAGGTACATATAGGTCATTCCGTTTTTTCATAAATATAATAACTTTGCTTCTACTAAATTAAACTTTTGATAGGCGTTTCGAATTCAGAAAAGATCCGCATATCAATATATAAACATTTTGAAAATATATTCTACTATCGTTTAAAAATTAATGTAAATCTCGAAACCCCCTTAAGATTTGATAGGTACCCCAACTCCGAGCGAGATGGAACCCCATTTTGAAATTAGCTGCAACCCAATTTTTTTTACGTAAATTTTTTTTACTGTGAAGCTTAGTTTACAGGCTAACACGAAATATATAATAAACTATTTAAAAATCTTAAAACTGATTTAAAAATGTACAATTTCCATTACTACACTGAGAAAAAAAAATCTTGAATCGAAGAAAATTCACTTGATTATTTCTTTGAATCAATAAATCAATAAATGATTTGATCTAAACCAAAATTATTAAATTATTGTTGTCAATTAATATTTATTGTGGCAAGTGAAATATTAACTAAGCCAAGGAACGCTGTCATTGGTTGAAAGAAATAAGACATTTGTGTTTAAAAATTATCTAAACTCGGGGCAAAAAGTCGAGGCCTCTCACTTCTTTTATTTACAATTCGCTCAAAAAAAAATCTCTGGATTGTTTAATAAGAGCGTCTAAAAGCTGAAAGTCTTCCAATTTCAACGGTAAGATCACTTTCATCCTAAAATTTTTTTTCAATTGTTAGAGGGCAAACATCCCAAAAAACAGAGTTTTTCGGCCTCCTTTTTCAAGCGTCGACTTTCACCTGTTCCCAGAAAGCTGTCGACGTTATGAAAAATCTGAAAAAATTCACAGATATTCTTTAATTTAATTTTAATTTGTTTGATAAAGGAGGCCGAAAACTCACTGTTTTTTCGGATGTTTTTCCCTCTAACTATTGAGAAAAATTTGTTTGGATTATATCGTTGAATTCGAAAGACTATATCTTTCAGATGATTTTTATTTAACAATTCAGAGATTTTTTTTGAGCGAGTTGCGATCAAAGGAAGTGAGGGGCCTCGAATTTTGGCCCCGACATACTTTCCTTCATAGTTGATATAGTCAAATGTGATTTTAAATCAAGAAAATATTTTATTCAAACAAATTAAATTCCATTGCCTGAAGTAACAGTTATCTTTATTGGAAGATGTGGTTTCTTGATTCTAAGAAGTGTATCCTAAATTATACCAAATATTTCTTGAAAACAAAACAATGTGTTTTTATTATTTATTTATTATTATTTATTATTATATATTATTGATTATTATTATTATTTATTACTGTGGTCCTAGAATAAGTATGTATGCAGTATGCACATTCCATTAACCTACAAAAATATCTCCATTGTTTAAAAAATTTGAAAAATTGAAATACAAAAATTTGAATGTGCATTAATTTTGAAGTTTAATTAATTATAATAATTATAAGTTGATATTCTTTTGATAGTCATATTTATCTTTTGCCTTGATTTAAAGAAAAATTTCATCTTTTTGGCTTGAAAATTCAACTGTTTGGTTTTTTGTTAAATTTTAATCTTTTTTGATGAAAAATTCGACCATTTGGTTAAATAATTAGCTTTTTGGCTCAAAAATTAAACTGTTTGGTTAAAAATGTATTAAAAATTTGTTTTCAAAAATTCATCTGTGTTGTTAAAAAGTCATCTTTTTTGTTCAAAAATTTAACTGTTGTGTTGAATATTTGTCTTTTTAGATAGAAAATTAGTCATTTTGTATTAACAATTTAATTTTTTATAAAAAAGTAAGTAATTTGGTTGAACATTGATTTTTCTTGTTCAAAAATGAACCTTTTTGTTGAAAATTCAAATATTTTATTAAAAAGTAATTTTTTTTGTCGAAAATTCAAGTGTTTTAAATATAAAATTCATCCTAGACTAAATATTCACCTTTTTAGGTAGAAAAGTCATCTTTATTGGTTGAAATTGAACTTTTTTATGGAAAATTAGACCATTTGGTTGAAAATTTATCTTTTTGACTAGAAAATTTGTCATTTTGTACTAAAAATTTATTATTCTGTTATACAAGTGAGTAATATGGTTGAAAATTTATCCTTCTTGTTTGAAAATGAAGCTTTTTGTTAAAAATTCAAATGTTTTATTAAAAAGTAATCTTTTTTATCGAAAATTCAACTGTTTTGGATAGAAAATTCGTCCTTTTGGATTGAATATTCATCTTTTTTGGTAGAAAATTTATCTTTCTTGGTTGAAATTGAACTTTTTTATTGAAAATTGAATTATTCTAGTTGAAAATTCAACTGTCTTCTAAAAATTTCGTCTTTTTGGCATGAAAAATCAACTGTTTGGTTTTTTTGAATATTCGTCTCTTTAGATAGAAAATTAGTCATTTTGTATTACCAATTTATTTTGTTGTAAAGAAGTAAGTAATTTGGTTGAAAATTTATCGTTCTGGTTTAAAAATGAACCTTTTTGTTAAAAATTCAAATATTTGATTAAAAAGTCATCTTTTTGGTCGAAAATCCAACTATTTTGGATAGAAAATTCTTCCTTCTAGATTAAATATTAGTCTTTTTTGGTAGAAAAGTCATTTTTATTGGTTGGAATTGAACTTTTTTTTATTGGAAATTGAACTTTCTTTTTGAAAATTGAACTTTTTTAGTTTAAAATTCAAATATTTTATTCAAAAGTAATCTTTTTTGGTCGAAAATTCAACTGTTTGGGATAGAAAATTTATCCTTGGGATTGAATATTCATCTTTCTTGGTAGAAAAGTTATCTTTCTTGGTCGAAATTGAACTTCTTTTGATTAAAAATTGAATTTTTTTAGTTGAAAATTAAACTGTTTTACAAAAATTTCGTCTTTTTGGTATGAAAAATCAACTGTTTCGTTTTTTGTTAAAGTTTAATCTTTTTTGATAAAAAATTCGACCATTTGGTTGAATATTGATCTTTTTGGCTTAAAAATTCACCTGTTTGGATAAAAATGCATTTTTTAAATATTTTTTTGTTGAAAATTTAACTGTTTTGTTAGAAGGTCATCTTTTTTGTTCGAAAATTCAAGTGCTATGTTTATTATTCTTCTTTTTGGATAGAAAATTGCTCACTTTGTATTAAACATTTTTTTTAAAAGAAAAGTAATTTTGTTGAAAATTGATCGATTTTGGTTGAAAATGTATCCTTCTTGTTTGAAAATTAACTTTTTGTTGAAAATTCAAATATTTCATCAAAAAGTCATCTTTTTGGTCGAGAAATCAACTGTTTTGGATAGAATATTCGTCCTTTTGGATTGAATATTCATCTTCTTTGGTAGAAAAGTCATATTTCTTGGTTGAAATTGAACTTTTTTATTGAAAATTGATTGGGTTTTAGTTGAAAATTCAACTGTCTTTTAAAAATTTCGTCTCTTTGGCTTGAAAATTCAACTGTGTGATTTTTTGTTAAAATGGAATATTTTTTTATGGGAAATTCGATTATTTGGTTAAATATTTATCTTTCTGGCTTAAAAATACAACTGGTTAAAAATTAATTTTTGTTTTGTTTAAAATGTAATTTGGTTGTTGAAATTCAACGATTTTGTTAAAGGTTATCTTTTTTGTTCGAAAATTCAACTGTTATGTTGAATATTCGTCTTTTTGGATTGAAAGTTACTCATTTTGTATTGAAAATTCAACTTTTTGGTTAAAGATGAACTTTTCTGTTGAAATTTGTATTTGATTATTTGAAATATAATGCTCTTCTGTTGTCATTGCACCAAAAAGTTATTCTGATGCAACTAACCAAACACTGGAGGTCAATTACCCTCCTATCCCGATTATTCTTTCGCATAAAATATTCATGCATGCATTAAACTGCGAACGAGCATAAAATTCTTCAGTGCAGTTTTATGTGACCTGCCTTCATATTTATTTGATTGTTTTCCTTTGATTTTGAGCGCCCAATACGGAAGGCTCTTCAAATTTCTATAGGTTCGTTATATTATAAATTTACTTTCAATATGGGTATTTTTTGCTGCATTCTGAGGTCATGGGTCATATTACTTTTCAGCTATATTCAGTGTCAATGCCATGAAGTGTATCATTTTTTTTTTTCGAAAAAAAAAGTACGTGAAGACATTGAACAGCACGACATACACGCATTTTTTAAGATCCTTTTTCAACAGGATGTCAGGCCTCACAGGCCTCGCAGATTTTTCAACATTAAATACCCTCAAATTTCAATTTGATTTTGCTCTTTTGAATTTAACTTGATCAAATTTTTACATTTGTATTTTTCTCAAACTTTCAAATAAAATGTACTGAATAACTATTTTTGCCCGTAAATCTGAAAGCTTTCAAAACATATTACCTATTAATGATATTACTGTATTAAATTATACTTATATGTAGAAGTTTAATTCCCGCGACCTTTTTATTTGAAAAAACTAAAAAATTAACTATTAAAATAATTTCTAAAAACGTGATGATTTCAAATTTGCACGCCACAGTCGACGCACAGTGTGGGCAAATTTGATTTTTTTGGACAGATCAGTCTACAGGACATAATTGTCATTCGATTTGGATGCTCTTTATAAAAAATATCAATTTTTAAATATTCGTAAAAAAAAGATGTGAAGAAAAAAATTGAGAAAAAGTTATTTTCCACAAAATCCATTTTTAACTTGGAAAACAACTTGTCTAAACTTGGAATCGATCAAAATGAATGCATATTGGAGTGGCACATATACTTTTTGTTCGTATTTCGATGCATATCACCCCACTTTGTTCAAATCTACGAAAAAATCGATGTTTTTTTTTTTTTAATAAATGCGTTTTTTTTTAATATATATTTAGAGTTTCTGCAAGCCCCATGAAGTTTAACACGTATTTCGCATAAGAAAAAATACGTTTTTGTACATTTTATTCAGAATCGTCAATATTATGTGAATCAAGTTGAAACTCAACATAAAAAAACCCCCATAAGTGAAAAAGTAGGTTTTGCATGTTTTAGGCTCTAAATTTTGATTTTCTCTCAGAATGGGGTATCACTGCGTAATAATGCATAATAAGGCGCAATAATGCATAAGAAGGCGTAAAAGGGCACTTTTTTGCGTAATAAAACGTAATAAGACGCATTAATGCACAATAAGGCATAATAGGGCGCAATAAGGTGTATTAATGCGTAATAAGGCGCAATTATGCGTAATCGGGCCTAATAGTATGTAATTGGGCCTAATAGTCCGTAATAATTCCTAGTAAGATGTAATAAGGCGTAATAGGGATTACTCCGTACAGGTATTTTACGAGTGAATGTAATGTGCGTAATAATGCATAATGAGGCATAAAAAGGCGTATTAATACGTAATAAGACGTAATAAGGCATAATGCAGCGTCAAAAGGAGTAATAATGCGTACTAATGCATTATAAGGTGTAATCAGGAGTAATAATGCATAAGAATGCATAAATTATGCATTTTTCCGACAATTTTGAACCACCCGCCCCCCTTTTTAATGCTTTTCCGACTTTTCCTTGTAGTTTTCCCCCCAAAAAACTGTTAAGTAATTTATGCACGACCTCTAATGCGTAACAAGGTGTAATAATGTATTTGAAGGCGCCTTAATTCGAAATATTGCGCAATGAGGCGTCATACAGCGTAATATTGCATACTAAGGCGTAAATAAGGGTATTAATGTATAATAAGGCGTATCACTGCGTAATAATTTATAATAAGGCGTAAAAAGGCATATTATTGCGTAATAAGCCTTATGAAAAATAAGTATTGTTAAGTATAGGAACCAGTACTTTTTTCGCGAAAAATATTGAATTTCCAATAGTTATTAATGAAAAAAGTAATATATAGATCCAATACTTACTAATACTTCTCTTTCGTAAGGGTCATGTATTAAAAGGCGTAAAAGGGCGCTTTATTGCGTAATAAGACGTGATAATTCGTATTAATGCGCAATAAGGCGTAATATGGCGCATTATTGCGTAAATATGCGTAATTAGGTCTATTAATCCGTAATAATGCGTAATAAGACGTAATAAGGCGTATTAATACGTAATAAGGCGTAATAGGGGTTACTCCGTACAGGTTTTTTATGAGTGAATTCCTTCTCGTGAAACAGTATACCAATAACTATATACGTAAAATGTACATAAGAGCACTTTTTACTGTACAGAAATGGTTTGAAAAATAAAGATTAACTTCGTTCACATAATATATTTATGTGTAATCACGCGTAATAATACGTAATAATGCGTAATAACGTATAATAAGGTGCAATGGGGCATATCTATGCCTAACAAAGCGTAATAATACATAATAAGGCTGACATATTTGTCATAATGCATGATAAGTCGTAAAAAGGCGTATTAGTACGCAATAATGCATAATAAGACGTATTAATGCAGAATAAGTCGTGCTAATGTGTATTGATGAGAAACAAGAGGCGATAACATGCATTAATTAGTAAAAATACCCATTAAAGCGTATTAGTGCGTAATAATGCATAAAAAGGCGTAATGATGCGCAATGAAACGTAAGAAGGCATAATGCAGCGTAATAATGCATACTAACGGGTACTCATGCGTAATAAGGCATCATAAAAGGCGCCTTAATTCGAAATAATGCGCAAGGGGGCGTAATACTGCGTAATAATGTATAATAAGGCTTAAAAAGGCGTATTAATGCGTAATAATTCATAATAAGACTTAAAAAGCGTAATAATGCGTAATAATGCATAATAAGGCGTAATAAGGTGTATTAATGAGTAATATCGGTTATAAAACGTAATTATGTGTGATAATGCATAAAAAGCCGGATTGGTGCGTAATAATGCATAATAAGGCGTATTACTGCATAATAATTTATAATAAGGCGTAAAAAGACATAATAATGCCCTTATGAAAAATAAGTATTGGTATTTCAGGAATTTCTTCTCTTTTACATTCTCCAGAATATCTCAGAGAGGTCCACTTAAAGCACTCAATATTTCCAAGCAACCCATTCACCCAATCTGAACTTTACGTCAGGGCGAAAGATGAAGCTGTTCGTAAATCTAACCTCGCTGTAGGAGCAGCGACTTCTCTGATTCACAGATTAAAACTTAACTTATGGAACCCTATTGGATAGAGAAAATTCTCAATATGTCGGACGATCGATACCCGCCAGGTTAGAAGTATATCTAAAAAGATTGGGATAGAGGACGATTGGGAATTTCTTTCTCTTACCTTTCCACAAAAGAATACATAGGCATAGATAGGAGCTTATGATAAAATATTATATCTAGAAGATTTACAGCGAGCCCACTCGTCCTCTGATACTTGCCCCTCAATTAACCTTGCGAGAAGGTTAATTGAGTTAATTAATTAGCTTCTTTAGTCAGTTCTCTGGTTTTATTGAACCATTTATGGAATCATATTTAGGGAAAATAATTATACAGATATTGTAATATCTCTATAAGAGTATCTTTTTCTGACCTAACACGTGGTTCTGATTATTTGCGGTCCTACTTACTTCCAGGGGGACGCGTGAGGAAGCTTTGGAACATGATTGGAGGATGGATTTTGTAAACGCTGCCATCACTGTAGGACTTATATTCGAATACAATGTTTTAATGCTCGCATCTAACATTTTGACTTTAAATCGCGGTCCTTACACTTTGCACACGATTAATAAGCAACACTGTTCAGTACACTTACCGGTAACTCAAGAAAGGATCTTGCCCTCGTAGCAATATTGTATAACATGTAGTATGTGCATCAGCTATACAGCTACCATTTTTCAATGTCTCTTGTTGTCCATCCATGATGTTGATTCCGACGAGGCCGTACATATAATGAAAATCAAAATCGAGACAAATCAGCATAAATTAAGTTATACAAATATCGATGAATCGCGCCGGGGAGCATCGTGCGTCCCCTCAGTGCTAGAGATCCATTTATTTTATGTTGACGATTGACTTTTGTCCATTGCAAAATCCGCAACATCACCATACATAAGCTTGAATGGATGCAACTGCAATTTTTTCTTAGTTTTAGTATTTAGAATTGAAAATTAATTTATTTCTATTTGTTCTTACAGAATTAAGTTCGCAGAAGGACTCAAATCTTGTACTTCCTCCTAAAAAGAGGTGGCAGTCATTTCCAGAGCGACCTTCTTCAAGCCAACCAAGTCAGCAAGCTGTGAGTGGTAAGTAACTTTCTTTTTTGAAGTTACTCCTTACAGATACGTTACAAAGCAAAAAAAACTCGTTGCACTTACCTAAAGAAGTAACTAATTTCTCTAAAAGTTGATATAAAGTGTGCGCCGCAATCACTTAATTTTGGAAAGTTAAAAAAAAACGTTCAACTCGTTTATTAAAAATTCAAATTTTCAGTTAGGAAATTGATCTCTTTTGGTAGAAAATTCATATTTTTTGGTCCAAAATGCAACTGTTTGCTTAAAAAATAATCAGTTCTAGTTTGATTCGGTTGATAAGGTAGATCCATCATATACCGGGTAAGCTTTGATCCATTTCAGCAATCTTCATCATCGACCGAGAGTAATACTGACTGTCGGCCACTTAGCATGAAGTGAATGCATCGTGTTTCATTCACTCAAGCGGCAAGGCCGACCGACAGTAAAGATCGCCGACTGAAACGCGACGCAGACATGCTAGGAAATTTATATATGATGATTGAAAGGCAATAATCCTGAGAACTTTTGAACAAAACCAAAATTTAATGTCAAGATCAGACTTTCTTCGAACTTAATTT